>OY796676.1:26956816-27527680 GCA_963680715.1 Tetragnatha montana | reverse complement strand
ACTTTTTTTGGACTTCTTCCAACTGCTATTACATGCTGTTTTGAGGAAAGATTTTATAAAAAAATCCTTAGCACTTTGTAATTTATGGATAATCCTAATTCGTTCTAAGCCATTTCTGATTAGTTTAAACCAGTATCTTTACGGTAGATAATCTTTGTTATAGCAAGGTAGATAAAAATTAAAGTTGGCGAGGCTTGGCAGTTGAATTGGGGTATCCTGAATGAATTGGGATATGCGAGACAGACGCAGAAATATAAAAACTCCAACAAAGCTATTTTGTTGAGAAACCTGCTCTATGCTGGAATCTGACAGGAAAAAAGTAGTGTTCGGCACTAGTTAACTAGAACTAGTTGCAACTAGTAGTTAACTACCGATCAACTACTAGTTAACTAGTAGTTTAACTACTTTTGGTTTAAACTAGTTTAACTAGTAGTTGAACTACTTTTTTTAATAGCTACTAGTTGAAACTACTTTCAAATTTTCACCTACTTTAAAAAAAATTTTGTTTAAAATTTCAAAAATATTTAAAATTTTTATCAAAATATACAAAAAATTACACTGCTATTTATAACTACAATGTCCATGGTTGAGTACTCAAATACCATAACCAGAAATAAAGCGCCGTTTTGAGCGAAGCATAAAGTTTTTTGTGATATAGATAAGAAAGATGTATTAGAATTTGGGCAAAAAATAGGCTATGAAATTAAATGGACTAGTTAACTAGTAGTTAACTATTTTGGGAAATAGTTAACTACTAGTTGCAACTAGTCCCAAGAAAAAATAGTTAACTACTAGTTGCAACTAGATTTTCCCAGACTAGTTAGTAGTTGGTAGCTAACTACTTTTTGACCACTAGTTGCCGAACACTAGAAAAAAGCCACCCTAACTTACAATGGGAGCTCATGCTAAAAGCTCTCTCATTGCATATTACCTCTACGACATTACAACTCGCATGAAACAGAGAGCTCCATGGCGTGTGCGAGTTGCATATTCCGTTGCAAATCACGTGACCAAACTCCAGTGTTGCCAACGAGCGGGTGGAAATTTCCTGCTGCCATAAATCACAGCCTAAAGTATGCCACCGATTCCTCTCTTCTTTTGAGAAAAGAAGATGTCCGTGTGTGTTTGAAGTGGAAGAATAAATCATCTAATTTTTACCGGTTCTGTCAGAAGGATTATTCGTCCATGATTCAATGGCGCGAAGAAAGTGAGTTTTTGTTTGGAAACTGAGAGCGAGTGCATTGATATGTAAATTTTGGGTCTGCTGAATAAAGGTTTGAGTGATTTCTCCTGTTTACCGAGAGCTTTGAAATAAAACGCGGGGTTTTGTGGCTCAGGAAGATGCGTTTGGTTGTCAGATAGATCTTAAGCTGGCTGTATTTCTCGTTAGTTTTGAAAATTTTGTATTAGCATCTTTCAAAACTTAATATTTTTAGTTCATTTCTAGAGGATTTTCTAAGTTTCATGTGTCTTTATGCTCTTTGTTAAAAACTTTCCTCTGCATCTCTTCTGAATTTAAATGAATGGTTTTTAGTACTTTAGATGCATTTATTATTTTTTCCTTCCTTTTCCTATTGAACACTTTATGTATTCATTTTACTTGCTAGCCTTTATTTCGTGTTTGAATGTCATTTTAAAGAATAAGTCAGAAATTTTTGAGTGTCCATGAATTTTGACCAATAGAATTTGTAAAACAATTTTTTGACTGTTTTTGTCTTTAACTTTTTCAAGTTTTTGTATTTTTTACCTTGTTTTATTTATATATATTAATTAAAATAATTCAATATTGCCATTGAAGAAAAAATAATTTAAAAACAACGAATAAACAGTTAAGTGTTGTACAGGTTTCATCAAAGTAAAAAGTATTATATTTTCAAAATACTATCCTTATAAAAACGAAAACACAAAACAGATTAGAATTCTTAATTGAAAACAAATAGCGTGCAACTTATAATTAAGCCTATCGCCTGGCCTGTTAGAGAAACGGGGCTGTTAAATACCTTATTAAAGCCCTTCTTTCTCACTGGTAGTTATCTACCCAGAAAAGGCATAAAGATTTGGCGAAACTAATTTGCTGATATCTATTAAAGGAGTTAAGTCGTCTGTAAAAGTAATGTGCCCTGATTTTACGTCTTGACTTTCTGCTTTCTTCGAATAGAAGTGTTTTGCGATCGTTAACGGGTTTCACTGCTTTTCGTAATGACTTGCCTCCGAGCGAATTTCTTTCGAAGGTGGATTACGAAGGTGAAAAACAGTGAAAAAAAAAGTATATTTGATTTCGAAGATATTTGCAAGATTGCAGAATTAGGAAGTGTTGCGAAATGTTTGCAAAATGAATTCGGGGCTATGTTGAGTAATTTCTGTAGTTGAAGATAATTGACAGTTAAAATTGCAAGTTGTAAACAAACAGTTTGCAATTACGGGTTGAAAACAAATTTTGAGTAAATCAATACACTCCAAAACTAATAGTCCAATTAAATTCTACAGTGCATGGTGGCATTTTGTAATAAGTTCATTACAAATATCGAATGACATTTTCATGTCGATGTTGGAAGAAATATGAATAACTGTTTTGAACGTAAAATATAATTTAAGTGAGTTTATGTTAGCGAACTATATTAACAATACGTTGCCTAACCAAGTCAATTAAAGAGTGTTAATTTTGTGGATTGCATACTCTTTACAATCAACTGGGTAACCAAACAGGCCTGATGAAGTATTAGGTAGTTTATAACCAGTGTTATTCCAAGGATTTTTTTGGAGGAGTAAAAATACTCCTTGACTTTTTAAGGGGGAGTGAAATTCAATTATGAGGAGTGAAATACGGAAATAGCATAAACTACATATTATACAGAGACACGAAAACCGTAATAAAACTCCCTAAGCATCAGAACAATAAGTGAAAAAAAATATAATCTATTCCCCTCCTAAAACGACCAAAAATAGATCCAATTTTTTTTCCAGCTACGCCATTATGGCCACAAACCATTTATTTATAAAGTTATATTTCATAGGTATTTGCAAAGTCTAATTGATTGGAATCACTACAGAAAAAACTTCGGTGGGGCACGTTGCATTTTAAACCTTTGTGAAAAATTCAAAGAGTGAAAATACTCCTGGCTATTTTATTAAAGAGTATTTCCGATTTTCAAGGAGTGAAATACTCTCTCAGAGGAGTTAAAAATATCTCTGTTTATAACTATTACTTGATTTTCTTCTGAAATAAGCAGAAAAGGTAGTGACAATGTTATCCTTACCGCAGTTTATAATGTTTATTTAAAAAAATAATGGTAGCCTACCCAAAGAAACTTTAGCTCAATTGTTTCTAAAAGAATCGTTGAAACGTAGATATTTTATCTGTTCTAATAGATGCCAAGAAGTGTAGCTAAGGTACGAGTTAGAAGATAAGTACTTACACTGCAGGACCTCTTACAGATATGAGGATTAAACGAACGAAATAAAGAGAGAGAATGCATATTTACGAATTTAACATTTGTACTACCATTTACAAATTCTATTTGGTAAGTTGTTGTCTAGAGCTCTGTTAAGTTCGTCGGAAGGAAGTTGGATTGCCTGTCGCTGTGCGAAAGCTCTTATTGGTCCTTAAGAATCTTACCAAGTAGGATTTATGAATATAACATTTATACCTGTGGGTTTTTGGCACGCAGTGGATTTATAACAACCGTCTTGAATTCTTTAAATTTAAATTTCTGTTTAGAGAAAAAAGTTAATACTCCCTCAAGAGTATGCACCCTTGTTTTTTTAGAACGTGTTTCTTTTTGTTCTTTTTACCTCCCCCGAGAGACAGCTTCACACAAGAAGAGCGGAGTTTCATCTTCGTGTTCTTTATTCTTTTACCATATTTTATTATTTTGAACAAAATAAAACTTTACTTGAATAGTTTGTAGTTGGTAAGTAAAAAAGTAAATAAAGTGCATTATAATGATAAAATAATTTGTTTGCATGATATTTTTACACTATAAAAATTAACTTAAGTTTATTTGTAGGTTTAATTTACTAGGGCCACAGTGAATGGAGGTAAAAGAAAAATATACCAGACCTATTTCCTGTTTATTACTAATTTTGCTTGAACTTTTATAGAGCATTTTCAATCACGTGTCTCCGATCACGTGATCAAGCTGGCTTGGAGGACAGACAACTTTTCTTTAACAATAGGCTCCCATAGAGCATTTTCAATCACGTGTCTCCGATCACGTGATCAAGCTGGCTTGGAGGATAGACAACTTTTCTTTAACATTAGGCTCCCATAGAGAATATGCGCTGCATTTAGTTTTTATAAAAAAAAGTTCATTTAAAAAGATTCTTTAGGCTCGGTTAAAGACCGGAACGAAAGAATAATAGTTATTGAAGGTAAGTGCATAAGTTTTTGTGTTTTAATGGTAGGCTAAATTTAGAAAAAAACTTATTACGAGGTGACATGTTTTTGTTTACATTTATTAGAACAATATGCGAGTCCGATACATCTGTAAAATACTTATAATATGCTACTGAAACTAAATATTGAATAATTAATAAATAATTAAGAATTTTAAAATATGTTAGTAGCATTGCGAATGGTACTTCCGATCAGAACACTGGCAGAAATGGTTTCAGGTTTCAGCAATTATAGTCTGTGTAAATAGAATCGGCGGTTGACCTTGAGTTTTTTCTCCATGTATTTCTTCTGCGTTTCCATGGTAACGCATGACGTGAAACCGCCGATTTTATTTACACAGACTATAGAACACTGCTAAATATAAAATGTAGTATTATTGAATGACTTATTATATGCAGAGATGCCATTTTAGAGTAAATAAAGGTTACTTTAAAGTAAACTTTGGAGAAAAACATAAAACATCCTTATTTTTCAAAATTCACATCAAAAGTAAACAAATAAACGATGTGCATCCTATAGTTTTCCATCATACTGTCTGTCATCCAAGCCTCTGACGTCACAAGCCTGTGACGTCATGTGCGAATGCTCTATAGAGAATACGGGCTGCATTTAGTTTTTATAAAAAAGGTTCATTTAAAAATATTCTTTAGGCTCGGTTAAAGACCGGAACGAAAGAATAATAGTTATTGAAGGTAAGTGCATAAGTTTTTGTGTTTTAGTGGTAAGCTAAATTTAGAAAAAGACTTATTACGAGGTGACATGTTTTTGTTTACATTTGTTAGAACAATATGCGAGTCCGATACATCTGTAAAATACTTATAATATGCTACTGAAACTAAATATTGAATAATTAATAAATAATTAAGAATTTTAAAATATGTTAGTAGCATTGCGAATGGTACTTGCAATTAGAACACTGGCAGAAATGGTTTCAGCAATTAGAACACTGCTAAATATAAAATGTAGTATTATTGAATGACTTATAATAGAGCATTCGCACATGACGTCACTTGGAGGACAAAATCAACGTTGCTAAGGCTGTTGTTAGGGGCGGAACATAGAAGTATCCAATAGCAGCATTCGCACATGATGTCACTGGAGGAATAAAACAACGTTGCTAAGGCCGTTGTTAGGCAGAGTCATGTGATTGAAAAAGCTCTATATGCAGAGATGCCATTTTAGAGTAAATAAAGGTTGTAACCAGCTCCTCAGCTCCTGTACTAGTACTCATTACCAAGAGCGCGAGCTAACGTTTTATTGTCCCGTGCTCGCGTGTTTTCAGTGAGTTTTTCAAAATGTTTTAGAGAGAGAGAGATAGAAATTTGTATCAATAAAGTTTGTCCGCCTTTTTTACTGGCCTGTAGTATTTATTTCGGAAAATAACCCCAAGAACCTGAGGTTAAGAGCGACGGGAGAGTTCAGGAAGGAAAACTCCCGTTACAAATTGGCGTCCCAACGAGTGGCTATTCAAACTACAGTTCCAGTAAAGGGAAATCTAGTGGAGTCATCTACTCAGACTAAAGATAAGTGAAGTCATCTACCAAAGATGAATTTTATGGTTATTGTTGTTTAAGTCATCCTGACTAATAATTTTGAGTGTTGAGATTTGATTAAAGTATCAGTAGTTACAGAAAGATTAGTTTCCTAACTTTGAAGAAAAGCAAAATTTCAACATTAGTAATATTTTACGGCAGTGATATATAGTTCCATTTAAAAAAGTTAATAGAGATGGCATTCTTTGGAAAAGGTAAGAAAATTGACATGTTAGCGTTATGCGAAGAATTGGAGCTAGAAGTAAATGAGAAGATGACAATGATAGAATTGAAACAAGCAGTAGTAAATTCAAACGAATACGATGAAGATTTTATCCGAGAGTTGTACCTCAATCTAATAGAAGAAAGGAAAGCTCGAGAATCAAACGATTTTGAATTAGGTAAGTTACGGCTTCAACTTGAGTCGCAGCGTCCCACCGCAATATCTTCCGAAAGTCAACTATGCCCAATACTACCCGGTTTTCAAATACAAAAATTAATTCCAGCTTTCGATCCAAAAGAAAATAATATGGTTCTGTACATCACACTGTTCGAAAGACAAATGAAATTCCTTAGGGTAGCAAAAGAAACTTGGGTCGCGTACCTGCTTAGCGTACTCCCAAGTGACATTGCTCAACTGATTGCAAGGGAACCGGAAGAAAAATCCCAAGATTTTGATCATATAAAACTAATTTTACTACAGCGGTTCAAGTTGGGTGCTGAGAAACTCCGAATTTTGTTTTCCACACACAAAAAAGAATCATCTAGCACATGGAAGGATTTCCAGTTTGAGCTCAGGTCTTACTTTGAGGGTTGGCTTGATGAACTAAACATCACAAGCTATGAGGGATTAAAGAATCTGTGGATTCTGGACCAAATTAAAAGGCGTGTCCCACCAGAAACAAAAGAGCATTTCCTAGACACCTGGGGTGAATGGATTACCCCGGATCAACTTGTGGAGAAGTTGGATTTGTACGACAACTTAAGAAGTCACAGAAATGATGCACGGTCGTCGGCTGAGGCAAATAAAAAGTTTCATCCGAAACTAAAGGAACCAACAATGAGGTTCAAAGGAAGCGATTACGACCGAACGGCAGATCAAGAAAATCCTCCATGGATTCCCAGGAACAGTAGGTGGGTTCCAGGGGTCCCCAGTCAAAGTAGGAGGGACTCCTGTTACGGATGTGGAGCACCCGGGTACATCAGAGCAAATTGTCCTAATTGCTTGAAAGGAGGGGGAGGAGAGACAATCGTAAGCTGCATGAACTTCCTCAATCCACGGTCAGATGGTTACCCCTCAAGTTTGATAGTCTTTCGGCTCTTTGGAGAAAAGATTGCAGTTTGCGCTGACACAGGAGCATCTCACTCCATTGCGGGAGGAAAACTTTATAACTTCCTAAAAGATCATAAAGTTAAATTTGAAAAGAAAAGTATTTCTTTCACAGTGGCTGACGGCACCGAAAAATCCATGGTCGCCTTGAGTGCAGTTGTCAGTCTGTACATTGAAAATAAAAGGTTCAAAACTGAATTTATTGTGCTACCGGAAGCCAAACAAAATGACACGTTATTGGGGAGAGACTTCCTCTATAAAGCAGGTATAGTACTGGATATACGGGGAGGAACCTGGTTTTACCGTAACGAACCCAGGGTTCGCTACCCTTTCTACAGGAAACCAATTGAGGCACGAAACGCGAAGACAACTTCTATTATAAACGTCGCTCCTGTTATCATAACTGATGTTAGACTGCGACCCGACGAAGCGAGGAGCCTCAGCCAGGGGACAAAGGATCAACTAGATACAGGGCTACTAAAGTATCAAGATTGCTTCCAACGAGGGGGAGAGGCGATACCTCAAGATCGAATTTCTACAGTCCAAGATGGAGGAGAAGTCATCGAGAGGGCACAACCGAATGTTGGCCCTGCGTATCAAAGCAATCCGGTTCGTCCCTGGCGGGGGCGATGGCGACCACCACCCTTACCTCATCTAGAAACGTTTTCCCGACGGCGACCACCGCAATTGCCTAATCCAGAAATGTTTTCCCGACGGCAACCACCACCATTTCCTAGTCCAGAAATGTTTTCCCGACGGCGACCACCACCAGTGCCTCGTCTAGAGACTTTTTCCCGACGGCGACCACCACCACTCCTGCCATCTCGAAGAAGACTACCACACCACCAAATCCGTCAACCCGACGACTTTCACCAGCAGCAGAGCCGTCAACCTGGCGACGTCATTCCTGGTATCCAAGCCAAAGACAGAATTTTGTAACCAGCCTCTCGAGGACGTATGAGACTGGTTAAGGGGGAGCTTGTAACCAGCTCCTCAGCTCCTGTACTAGTACTCATTACCAAGAGCGCGAGCTAACGTTTTATTGTCCCGTGCTCGCGTGTTTTCAGTGAGTTTTTCAAAATGTTTTAGAGAGAGAGAGATAGAAATTTGTATCAATAAAGTTTGTCCGCCTTTTTACTGGCCTGTAGTATTTATTTCGGAAAATAACCCCAAGAACCTGAGGTTAAGAGCGACGGGAGAGTTCAGGAAGGAAAACTCCCGTTACAAGGTTACTTTAAAGTAAACTTTGGAGAAAAACATAAAACATCCTTATTTTTCAAAATTCACATCAAAAGTAAACAAATAAACGATGTGCATCCTATAGTTTTCCATCATACTGTCTGTCATCCAAGCCTCTGACGTCACAAGCCTGTGACATCATGTGCGAATGCTCTATAAGTATAGACTCACCAGAAGCTATTTTCAATATAGTAACTGAGATAAATTCCTCCCCCCCCATAAAATATTTCAAACTTAAAAAGTACTAAAAAATACTTTTAGTTTTCGGTATTGATTTAGAGGTCAAAAGGAATCAGTTTGGAGAAATAATTTTAGAAAATATTCGAATTACGTGTAGAAATATATTTAGTCGGTTTAAAAACTTGCATCGTTTTTCAATAATGGCAAATAAGACTCTCAAATATTGCTGACGAAAAATCCAATTGAATTGGTTTTCAATACATCAATAGTGTGATTTTTCATTCTTAGATTCTAATGTAAAATTAAAATAAAACTAAATCATTGGTATTGATCAAAGAAAATAAACTTTATTTAAAAGTAAATAGGAAATAGCTTTTTGAAATCAATGTTTAAATATCTCCTCCTGCTGGAGTTTAATTTATGAAAGTGACTTTTTTATATAAGCATTTAAATTTTGAGACTCCATATTTACGAAAAGTTAACACGTTTATTAGTATCGATGAATTCTTTATAATATTCTACTCTGCAATAACTTTTTGAAATGAGTTACATGTTTTTTTTTCTTTTATTAATGATCATAAACTTATATTTGTATGCATTATCTTATATTTTAAAGCTAATATTTTTTAATGCAGAAACACAAAAATGTGGGTAAAAAATAGACATTAGAACAGAATATAGTTTAGTAGAATCGACTATTACTTCTCAGTATAAGTATGAATTGAATTATTTTTTAAACATATTCATAACAAACAACGTGCATAGGGAGGACGCACAAACCACGGCTTATACAGGCTAGCCGAGTATGGAAATCATTGCAAATCCAGATGGCAATACTGGACCAACTGGCAAAGCATATCCACAGTGTTGAAGGCGGTGGGTGATATAGGTAGGTCTTGTAGCGCTCCAAGCAGGAAAAGTTGTCAAATGGTTTTCATTGTTTAAAACTCGGCTAGCCTGTATAAGTATCTAGTAAGCCGTGCACAAACAAAAGTTCGATTTTTCTCTCGGGTCACCCCATTAAAAGGCGACTTTTAGAATAAAAATAATACTAGTCTGAAAGTTTCAGCTGAAAAAATAATATTTTTAGAATAATATGCTAATAACTAAAACATGACTTTAAAATTACTTTACTTTAAAAATTACTCGTTTTACGCTTGAATTTGAATGTGCGTATTTAATACTGGTGTTATTTATTTTGTAATGAATGACTTTTAAATCTTTTAAATGAGTAGTGTTTAATCTTTTATGGACTATTTCTTGAAATAATCAAATAAAATATATTTTAAAGTTTAAATTGATGTTTAGTGTTTATAAATAAGCTTAACTTCAAAACGAATATCTTTCAGAGAAAAAAAATAAACAACCAAATCCATTCTTGGAAATAAATTGGAATGAAAAAAAATACACAAAGAAACAAAACCTCTTATTATTAGAAATTTTGTCATTTCTTCATTTTATATTAAAGAAGGGATGCATTTAAAACGAGATACTTAAAGATATTTCTCTATGCATAATGTAACGCGGTTTTAAGCTTGATTATGAAACTTTTCTCATAATATCCCTCAAGTGATTAATAGAGAAGAGAAAATTCACTCAGAAATTCATATATCCCGCATCTAAAATTCTTGAAAGAGACGAAATAGAACATTCATAAAAGATCCCTATTCCCACCAAAACATCATAGTGAATTACACACTTATCGAAACTTTAGAATTGATGGCATATAAATCCCTGACTTCAAAACCCCTGCGGATTCAATGCATAATCCGAAGGATCTCATATGTTAACAAAGTGTGAATGCTCGAGCTTAAATGTGATTCCCAAGACTCTGGTCCTGTCCTTAGAGCTGAATGGGGAACCTCCCAGAGGAATTTTCAAGGCATTAACTGCGTTCCTGAGTCCCCCTACTTTGGCGTCACTTTCGAAATTGAATCTTTAATCATTTGTTTCTGTTAGCGCCCGGAGTGTCACATATATGTCAAGCAAAGTGTCAGGCACCTATACCCTGGAGAGTTTAGAACTACAAGGTCTTGAAATTAGATGATATGCTTTTCATGACTGTTGTACAGTATTAAAGGCCCCTTAACAGGGGAATTGTACGGCTGAGACAATAAGGAGATGTTTGAAGGAATTATTACAATGGAATATGCATGTTCTTGGTGAATGAATTAATACCAAATACGGCTGAGCCTTATATATCCTAGATTTCCCTCCTTACAGAAAATTTAAGTAGGAACTGTCTTGTTTACTTTTGCATAATTATTACATTTATAATAGGTCAAAGAAAGTAAGGATAATGCAGACTAGAAATATTAATAATTTATTTGGAAAGGATTAAAGTTCATACATGAAAAATACAGGGAAGAACCCCTGGTTATCAATTTGAATAATAATATAAAAGTGTTAAATTATACTTTAAAAAAGACAAGTTTTGATGATAAAAACTTAAGAAAAACAGCAATATGAGATTACATTTAGAAAAATTTTTATTAATAACTTGTACTTAAGGCTTGAAAAATCAGCAATATTCATAAATGTTTTAAAATATAGAAGGAAAAAACAAAATTATTTTTTATGTCAATACAATACATATTTTTGATAAGGATATCTGTTAGGTCAATTTCAAGTCTAATACATACTTATAATATCTCTATTCTTAAATCTGTCTGACTCAAACTTAAACTCTTTAACACTCTTTGTTTTTTATGTAAATTAGGGATAATGAAATTTAACTCACTTTGTAGCTTAAGTTATTCAGTTTTTTACCTCTTCATAAAAACGCAATAAAGGTACAAGTTTCTCAATATTCATTTGAAAATTATTTCACTAATTTTTTAATATTTTTTACAAAAGTTAAGACAAATAAAAACCAACTACAAAGAAACAAAATTTTAATATATACTTCAAGTGAGATGAACTATATAACAGGCAAGCTTGGTGTCAATTTGAATTGGATATCAAGGAAAATACCATAAAAATAATCATTCAAAACATTTCAAGATAAACACATTATGCAATATTTCCAACAAAACGTATTACATTTCGATAGTGAATTCATGACAACATCGTGGGGTTACTTAATAAATGCGTGAGACACTTTTCCATTTAAACATTTAATGCAGCAACGATTCATTATCTGAAAACATTTTATAGGAATGTAACATTCGATATCGATTAGAATTCTTTATACTCAAACATGCAGACTGGTTAGAAAGTGTAACATTAGTTTTAAAATTCCACATTATGTCATACAACTAAGTGCCTTTTATACATCTTCCGTGTAACGAAAAAAGTAGCGATAATTAGTCAAAGAAGCTACTATATATATTTTCCCCCAAACCAGCTGAATCAATGTGAATTCCCATTAACTCCGCTTTTAAATTACATTTTAACTTTCAAATAAATATTTTTATAAGATTCAGTTGCATTCTTTACTTTATTCTGAAGCTTAGACAAAAGTTTGTTTCGGCAATTATGGTTTTCCTAAATGAACTTATAGTAATCGATATTGATTAATTGCTTTTAAAGTTACTTTTTTGCCTTTATTTTAGAATTTATGCGTCAGATATTAATGAGTAATTAACTTGAACACTTATAACTTACTGACAACACATTTTAAGATGTATAAGAAGCACTGTAGTAAAGATACCAAATGGAAATTAAAATGATGCAAGGTAGTTAAAATAATTAAAATACAGGAATGAAAAATTAAGTAAATGCATATGAAGGAGCTTAATCTTTGGCACTTCGTTACTTAATAATCACATAAGAGAGATGTTATTTTTCCATTAAAACACAAAAAATTACAGACATATTGCATGGAGATAATTTCAATTTCTACAATAATAATATATTTTTTTTAAAATCCTATGAAGATGATTTTTCATACGCAATAAAATTTTCTAATAGATAACCTTATAATGTAATTTAAAATAGATACCCATGTAATGTATTTTATTAGGTTTCAGTAATCCATTAAATTTTAAACGGGAAGATGCACTATATCGTAACTCTCGGTAAGGAACATGTGGAATACACAAATTGGGAACAATGATTTGAATGCATGGGTTTAACAAAAATATACACAAAAAGAATCTAGAGTAGAAGATAAATATTTAGAACCACACAATGAAGGAACATGCTTTCCAAAAGGTTATTGTGAAGTGAAAAATAGCGCTAATTTCGAAATGCATAATCAGTAAGCTTTTTTTCTTTCGATAGTTTTCAAAAATACTTTCTTTTCTTGATTGTTGTTTTCAGGTTTGTACACAAGGGAAATTAAGATGATAATTGAAAATGAATAGTTTTAAATATAATACTAAAGTTGATATTTTCATAAGTAAGTTTAAATTTTGTTCCTTCAAAAATGAATTCATATTTTTTAGAATGTACAATAAAAAGAATAGGTAATGTAAGAAAGACTCTTTTTTAATTGAAATACTATTTATTAAATACGCCGGTATTCTGTATAATAATATAAAGGCCAGTTTCTTTGTTCTTGCTTGAAAAGGGAGACATTTTGTTTTAGAATAAATTTAAATTGTGTTCGCAAAAAAAGTTTTGAAAAATTGTTCACACATAAAAAACTTTCCTTTTTTAAACGCTTTTATTTAATTTAAATAAGCTGAAAACAATTTGTAATAGGAAATTAGACTATGTAGTAACATAAAAAAAAGAGGTTATATTTTAAAGTTAAGATTTAACACAAAAAAAAATCTTTATGTTAATTAATATTTTTAAATTATTATAATTAAAAAAGGGGTTTAACCACTCAAAAAGTAACACCGCCAAATGCGCTCAATGGGACCTAACGTGATACCTCTACAATTTTAATTTCTCCGTTATCGTAGCTCATAAAAAATTTCGAAGGTAAAAAATTCTCATCTACAAAGGTTTCCCTCCTAACCTGACGGAAATAAAATACATTCATGGAAAATTGGAAAAATTTGGCAGTTTTCTGTATTGACAGTACATGAAATTGAGTTCATTTGTAAACCGATTCCAAGGAAGTTTTATACTTCTCCCTAAGGAAAGAAATCAATTCTCCTCTTAATCATCTTTTCTGACAAAAGACCCCAACTTCATGTACGATTCCATACTTGTTGATTTTACTCCTGACAAACCCCGAAGTTATTTTTTTCAGCTAGAACCACTCCGTATTTCCCTACACATTTGATTGCATTGTGCAAATCCCAATCCATCTATTTTCTCGCTTACAAATTCTCAATATAAAAAAGTTGAAAGTTGGTTACCAGCAAAACGTACCCACTTTTCATTCTTAAAATTTTTTTTATGGATTTACTTCACTTATCATACAAATTCTTGACGCCCGTGTGAAGAAACAGTAACAAAACAACTTAAACGATTATCCTTCGATAAACAACGGATCGAAACAGCATCCATTTCACATTCATTCATCCGCTAAATCACGTTCTATATCCAACCGAACACTTGCTTTCCAAGATATTTATTTTGTTAAAAATGGATTGAAGGAAAGGAAATCCGTTTTTAATGATAACCCATCATAATCGTGGTGAAAATCTGTCTAAAGGATCTGTTCTTTTTATCGGTTCTCGACTCCAATCCATCGGGTTGAAAATCTGTCTAAAGGATCTGTTCTTTTTATCGGTTCTCGACTCCAATCCCTCGGGTTGAAAATCTCTTGAGATGAACATCCAAATCACTCGGGATGATCATCCAAGTTCCGTAGACACTGAACCATTGCAATCCACATCAAGCAACCTCCAATTGGAAAAGTTCCACCTTACTTTATCCTTTCAGAGAAACATCCACTCGGAAGAGCCCCAGATCCAGTTTCAATCAGTTCCCCTCTTCGGTTCAGCTCACCGAGCACTTATAGGATGGATCCAGTTCCAACTGGTTTGCCCGTTTGTTTCGATACAGAGCCACGAATAAGTATTCAAGGTTCTTCATAAGTACTCCACGATATCACACTTGACTGAGGGGTAGGAGCTGTACAGAGGGGTGGACTCGTCGTCGTTGGGGGACTTCCTAGTGTTCATGATGTGGCTGATGTAAGGGAAGAGGGGCACGAGGCCCGGGTCGGTCCTTCGGTTGTGGATCACCGAAACTTGGGCCTGGGGCCCCCCCACAGTTCCGTAACTCGTCCTTCGCGTGGGCTCTCTGAGGGCCCCTAAGCTTTTGGCCCTGCGTCGCACATCGCTGCGCACTGCGCCGGGGATTATCCGGGCATTGGTGTCGCTGTCGGCTGAAACAGAAATATTGTTATTGGTAGGGAATCACTGATCAACATCATCAATATGTATCAACATCAACTATAATCATTGGTATTCTATCAATACCAATGGGAATTACTGATAGATTGAAACGGATAGATAGAAATTACTAATTAGTAGGTAAATGCATTGGAATTTTAGTACGCGCTTGCTATCAGTACCAATTGAAATCACTAATATGGTGAAACAAAATGATAGTAATTATGTTGGAAATGAGTTCGTATTGTCAAAACTTCAAAAAAAAAATATTGTGTATTTATGAATACAATCATACAAGCCTGCGATGAGGGAACCATGGGTAATCTTATACAGGGTCCGCCCAAACTCTACACGGCTAGATTATTTCCATTGAATAAATAAAAATACTCACAGAGAACTATACATCTGCGGCTCATAGTTGTAGAGAAAATCGCGGCATAAAAATGTACGACGTCACATCCGTTTGCGCTGAAAAAGGTTTATTGAAAACCTAAGCAGGATTATTTGGATTTGCTTGCATGCTAAGGTGTTAAAAATATCTAATGCGCATGTATTCGTGAAACGTGGAATGAAATAAGTAAGTTTTTATTTTATGTGATATGGTGTCACATTTTTTGAAAAATAAAAGTAGTAGTAGAGGTACCTATATGTTCTTAGGGAAAACTTTACCCACTCTATACGCAAGGAATCTCTGTGCGCAGTTTATGTAGAGTTGTTGAAACACCTGTAATGTTGTCTAGCATTGGGGGCTTCTTTGAATCCCTACATCCTAATGGGCGTTTGAGGATCATTGCGCAATTTATACATTTTCTATGGAAAAGCGAAGAAAATTTCCTGGTGTTGCAGGATATATCTCGATGGCTAGACACATTATATATTATCAAAAATGTTATATTTTAATGTTATTTTTTATCTACTCGGGGGCTTATTAGAATCTTGCTAAGCTATTGCATGCAAAAGAACTGTGGTTTGCTTATAAAAGGGGAAAATACTTAGTAAATGTAAAAAATACTTAAACACTGAGCGTGTGTGTGAAAACATATCCTTGTAAGTTTAACTTTTTTTTAAGATTCTCCATAAAAATATTTTTAAACATTAAATTAATTTAAATGAATGAAGCTTTGAAATATTCCTTTACTGGTACAATCAAGCTATTAGGTCCCAGGAGATAGACCCTTAGTCAGGAATAAAAGTTCTCAAATCATGTAAGTTATAAAAACAGAAAGATGAATGTATAACTCTAAACTACATCATTAGCAAACACAACCTATCTTTAAAAAAAAATCCGCAGATCATTTCTATTTTTCCTCATTAGAGAAATAATTTGTCTGGAATCTTAAAAACCTTGTTTTATTACTTTTATTACCTTATATATTTATTTTTTCCCTATTTAATTCCATCGTATTTTATTTTGATGAAACTCATTATACGTAGGATGTTCTGAAAATATAACCGATGAACCCACGCGAGAGAGAGTTATATTATTCTACAGGATTTACGTGTAAAGCGCCAGAAAAATTTATATTTTTTATTTCGGATATATTTGTTATTTTAGGAATAGTCTTCCAAAAATAAATGCAAATTTTATTTTCCTATCAGAATAGCTAGATGCAATAACCGAAACCTGGATAGTTCAATTTTTTTGTCGTTTCCTTATATTTTCTGTTTTATCCTATTTTTCACTTGGAAAAACTGGATTACAGTGCATCAAAAGTATGAATTTCGAATTAGTAATTTTAAAAATATTGTTTAAAATTGTAGTTGAAGCTTGACATTTATTTTAAGAGTTAGTACTAGATACCCTAGTAGCACTCGATTTAACAGATAAAGTATAACATAGTGACGATATTAAATCAATATCATAGTATAGTTTGATTATAAATATTGGTAAATATCTTGTGCTACTTGGAAATCCATATTTTCTATAGGATTACTTCATGTATCTGTATATCAAAAGTAGTCTGAAAGGAATAAGTAAGAATTTGCTTGATATTAACTTGACATATTTCATTCTAACGTATTTTTATAATTTAAAATTAAAATTTATCCTTTTCAAAATGAATTTAATTGCTTGTTTCAAATTAAGGTAAAACTAAAAATCAACTATCTACATTCAAACCGAAATCTCTGACCTTCAAGCCTTGATCGACAAGACTTCTCCAGAAATCTCCAAATCCTCGCCCCCTAAAAGCAGCTTTCATTCAGGCTTAACTGAACGAAGCTTGTTTTAGAACAAGAAAATAAAAGCCGCCTTAACGAGAGCGAGGAACCTAATTTTCGTCAATGAAACATGGCGTCCATGGAGCGTAAATAGGCTCCCATTCAGCCCAGCTTTGTCCATTCAAAACTTAGGGCTTCATTATGGGGATTTAGAGCCCTAGTTACGACTTACGGCGGAAGGAAGAAAAAGTTCACAATTAGTGACGTGAAATCGTCGCGCATTCTCAATGCATCCTTCGGGGACGTGGCTCAGATTGTTTTGGGAGACCTGGTATAATTGAATACTGGGTAATTTGGGGGACTTCCTAGGGAAGTGAAAAATGAATGTATGAAATGTAGACAGTTCAAGAAAGAAGTAACTGTTTTTAATACAGTGGAATTCTTGGGTTTCTCTCTGTAATTCAAGTTCTGCAAGAAGTAATAATTTGGGTATTAGGAAGGGATTTCAAGGACTACGTATGTTAAACTAGAGGATTAAATTCTTGAGGAGTGGCTAACCGTTTACTTCCTTAGAGACAAGCTGGAAGAAATTTAATGTTTTGGAGATGGGAGGTCATATTTGGTTACTCAAATGAGGTGGATTTTATACATTTTTCTTGTAAAAAATTCCCTTTCTTTTGCTTTTTTTACATCGAATTCTGAAAACTTTGAAATTGTATTTCTGTATATGTGTGTCTCAAAATCCATTCATTTAATGAAGCTGAACGATGAAATACATAAAATAAGGAGGAACAAACTGTGTATATTTAACATTTATAAATGACTTTTAAAAGACCTACTTTATATTTAAGAAAGACCTAGTGCGTGATATGCTGCCTAATTATCTATACTCAATAAAATATCAATACACAAAAGTATTGGAAAATGCTTGATTAAAGAAGTAGGGTCTTATCTGAAAGACCCGTGAAATTGATGTACTTTTACAGAGAATGTTGGCTAGACGAAGCTTAAGAAACCAATACCATCCCTGGAGACTCGTTGAAGAACCGTACCGTTTGTAGTAGTACCTTCCCGTTCGATGTACAAGCTCATTCCAGTCCTGTTTAATTCCTTTCTGGAAACAAAAATTAGTGTCTTGGGAGCAGTCGTAGGCTGTTAAGTGTTTCAGGTTTCTGCTCTTGCTTTAGTTCTAGAAATCGTTAGGCATCGAAGATCATTACGTGGGTGAGATTGGATTAAAGATAAAGAATGATTGGAGGATCTTTTTCAAAGTTTTATCACTTGGGAAGAAGGAGAACTTAAGTCTGATATTGATAAAGAAAAGTTATTCTGTTTTTAAAAACTGCATCACGTGATAACTACTTTGGTGGATAATGAGTGCAATAAATCAGGATAATGAATCAAAAGGAATCAAGAACAGAAATGTTATAAAGCAAAATGATGCTGAAGAACAGACATTAAGAGTAAAGAGGTGCTGAAGTGCATGGAGGTGATGAAAGAGATGAATTACTGAGTATAAAGCAAGCTCCAAAAGCAAAGGTATGAGAATAAAAGATACTCGAAAGAAATGCGATGTTGAAGAGTAAAAAAGTGGCTCATGAGTAAAGGGATGCTGAATGGCAGGGGGAGAATTTAAAAGCAACGTGGATTAAACGAGATTGGGTGATAAAATCCGTTCTGATGTCCCTCCTGAGGTCCCTTAAGTTTCAAGGGTTAAAGTTACCTAACTGTACGAGGGACTTTTATCCAGATGTTGAATACTAATCTAATATAATTATTGAGGGGTGGGGAGAACGGTTCTAAGTGATACAGGGTAAAGGTGGTTTGTACTGCCGGTCAAGTTACCGGTGAATACGGCCGTAAGTCGGAGAACACTATCGGCACGTGAAAATATCATTGTTATAGAGCATTTTCAATCACATGACTCGGCCTAACAACGGCCTTAGCAACGTTGTTTTTGCCCGCCAGTGACATCATGTGCGAATGCTTCCATTGGATGCTTCTAGTTCCCGCCCCTAACAACAGCCTTAGCAACGTTGTTTTTGTCCTCCAAGTGACGTCATGTGCGAATGCTCTATTGGCCGATATTTCAGAGAGAATAGTTTTTATAAAGGAAATTACAATATAATAATAATATAGCAACAATATAATATATCACTGTTTTGGGGCCAAGAAAGAAAAAATTGAGGTGTTTGCTGCAACAAGGAGCTAACTCCAAAATCAGAATCCACATCAAAAGACGCCACCTTGGCGGCAGCAAGCGTTAGTAGCCAAGTTAGTGATATTTTACAGCAAAGTACCATTGGGTTGGTGACTATGGTCATCATTTTTTACTGCAAAACAAAGAATAGGATTAGAAAAGTAACGATTTTACAAGTATTCATTTCAGTGGAATTAACTCCTTGTTTCAGAAAACACCTCAATTACTAAAATTTCTATTGTTTTCGATGCACCTCGGCTTTCCCGCACCCATCCACCAACCGGGTAAAAAAAAAAAAGAAACCCACCTTCTGAGAAGGTGCCCATCTCGAGCTTGTCGGTGTCCTCGTCGGCACTGGACGACAGCCCGTTCATGAGACTCTTCTTCCGCTGCGTGTTCTGAATGGCCTTGGCGTAGGACGTGTCGTCCGACTCCTGGGCGTCCGCCGCCTGCCCTCGCCTGCCACCGCCGGAATCGCTCGAGTCGGAGTCGGCGAACTTGACAGCCGCGGCTTCGTCCAGGAGCGAGCGCGGCTGCAGCTGACGGTAGCGGGGTCCACCTCCCCCGCCTGCCTCTTCGAAGGTGAAGGTGGGCGGCGGAGGGTTGTCCTCCGGCGGCGGAGGAGAGCTCATCTGCACCGAGGATTCGTCGGTGCGGACGTAGCTGCTCTCGCGTTCCGACATGGTGGACAGCCGGACCGAGATCTCCGACATTCTGGAAGGAGAGGAGGGGAGTTAATGACCGCTGGGATTGAACTTCAAAACGGTCACCCACCACTATAAAGAATAGTTGTTGTTCTTAACATCAGCCGGTTAAATGATACGAGGACCGGATTCATCATAAAACACGACTAGCAATAAATAAAAATTATACAGTTCAGAGAGCATTTTGAAAATAATATTTTTCATTTTACTATTCTAGACTGCAACGTTTCCTGACCCTGTGACGTCACTACTCGGAAGGAAAAACTGCGTAAACAGAAAGCCTATTCGGTTGCTACAAGGAGTTTCGGTTCTCAAATCGTGATAAAAAGACGCTATAGTTCTATATACATCGGGTTTAACAAACTAATCATATTTCTAAATTGAAGTTCTTAATTTCACTCAAAATTCAGACACCGCGCTGGAAACTACTTTGTTTGTTGTGTTTCTCGAGGGTCAAGTAACGTTGCAATTTAGTATAGTATTTTTATTTATTACCTATTTTACGATTTGAAACATTTTGAAACCATATTTTATGTTACATATAAATAATAGTGTCCTTCTCACCAGGAGGTGAGTTTTTAACTAATATTTTGGTGACAAATAAAAATAAAATAATAAAAAGTTTAATAACATCTTGTCCAGTAGTTTTCTTTAAATTAACACCTCAAAAGTGGAATTTTAATTGTAATCCCCCACCGTGTATTTTATTGCGACAGGGAATCTGCAGATTGACATTCATGGGTAAAAAAAACCCTTAAAGAGAAACTTTTAAAATTGTAAAAGAAAGGAAAATCAAAAGAAACTTTTTTTGTGGATTGCGTTTCTTACCTTCTTTTAGGTAAACTGATTGCATGAGATCGCACAGGCATCGACGGTCTCCTCTGGAACGCAAAAGCATCTTCTGCAGAATCCTCCTCGCTTACTGCAAAGACAAGCAGACCCCACATTTCAATTAACTTAAAAATTTATGTACTTAATAGAATCTTAAACTGGCTAAAACTAGAGTTGATTTGAATTGATGGAAATGGTATGATTATTTTACACTTATATAGCTTAAAATTAAGCAGTACAATACTTTCAGACCACCTCTAATTCGGAACTGGTTTAAACAGATCTCCCTTTCAACCGTCATAATTAATTTATAAGTAAAAAATAATAAATTGGTCAAAATTATGTAAAAAGTCGTCGAATTTCGATACTTTAGCGAAGAATAGTGTTTTTAAAGATTCATCACAGAGTTGTTTAAGTTAAAATTTGTAATAAATTGACTCATTTAATAAATTATTTGTAAATTTGAAAAAGAAAATTTACAAAAATTCAATACGTACTGCTTTTTTATACTTTCCTTTTTAGTATTAGAGTTTCACTTAACTGTGGATTATAAGCCTGTCTTATTTAGGATGATTAAAAGGGAATCTAATGTATTCAAATAAAGATGAACTACAATTAAATTAGGCCTACTAAATACTACATAAATTCGAATACGTGAAACGAAATTTGTTCTACCTTTTCTTACTAGTTATCGTATATAATTAGTTGATTTTCTTGTGTAGCATTTTACCAATTTTTTGTATTATACTCAGTTGACAGAAAAGTTGACCCTTTTTTTACTTTTGACCAAAGTTGGGGCGGGGTTCAATTTTGCCCTTTCGAAATCCCCAATTTCTTCTCCCTTTCCGACCGAAACGAGCAGTTTATTTGAAGTCGGAGACTGACAGAAATAACAAGGGGATTTCACAGAGGAGGCTGGTGCTTAAAATTCCACGTAAAACCCAGCCAGCCATTTCGCCGTCATCTTTTGTCAAAAACGAACTCCGCTTCTTGCACGCTTGAAATTGCGTTGACGACTTTGCTTGACAACCAGTTTCGAAGGAATCGGATTACGAAGAGTTGGGGGGCCTGGCCGTCAAAGGCTGCATAACAGGGCCATTAGGGGGTATGAAAAGAAGTATTTTCGTCGTCGCGATATTATGGTTCGCTTGGGAGAACTAAATCTTTGAATTATGGAGATTATGCTCGGTTTTCCAGAAAAAGTAGTTCTTAATTGATTTAACATGTCAAGTTGTGCTCTTTTTGACATCCCATCCGTATTTGTATTTATGAGTAAATATTTATCAAATGAATGTTTTCATTGCACCGGTATAAATATGTTTTCCTGCTGTATGTTTTCATGTCAATTTTAATGTGGCATTTAAGTGGTTGAAGAATTCATTCTGCGTTAGTACGATGAAATAATTTTTTGTTACTTACATTTTCAGCACCGTTAATTTTTTTTTCTTAACGGTATCAATTGTAACAAATTTGAAAACTTGAAACATTTGATTTTTTTATTAATTTCAATTGCTTTGGATTCAAATTTTCTATCAAAGCAGATAATGGTAAAAATGCAGAATTCAAGATAAAATGTTTCAATTTTAAAATGAATTTAATTCAAACCTAGTCAAAAGGTTACGTAAGAAAAAAAAAGAATAATATTTTAAAACGATATTTTAGAGCTTCTGGAAAAGAGATCCCGATTCTAAATGCTTCAGAAAAAAAAATGCTATTTAATTAAATCAAACACTTTTATATAACGTTTCTAGAGAGGAGATTTCTGGAGTTTCTAGTATTTATTCCAACTTATTAAATTAATCAAAGCAATAACTTAGTCTTAAAAATTCTACGAGTTTGTTTGAAACTACTTTTCTGTTTTTCAGAACTTACCTTCGAGAGATGGAAGTTCAACAATTGGTGACGTCATGTCGTATCCATGCGTCACTAGGATTACAGGCTCATCGGCTTCTCTCAACCGAAGATTCAACTTTTGAAGCTCTACACTGACCTAAAGAACAAAAAAGATTGTTATAATCCTTTTATATTTCAAAGAAACAGGGAAATTTAAGTTAATAATAAATAACTATAGTTTTTAAAGCTAACTGGATACTGTAAGTTTCAGTCTGATTAGAATTAACTATACATTTTGGAATGTATAGTCACGTTATGTTATGTTATACTATATTATGTTATAGTTATGATATATATTATGTTATATTTATGTTATAGTTATGATAGATATTATGTTATATTTATGTTATATTATGTTATAGTTTTGTTATTCGTTATGTTTGGAATGTATATGTATACATATACAGAATCTGTTATGAATAATTCAAATTTTACATTTATTTTATTCAGTTTTGTACTAAGATGAATCCATTATGGAAATTAAGAGGTACAAATTTTAATACATCGTAGAGGGAAGTTTCATTCCTTGTATTTTTTTTAAATTTTCACGAATAACAGTAGAAGCATATGAAATTTATATATTTATTCAAGCATTTAAAATTTGTTGTGTTTTTAACAACAGTGTCTGTTTGAATAATGTGTAAATGTTTCAATGCTAATTTCAATACAGATGTTGTTTCTTATGTCACTCAGAATATCCAAGCTCCATCCGCAAAGCATATAGGATTTCAATACAGATTTAGGATATAAATAATATAGAGTAAGCATGTAGCAATTCAAGTAAGTTTAAGCATTTATATATAGCGCTGTCCTTTAAAAACAACCCACTCCAAACTGTAGATACCCTTAAAACAACCAATTGAGATTTTTTAATTACATAATTAAAATAATTTTACCATCTCATACACCCTGTCCTTCTATGCCTCTTAGAGTGTCAGGGATGTAAAAACTGATCAAAGAACGGTTTATTTACTTATTTTTTAAACAAGCTAAGATAATGTAGATTTTTGGCAAAAAATGTGCTTCAGATTTACAGATTTTGTAAAAATATATGTTATAAAGACTATAGAGCATTTTTCGTGCGTTTTTATGTTATCCCATTACTATGAGAATAAAATATTAAAGTTTTAGCTCAGTCCGCCAATTAGAGTCCTTCTAGGAAAAAGTGAGTTTCTTTTTCAAATTCTTACTTAATTGACTGCCAATTTGTAATGGATAATTGGAATTAAACATGCTAAGCACTAAATTGTTAGGGAGGATGAGCCGTTACAACAGTTTTTTGTTTGGTTTAATTATCCTTTTTATTAAGCTTTTAATGGAGAAAATATTAAACAGTGGGTTGTTTTTAAAGGACAGCACTATACTAGTTGGTGTAGTTTCTCTCCTTTTTGAAATAATCGCAAATTCCCAACTCACAGTTTTTTTTTATTTTCAAGTAATTTGACAACACAAAACATATGATGACAGAGGAATGACCCCTTTCGAAAATATGTCCTGGACTAAGGTAGTATTGCAGCTTTAGCGTCAAAGGAGGGCGCGATGAAATTTATGATTGAAAATTGGGTAGCCAATATCAAAAGTTTGAGAAGCACTGATTCATTCATAAAAATTAAACAGGTAATCAGCCATTATCAGTATAAAGCTATTCTTCTGTTGTGAATTGCTTTAAAGTGGAAAATAATAAATTGAGAACAAATTCTTAAAAAATCGGGGGATCTGAGGATGTGTCTCGATTGTTACGAGAAGGTCAAACTCGATATCAACAGCTTTCTAACTCAACATCAAGGGTCATGGTTATTTCCGTCCATACACCCACATCTCAGGTTCTTATCACGACCTGCCACTCCACCCTATATCCGATGTGACCGCTCTGACACTCGTCTACCTTTCTGGAATTAATCCCGTTCTCAATTACGGTGTGCAGAGTCCCTCAGGTCCTGACGCGGTGCTAAATGTTCCGGAATCCGGACAGCTGCTCCTGGCAGGTTCCGGAGCAGGACAGGAGGTGACTCCAGAACTGATTTCCTGTGGGGCTAGAGGTCGGGAATCTGAGACTCGCATGCTCCTTGTTGCATATGTGAGCTTGACTGTGAGGGCAGTAACACGAATTTTGATTCTGATGGTGTACAAAATAATTTTTTACACTTTCTTGGGCGCATAATGAAGCACCATCAGACAAATTTGAAATTTCTCTTAATTTTGAACACCAGTTCAGTAGCAGGAAGCACTAAACATAGAATAAATATTACCCGTAATTGGGGCAGTATTAAATTATGTTATCAAAGTTTTAAAATGCCCAACTGAACTTCCCTAAAAAGGAGCCAAGAGAAATATTTAAATAAGTCAAGATTTTATACTATTTGTTACCTTAAGGGGAATCTCCTATTGCAATATTTCCTACACAAGAGTGTTCATTTTTTAATGTAAAAATTTTAGATTTAAGCTAAGAGACTAATGTACTTCTGAAATTATTCACGAACACCTGTTACTGCTCAGGAATGACAGTAGAGTAAGCTCAAAATAATGAAATTTAAGATAAGCATGGATTAGGTTTCTTTTACGTTAATTACTTATCATGGTAGTTACCCATGTTAAAATTCGATATATTTAGCCTGTAACAGTAAGTCCCAAAATCCCATCTCGATAGGGACAACACACATACCGATGCAGGAAACATTTAATTACTCAAAACCTAAGGCTCAATCACACTGTTTCACTTTCACTGTTCATTCTGAGTGATTCACTCCTATGAATCGCTTGTTTGCATGGGAAAGTGAAGGAGTAAAGACTAAGGCTGAGCGCGCACGAGTGACTAAAGTCACTGCGACCAGGATTACTAGTATCAAAAATATCACTAGAAAACAATAGAGCATTTTCAATCACATGACTTTACCTAACAACGGCCTTAGCAACGTTGTTTTGATCCTCCAGTGATGTCATGTGCGAATGCTTCTATTGGATGCTTCTATGTCCCGCCCCTAACAACAGCCTTAGCAACGTTGTTTTTGTCTTTGTCACCGTGACAAAAGTCGCCCGTGCGCGCGCTCGCCCTAAAGAGTGAAACGCCAAGTTACACTTTTCACTTTGGATGATTCATCCAAAATAAATATCAAAAGTGGAAGTCTGAATGAGCCTTTAGTTTAGTTAGTGGACTAATGAGACTATTAATCTGAGCTGCTGAATCTAGCATAGCAGAAAACTTCCTTACTTCCATTGTAGCCTACGACCCACAGTATGATGTCAAATAACTAAAGTGCAGCTTAGAACTGTAACATCTAACACTAAGTAAGGAAGAGGGAGGGAGAGAGGTAACTTACATCCTCGTATCTTTGTCTGAACCTCCTATTCTCGTCTTGCAAAAGCTGCATGTTGTACTGGAGGTCGTCTTCGTCGGAGCTCCTCCGCGACTTCTTGAGCGGCTTCAGAGTAGCCCGCACTCTACGGTCTCCCGCGTGCGGGTTAGCCCACAGCTCCAGCAACTGCAAGGGAGCGGCGAGTCATTGACGCAATAAGAACCCACGCCACTTTGCTATGAGGCTCACTATAACTAATAGTTCAATACACGGTTTCTCCCCGCGAGTATTGCCCTTCTTCTATAATCTGTACAGAGGATTAGTTCGTATTCTTTTTTAGACTTATAGAAAAACTTTAGAAAAACGACTTAACGATCGTGAATTAGAGGAAAGAACGTAGTGCCCTGGAAAACTGTGCTAGTCTGCAGAGAATATGGCTGGTCCACTAAAGTGAGAAATTCAATTATACACGGCTGTATTTACTTTAAAAGTTCCTAACATTGCTTAAAGTTAATATATCTTGTTTAGTTTCTGTAAGAATTTAAATTGCCTAATAGGTTGGACATTATTAATTTAGCTGAAATGAAATAGATACCCATGAAAACTAATATGCATATTAAATGAAACAAACATTTTAAAAATAAATCATACCAAATTACTTTCCAGATTTATCAACGTCATTTTACGAACCGTTTTGTTTTAACATTTCTCACTTCAGATAAAACCACATAATCTACGACTAGTTAATTACGATGCAAATAAATTTAAATAAATTATTTGATTCTAGTAGCTTTTATTGAAGAATTGAAATTAATTACAATATTTAAAAAATGAATTATTTTGCCCGTCCATTTCATTACTTATACCTCTAGTACAACTAATTTATTTAAATCCAAAAACCTCTCTATATAAGCTGTTCCTGGCAAATTGAACCATTAGGTACAGACTCAGACGATAGAATTAAGTCGAGATTACAGGAGTTACTCTCCCAATTACGTCTTCGAGATTTAGACCAATAATTCCGAAATAGACGCCATAATATAGCAATGCTCTGGTACTGTAATTAGGTGGTCAAACCACTTCGAATTATCAGTGCAGTGCATTATCATTTTCAGGGAGCACCGAATACAACACGATAGTCATCCAAAGGATATTAAGCCAGTTAAAGGTCAGTAGAGAGAGCTGTGTACAAATGTAATTAGTTGTAAGAATAGTGTATTTAGGCATAATACCAACAGTTAAACATAATTGCTTAATTCTAAGATTCTTATGGTCTGTTTTATACAGCGTTTGTTTAACTCTAAATGTTCAACGCTTAATTTTGGAAATTCCATTAAATTTAGAACTTGAAATTAGAAGGAATTAAAGTATTGAATATTTTATAGTACTTTTATTCTTTAGAACATTAAGTGTTACAAAGCATTTGTACTGCTGTGATGATGAAATATGTTAAACAATTTGAAATATATTCTTGCCTTTGAAAAAGAAAAATCCAAACAAAAATAAACTTTCTACAAATTAATTGTTTCATTGCACTTTTAATTCGTTATTAATAATAAATAGAAAATGGTATTACTTTAGATACAAATTAGTATGAATATAAAATTGGATAATTTTTTTTCAGGAATTTCAGAAAACAAAATATTTTAAGATATTTAACTTTTTAGATATAAGGTGAAACAGTTTGTAAATGTAACAACACGATTCAGTGTACACAATTTCATAAGCTCTATAATAAATCTTTTTCCTTTTCATTACAATTTAATAATTACCATTACTTTAATTAACGATTTACGCAATACAATTAAAAAGTCGCATACTTATTATTGTTAACGTATTTGAGTCAAATACTTTTCTTGAAGCTGAAATCAAACATTGTTCATAATATAAAGACACTTGAAAGTATATAAGCGTAATATCTTGTACTAAGCGATTTAAATTGGAGTAAAAAAGCGTGAATTTGTGCAAGTGCTTTATCATGCTTTCATGCGCACTGTGATGGAGAAAAAGTGCATAAAAAGGGAATAAAATTTCAAGAAATGATTTTGTGCTAAATTTAAAAGAACTTTATAAAAGCTTATTTATAGAATAAACTATCATTCTGAATTTTTGAAATTATTTGAATCCTTTGTTTGTTTAAGTATAAAACCATGTTATAAATAATTTATGTGGATCGTATTTAAAAGAGGTTTAAGTGATATCGGATAATAAATGTAGGGGAACAACATATTAACATGTAGATTAAGACGCCTCCCTTTGAAAAAAAATTAATTCCCTAAAAAGTTTAAGTAAATTTATCACAAATTGAACTTTTAATGATTTGAAACAAAAAATTCAAAATTCAACAGTTTGATAAGAATCACAACAAAGTATACACAAGTTCAATACCTTCGCCAAGGGGGTTGTAAAGGTATGCAGGTTTTTTTTTGGTATTAAATCTTTCTTTTCTTCAGCGTTTTCTTTTGAAATAATCCCCCATTCCCCTTTTTTTACTATCCTACTTTTACATGTTTAAAAATTAAGTATCTGAAAAACATTTTAATGACACGTTATTCATTCAGAGTAGTTGACAAGAAAAACAAAAAGCCACGTAAATTTTATGGAAAATAATATCTTTTTTTAATTTTCTATGTTAACTTTTATTCTTAGCTTAGTAAACATTTTAAACTTAATATACCTAATTGTTTCAAGTAACTTAGAAAAAATCTTCTAGAATGACATTTATGGTTTTTAACCAAGCTGTCCTTGAATAAATATGGAGTATTTCAGAGATACACGATATATCCTTAAAAATAATGGAATTTTGCGCTAGGGTTTACAGATTTCTGATTCAGGGTCCGTTTAAAATCCCTTATATTTGAATTAGCCTTATACTTAAAGAATTCTAATAACACTCTGCATACCCTTTATCCTCTAAAGCACAGTTTCCACTCATTCGAATTTTCACGTAACGCGTAACAATAAAAAAAATCTTAGGGAGACAACTCAAAATGGCATCATGACAGTCTCCATCTGATTTGTCTGTTGTTCTTACTGGACCGTAACACAACCGCGAACGGATTAGGCAATGGTTCTGCTCATTCAGATCTATTGCTATGTGCCATTGCTATGAAAGACATTTAGCTATCGGAAGGTTGCAAAAAAAAAACATCTCGAGATTTCGGTTTCAGATCACATGTTATCTTAAGACATTCAGGGCTTTGCTACTCAATAAAATCAATTTCAATTTCAGCGTAATTAATCAGTTTTTATGAATAGTTACTGAGGAGTCATGGATCGTTTTTATTTATCTGGTCTTTTGCGGCAAGGCAATCTGGTGAGACCAATTGGATGAATCACTGTAAGTCAGCTCAAGATGACGTAACTTTTGTTACTCTCGGATTCGTTCAATTAGACTCACCAGATTGCCGTACCTTAACAAACCGCATAAGTGGAAACGCCTAGAACCCATCCTACCCATATTTATAATCGGCTCGTCTTTCCCAACCACGTGACCCGTTTCTCCCGACTGGCCGAACAGTATTCAGCAAGCAAGTGGAAACGCCGCTCAAGAGGAGAGAGATGGAAAAAAAAAGAAGAGAGATAGAGAGGGGGATATGTGGCACACCCAGATGTATGATTGGATTGGGGCCTCACCAGTCTCACCTTGGGAACGAACACCAGGCAGAGGGTGGTGGTGGAGCAGAACATGATGAAGATGGAGATGATGACGAAGGCGGCGTCCTGCTGCTCGCGCAACACGAAGGAGAGCGCGGCTCCGATCACACACATGATGACCACGTTGTAGACGCTCATGCCGATGTACTTGGAGTCGTTGAGTGCCGGAATGCTTACGTGCCGCGTCTCCCACGCCAGGAAGCAGCCGAACGCCTGCAACGACACTAAGTTACTACACACCAGTCGAATGAATGGGCAAAAACTGAGGGCCGTATTCAGAAACACGTAGAAGAAACGAGAGCGGTACGGAAACGGGGGAAAATCGAGAGATTTGACACGGTAACTCCGGAACTCTCGTCCGCCGTATTGTTCCGAGATTCAAATCGTTGTTAAGTTGTTAACGGCTTTCGTATTATCAGTGTGTAATTACTTGTAAGAGTGGGTGAAAGGTGGCGCCAGGAGCATACGGGAGAAAGAAATGGCAGCTCTGGACCTCCCGTGTCGAATCTATCGTTTCCGTACCGTTCCCGTCTCGTTTCTTCAACGTGTTTTGAGTTTCTGAATACGGCTCTTAATCTGTGGTATATGAGTCACCTGAGGATATTATGTTTCTGAAGATATCTTTTGAACGATTCAAGTTGGTTAGGGAAGCGTATGTTTTAGAACCGGAAAGGTTCAATGAAAGAGCAAGAGGAAGGGGAATGAGAGGGTAGGCCCAGTACCTTTTTCCATCTCTATTGTATTCCCAATGGAATTCCAATTCCATTTTCCCAGTCCTCTCCTGTAATAACACCTTAGCTGACAATGCCCTTAAGGTTCTTCCTAGCCGGATTAAACGGTTCCGTCTTTGCAGTTAATATTGAGAAAGGAGAAACCTCGGAAAGTCATTCAATACTAGAATATATATTTATTCAGTTGACCTTTATGGCAGCAGAAGAATTTGCTGTTTTAATAATTGTGTCGTAAGAGAGAAAAAATGGAATCACACATTGTGTCTCTTCAAAACATACTCGTTGCAGATCGATGAGGTGAAGGCCTGATTTAAAAATGGTAACTGTAAAAGTAAAATTTATACATAGGTTTCAACCCAATTTTTCCGCTAAACAGTAAACCACCGATCTTTGTGACCCTATCGGTAAACTATCTCTCAGACTGACACCACCATAAATGGGCTGTCCATAAGTTTTATTAAAACATCCCAACAATTGCTATTGCTCAGCATCAATGTCGGGGTAAAGCAAAACATCCGAAAAGGGAGCTCAAGCAAAAGATGCCCCTATTTGGCACGAGGGTGGCTTCCAAAACAGTGTCTTAGTTAAAAATATCGTTTTTCGATAATTACTTTGGGCCCCGAGACAAAATTGATATATCGATTTTTCGACGTTTAAATATCGTTTCCGTTGACACAAGCTTCTCAAGAGCAATTTATGTCTGCTTGCCATTATTTCTAAAACAAGAAGAGAAAATATGGCAAACTGCAATTAAGAGATACGATCTTAAGTTTTTGGCTCCAGGAAGAGACATCTTTAACGCGTGCTCTTGGCATTTTCCACTCCCCTTTTGTAAGTTTCGGTATTTATTGAATCGGAAATAAATCCTCATTTGCTTTTGCTGAAAGAATGTCGGAAGAAATTCCTTAATAGTTTCTCTTAGAAAAATCCGATACAGCTTAATTATACGTTTGGGGGTTATTTACTTGTTTCAGATAGAAATTTGTTTCTATAATATAATGATGAGATTTAACTTAATTACGTTTCTTTAACTACTTCTTTGAATTGCATACGTATATTTACATTAGTAAAAGTATGCTAATTATAAAATTTTACATCATAAGCCATTTAACTTACATTTTGATTTCATAATAAAGATCATTACGTAAAACATATTTTAAAACATTTTGTTATTAATTTTTTGTAAAATTAATTTTGTGCTCTGCCTCTACCATCAAATGCTTCTCTGGAGAAACAAAATTACAAAAAATTACCATTTAACCATCTCTTATATTCCTAAGTTAAGTTCAAGAATTTTTTAATTACCACTCACTGATTTTATACTGGTATCTTTACGTCTGCGGGTTACTCGACCAAAACCAATAAATAGTATTTTTGTAATATTTTGATGGAATAAGCTCGTTTTTATTATTGCTAAATTTTATGTGTATCCTGACGGTTTGGAATTAAAATGTTTTAACTTTATTATTCATGTTTGTGCTGTTTTTTTTACAAAAAATTCAGTAATAATTTTTCAAAATACTCAAACGAGTTCCTTATCTTAAGTTTATTTTAATTTATAATTGTTTTAGTGAAAGGAAACTATATTTAAACTTTTTAAAAGGGTGTCATTACTTTTAATGAAAAAGTAAGAACATATTCTTATTAATGTAACAGACTATACAATGCTCCATCGATAGATAATATATTTATAATACCTTTGAATTCAAAAATCTATGAAGTAATTTTGAATGTGAGCGACTGCAAGCTTTGTATGCAGAACATGTGTTTCCGGAATAGGCTACGTGATGGAAATGCAGATTTTGTAGTTTCCGAAACAACATTCTAGGGACGTGTAATAGATATGACTGCTCTCAGAGGGATGGTAAAAATTGAAGAGGAGAGAGCAGACACGTTTTCTGCATAAAGTGACTTGGAGGTGGTTGCATTCCTCTTTTAAGTTATGTTCAGTCCTCCTCTAATATATGTTCTCTTCAAACAAGTGACTTCGCCAATAAGTGGATTATGTTATGCATTCTTCTTAACATCCAAATTCAAATAAATCCTACTTATAAACACCCTTACGGTTATGGTTTGATAAATTTATTTTTCTTTAACGTTCTCTCAGTTTTGAAGATCCGGTCAAAATTATCGAACTAATTTAGTTATTAGATTATTCAAACGATCAAATTGAAGCATAATTTCCCGATGAAATTAAAATTGAATCGATATAAGTCAGCTATTCTAAATCGTCTTATTGACTGTCCTAAACTAAGCTTTCGTTCTGTAAAACTAAAAACAAAAACTTTTTATTTTATCAAGCTCATTTAAACCATATTGAGTTATTCTTTCTTTTCAAACCTGCATAACACAACATTTTTTTGACATAATACACAGATTAAAGTAATACGTAAGTAAATATCATTTTTTACGATTTCGTTTTGGTAACTACCTTTTTAAAAACAGAAACACAATTAGCTGCCACATATATCGAGTAGGATGCTTGTAATTTAATATGGTGTCATTTTTTAAATTGAAGAAAACTATGTACTCTATTAAAACTATGAATTTATCACTATAAATTATGAATTTCTATGTGTTAAAAACTTCTATCCCATTCAAATTTTAATTAAAACTATAAAAATATCATTTAAAACCACATAAAACTACACTAAATAAAAAGGAGGATTCATAAAACCAGGTTCTTCAATTAAAGGCCTTTTTTACCTTTAAACCACGGCTTACTAGATACTATACAGGCTGTAATTATGAAAAACATTTGACAACTTTTCCCGCTAGGATCGCCACAAATCTGGTTTATAACGTACCATAGGAATTGTATTATATAGATTTAGTGCTTTGCCAGATGTTAGCTAGTAGTGCCATATATCGCTTTAATGATTTTTGTATCTACGTTAGCCTGTGTACGCTATCCAGTCAGTTGTGTTTAAACTATCAGAATTTTTTTTTCATGAATATTTTATTTAGTGCCACACTCTTGATACATCACCCTTAACCTCATCACTTCCAAACTTTCATACAGCATCAAAAGCAATATCGGTCGGTGTAGTAATAAAAGGGTTATGTCCACTCCCCTTACCATGGAAACGACCGACGATCCTCTAAACAAGTATTTTTCAAACAAAACCCATCGAAACCTCAAACCTTATCCACTCGTCCTCCGAGCCCACCTGTGCCTCAAGGATTGTGAACTTGGAGTGGGGCGTCCCGCAGTCACGTGACTGGACTCCAGCTGAGTGGAGGAACGTGTTTAATGAGACGGGCGAAAGTGGAGGGAAAGTCCACGAGAGGGTTCGGTTCGCCCCTCTGTGCGATCCGGGGTGCACCCTCCCATCAAGGGTTGTTGTGTGGATTTGCGCTGTATTATTGCGTGATTGCTTTGAGATTTCCAGAGTTTTCGGAGCGAAGGGTTTGTTAGAAAGGATGTGGAGGTATGCTTTGGGTTGCGTTTGGGAATTTGGGATGGGTTCTTGTAGAAACGCAACGCTAACACGACGTTGAAAAATCAGAGAGGAGTTTTATTGATTCATTTTATTTGGGCCTTGATTGCTTATTTTATGTGATTCATCAGTCAATGCCGAGTGGCAAATAGAAAGGGACGCTTTCGGGGATTTCTAGGTATCTAGTACTAGTATATAGATTTTTCTAGGTATCGAGTTTATCTGTAGTAGTATTTTTCAATTATCTGTTAATAGAGTGTTTTCAGGTGACGTCACAACCGGTTATTTTCTTTTACTGTGTACCTTCTGTAGGGCTTTTAACTGTTGCTAAGGCCGTTGTTTATCTGTTGCTAAGGCGGTTTTTAGGTATGGGGTCACGTGATTGCAAATGCTTCAATAGAAGAATTCCACGGCTTGCCATTTTTTGTAACTGTTCACCTCTGTAGAGCAAAAACTGTAACAACCTTCTGTTGCTATGGCCGTTGTTATGTCCGAGTCATGTGATTGAAAATGCTCTATGAATGTAAGGAAAAATTAGAGAAAAACGCCAAAAATACCCAAAATTTTACGAAAATTACAAATAGTTTTTTAAACAAATTTATTTATGAGAAATTTTAGTTTGTAAGAAAAATACGAGTAACTTTCAGGGCCTACTAGGCCTCTTTTGCCTATCCTCTCTCCCTTTTTGGTGTTTTATTTTTGTAAAATAAGGTTTCATGGATTTGGTTTACATATATCTTCCGGTTTGTGAGCTTGATACAAGGATCCGCTCATAAAACCTTTGTCAAGAAAGACAGACACAAACAGAATTTTTGCTGACACAAAGAGAAGGAAAATACAAACCAGGGCAAGACCGAGAATCGAACTCGGCACCAGATAAGGTACAGTGCGAACACTGCTAGAGTGGTTGGCTGCTCATAATCCAACCAGGCCACCCCGGCCCCATATTGAAATGTTTGTAAAAAAAAAAATGTTGTAGAGGGTTTAGAAATTTTATCACAGATCTATGATTCTAATTTAAAAAATACTCAATTAAGAAAGCTGAATAAACTAAGTTGTTATGAAGCTGAGTATTAATAATATATACTATATCACTCTTAGCATTGGAGAATATTTCCCTTTATGACTTTTTTCGTGAAAAGTATATTTAGAAGAAATATTTTATCTTTTTATAATGAAGGAAACAGTCATACTGCAAATAATGAGTTGAAACAACGTTATATGCGCATTCTACTTCTTAATTAAGAAATACAAACGAGAGTCTACTAATGAGACTGAAATAACTTTCAATCTTTAATCTTAATTTTCAAATAAAAAAAAACTTCGCATGAAAATAGTAAAATTTATACAACTGATTCCTCTTCTGTATGAAAAATAAACTTTCTTGTTTACTAATGAATTAAGGTATCCTCTTTTGGTCTTATTTCCCATTATTAGTCTACAAAACGAGACTAGCCTTTCAGAAGAAAGTAATCATTTTCGAGGGCTTCAAAAATGAAGCTTCACTCAACCGTAAACAAAGAACTTTTCCCAAAGAAAGTAATTATACACGAAGGGAAAAAATGTTTCCATATTTGCTTTGTAGCATGTAGAAATAAAAGTATAAAAACTTTAAAAAGAAATGACTTTTTGAATAGTTTCTTTTTTTTTTACCAGAGGTCGAAAGAGAAAGGTTTTCAAAGTTAGAGCCCACTAATTTCGGTAGAGGATAAGTAGTAAAATAAAGTTCAGAGAGGGGTTTTAGTTTTAAGTAAAATTGAAGGCAAAAGAAAGTTCTCAAAAAATAAAACGACTGAAGCATTTTAAGTGTGTTTTGTTGAATCTTACATTACATGTGTCATGAGTTAAGAACACGACGTTATAGGATACTGAGTTCTTTTATATATATATATATATATATATATATATGATACTTAAATATATTTTTTTAATTATATATAGTTGTAGTATTTATAAATAGCTTGAAAAGGGTTTTAACAATTTAATAATCCTATCTCTCGATGTATAATTGGATTTAAGAAGGAAAATTTTATTCCCAATCAATAATGTGTTTAGAGCATAACTGGGAAAAATATTTTTATCAACTCGTCTTTTAGGGATAATTAGCATAATTTATTTATTTGTCACACATTTTAGCATTTTTACCATACTATTCACTAAGAGAATAATTTTAGAAACATACATTTTCAATCAAAGATTAAGCTAACCTTTTTTCTAAAACCGGCGATAAAATAGCGAAACATAAAATAGCGGATGTTACAAAAAATCAACATGAGTAAGATGTATATCTAAACAGAGTTTTAAAACAATCGTAATAAAGTTTTTAGAAGAAAAACTTTGAATTCAGAAATAGCTTTTCTTTTTTTTACCTGAGTTTCTTAAAAAAATTTTTACAAATTTAAATACTCTGTAAAAATTAGGAGGCACGATGCAGGGAAGTAGTGTGGCCAAATTTGTGAAAATTCCCAGAAAATTTTATAGCTTTTCTTTTATAAAATAAACATTTTAGGTGCATTTACCCTTGAATCCAGACACTATCTCTTTCTCTTCGTTTTATCCCCGACATTATTTAGAAGTTTAAAATATTACGCAAACATTTTATAATGCACCATGAAGGGAAGTGGTGTTTCAAACTTTGTGATGACCAGAAATTGTACAGACCTTTTAAAAGAACAAACATATCCAGTATAATGTAAATGGGGAAACTAGTTAAGGCTAAACTATACTACAATCTAAACTTCACATCAACCTCAAACAAACATCAAACGAAAGTATCTACGTCATATAATTTAATTCTCCATATTCCAAACATCCTCATCCAAAGTAGCTTCACGTCAAGGAAACATTAAACCTCTTAATACCGGGAATAAAGTTCTAGAACCTGGATGGAGCTAATTCAATAAAAACATGGGCGAGTACTGTGGGAAACGCTGCTCTGTTTGGAATTGTTGAATACGCGTGTTAAAAATTCATATCCTTCCTCGCACTGTGTATTATGTTAGGTTAAATGATACAGAACGCTAAGGAAGAGATAGAAGAGTTGCTCTTATGAGGGCTGGTGGTAAGATTAAATTTCAACTCCTCTTCTAGGTTTATAACATGCATTAACCCTCTCAGTCCTGACTGGTCCAAATTTTATATAGGACTTAAAATAGAAATCTCGTGTGGTTTAGGATTAAATTAGTTAAAGACTGGTAAACTTTAGTCTATCTTTAGCATTAAAATGAATTTTAGGTTCATTGTGGTCCAACTGTCTTACCGCTTATTACCCTTTAAAAGCTTTCGTTCCTTGAAGTATTATATCGTCGCTTAGGATTCCACAAGTGATATTTAACTTTTTGATACTAATCAAATGCTATTTCAGAAGGCGTCAAGGCGTAATTAACGCTTATTTGGTTAAAAAATTATTTTCTTGCATGATCAGCTGAAATATTATTTTAACTCCCTGGTAAAGGTCTGCACAACATCCTACGGTCACGTTTCATTTGTTTTTACCTTCTGAATATTATTCTTAGGAATGTGAAAATACAAGTAATTTTTTAATATTGACAGTGACAATATCAAATTCGATGGTACTTATTAATATTGACGCATAGGATAAAGCGAAACTGAATACACACCGTGAAATCAAATTGTGAATTTGTTCTTCATAAAATATTAATGATTTAGAAAACTTATAATAAAAATTGGATTTCTATACAGAATGAACTTACCATTAAAAGACCCTTGTATGCGTATATTGAGCCAAGAAATATTGTCATATTGTGACTTTGACAGAACTCTAATTCCGGAATAATTTCGATATCTTCATTTTCAGGAGACGGCTAAAATGATAAAAAAATATTTAAAAATATTCAAAGCAAGGAATAAGCTAATTATAAAATATTCACATTTTAATAAAACATAAAATGTATCAATTCTCTACAGGAAAATTTTGCATATGGATTTTTGCACATGGAAAAATTTGCAAATGGACTTCTGCATTCATGCAGGAACATAAATTTACAGCATATTTGTAAATTTATAAAACTATATATTTAATAAACTGCTGATTTAAGTATTAGAATTCGAAAATCTTCACGATAAATGTTATGGGACTTTATGCAAGTAATTAACCTGTTTTTAATTAAAATTCAATACATTTTTTATTTTTTTTAAACTTATTTTTTTACTATTTACTAAAATTAAAAAAAAAAGCTAAAGTGTGAACATTTTATTAAAAAAACTAACTGTAATAAAAATATTTTATCCCTTAAATGTAAACAAAATAACTAGAAATTCTTAGTAATAAAACATTGAAAAGCTTCACATAAGATCAGGATTCCCTCAAAACTCAAGAATCAGCATTCAACTAAACCTTAACATCAATACGAAATCCCTAAGACCCAAAGCCCTGGTATCCTATAGGCGAAATGTTCCCTTAATCCCACCACTTTCATTTTTGCCTAGGCGCATTCTTTAATATTCAAAAAGGATTCCTGCTACATTTTAAAAAATGATACTTCAGCTGGGAATATTAAAACCGAAAGGAATTTTTTTTCCAGTAGTGTTCCTTTACTTCCGGGAAATGTTTTCCTTTCTGCTTTAGGGAAATATCCTTCCCCTAGGATTATGTTTTCCCCTTTTGTTTAATCTACTCCAGGGAGAGACAGAGAATTTACTTTTCTGCAGCTTATATTCTCCCAGGATGATTGCTTTGCGCTTATCTTGCTTTTATTCGAGATCCCGAGTTTGCTTGTTTCTGAGTAAAATGATTTGATGCATTTTTAACAAAGGTTCCATCTTTCTTAATATCATGAACCATCACTAGTCTAGGTGTTTCTTTCCGTTGGGTCAATTTGGATAGTTTCTTTGGAAAAGTATGCATATATGCTCAAAGAAATTCCATTTGCTTATCGCATATGTTTCTGAGCGATGTGAAAAAGGTTTAAGAAAATGTATATTCTATCTAATAAAGAGGTTCTTTGTTTTTCATCAAATCGGTGGATCAATCACAATGTAAGAAAGAACTTTCTCTTTTAAATGAGGGTTTCTTTTTAATTTGTAGGGTCTTTTCGTGATGGTAATAATGAGTAAAGAAAGAAAATATTACAATGCTTGTTCTATATAAAGGATTTGAATAATTATTCAAAGCGAAGGCACCTAGTTTTTTCTTTTTAATTTCAGTAAAACAAGACCCAGTTATAATGAAAGCTTTAAGTATCAAATGAACCCAACCCCATAGAAAACAATCTGTGAGAAAATAAACAAAAAAATATGAAAGGTTTTAACGATGATAAAAATGTGAATGAGGATTGAATTTCGAATAGTTAGTTAGGTATGATACTATGCGATTCAAATGATGGTTTTAAGCAAAAAATTTTGTTTCTCCACCAGTAAGTCCCAAAACATGTGAAAATATAAAACTTCTTAAGAACCCAAAGAAAAAATGGAAAAAAAGGAGGAAAAAAGGCATCTTAAAATTATATTGGCAACAAAATATCCATTAAAATTAAATTTTGGATCATGTAGAATAGTTTTTGAGCAAACCAATTCTTTCACTTATTTGCCTCAATAAAAGTAAAATAATAGCTAAAAAAGTAAAATAACTAAAAAGTAAAAGTAAAATAATAACTTTTTACACTTCAGACAAACAAGATTTACTGTTACAGCATTGTAACACAACCATGCCAACAGTGTAAATAATATAAACAAAGAACTGAGAAAGACTTTTCTTTACCTCATTGCAAATTCACCAATCGAAAGAACAATTGAATATCCACAAAACAAAGAAATTCTCTTTGTGCAACACAAAATAAAAAAATATATTCCGTCCTCTATTCCCTCTCTAAACAACTTCTTAAAAAAGCAAAAGAATTAGACTCGCTAATGATTGTATAATTAAATCCTGGACGGTAGAGTTGAATCCCTTCTTCTTTAAATCCTCCTCAATTTCTCATTGCCAAGTCATGTAAACCCCTCCTCTAGTATTAATTGATTTAATTATACAATGGAGAAGGATTTTTTCACTTCAAGGTTCATTTTGGTATGGATGATTTGTAGCTGAATATATTTATTTAACGTTATCCTTATCTATTTATACATTTTTTTCATTGGCTCATTGACCTGTGACGCATTATTTCGCTGATCCAATAGAAAATTAGCTTCATTCGTTTGATGGTTTCTTTTGTTGGGGAGCATATCTTAAAATGTATTTGTTTTAACGACTTAAAAAGGAAGTGCTTTTGCAGAGCGATCATTTTTTTTTTGCTGAGTGATTTTTTTTAAGTGCTTGATTAAGAAAATTATGGTTAATGCTTGAAGCGTTTTTGTGTTTAAAATTGGTTAAGTAATGCGGTGTGTTTAGAGAAAAAAAAACACCTATTATATTTATCTAGTTAATTGACTCTTAGTATTTTTTGACGTAGAAACAATTTTATTTCATTAATGTACTACGTTACAAAGCTAATTACTTTTTTTAATTACCTACTTGAGTATACTTCCATGTCTATGCGTATCCTCTTTAATACTAACTAGATCCTTAGATCTGAAACCAAACATTTTAAAATTCCTGATTGGAAGTAATGAATAAAATCAACGAGTGGTTTGCTATTCCCATTAATTAAATATATAACTTTGTTTAATGATCTAACCTTGTTAAAATGAAGTTTTGACCGAAATCGTATCATTATATAAAAATTAAAATGTATCCAACTCATTTTCTAAATGAAAACTATGTTTTGCGTTCTTGAGGGTAAATGTGCACAGTCGGGTAAAAGTGGGCATAGTTTTTTTTCACTGTTGGAAACAGTATAAAGGGGATAGATTGTGATCACTTTACCATATGCATCATAAGCTATCTTAAAAGACTGATTTTTCATATTTTCATTCATTATGTGTTTTATTTATTAGGTAGAATAGTGCCTTTGAGTTAGCATCTAATTTTCCAAGTGGTAGTGGTGCATTTTTTGCGCTTTCTGCCTAACTTTCAAGTTGAGTACCTACTCTTAGCCTCACGTCCTGCGTACTTTTACTTTAACTCGCCACGTCGGATAAAAGTACGCATTAAATTTTTTCCCCTGTGATTTTAACATATTTTTGTTCTTACTTTTAAATTCTCGATTTTATAGCCCAAAATAATTTTTGTGCGTACCCTTACCCTCCTTTCCCCTAATAAAAGTAGATATTGACGAAACATACGTCTTTGAATAAAAAATAAGAAAGACGGCCAAGGGAAAATTTTAAAACTTCACAACACTTTGATGCAAGTCTAGGTAACAATCAAAGCATCGCTATATTAACAACGATCCGTGACTTCACCATCCAACAACAAAGAAGATCCCTCGCAAATTCAAATTACTCCAAATAGTTTCGCTCCATCCCGAACACGAACATCCCCCATTGTTCGCCGAGTTAATAAAACATGATGGATACTACCGGGTCGTTAATTTATACCGAAAAGGTGTAAAACTCTTTGTCGACGAATTAAAAATGTAATGAAAGTTGACGAGAAGAAATTGCAGCGGCCGGATTTATGGGGGTTTAAATCTAGGATAATGCGAACCATGTCTTTCATTTTGGGTGGTTCTTAATCATTTAATCACTGCTTTCCGGGTTCGCACGAAATTGCGAACTGCGAGATGCAGACACCTCTTTTAAGAAGGAGTGACGGGTGAGAAATGATGTTCAGTTTGATGGATGGATAAAGGGAAGGATGGATGTTTTTAGGGGAAGTGTCTAGAAAATTAAGCTGAGGCTGTGTGTTGTAAATTAAACTTACATTATTAAGTTTTAAATTAAGAGGAAAGTCAGGTGCCTCATAATTTCTCTTATTTTGAGTTTGAGCATAACTCACGAAGAGGTTATGAATACTTCTCATAATGGAAGGAAAATCTTTCAACTGTGGGGGTATCATCCATTAATATTAAGTAATATACAGAGTGGTAAAATGACGACTCTACTTTAAAATCATCTACAAACGAAAATATTGTAAAAATAATTAAATTTTAAAGAGGATGGGAAATTTCCCCCTCATTAGATAACACTTTACCTAAAATTTTTCCTTGATTTTCAGACCGCCCACCAGAAACCAGACCACCACCTTTTAAAAGGTAAATATTTATCGAAACCATCAAATCACTCACTTAAAAAAATTATAACATCCCCTTTGCTCAACAAATTTGATTACTTTCTTAGGGATAAATTTATTTTAAAATCCTTTTTAATCAAGGAAATTGATTTTAATTTTGTATTAACAAAGAAAAAGGGCCATTTGTTGTAGTTATTTTAAAGTTGCTTTGGAACATTGCATTTTGACATAAACTTAAAAAACGTATTTGTTAAATTTGAAGCATATTAAACCCCAAACTCTACTCCTTCAAAGAATACTTCAAACAAAACCCAGGAATTTAACTCCAAAGAATTTGTATGAAAACAGTTTGAATTTTTTTCCTCCTAAACAATATCGTCCTATCCAATTTCACGAAACAAAAATGGGATAAAAATAAAAGTTATTCAGGAAAAGAGAAACAATTTCAATTTCCATACTTTCTAAAAGTTTTATATTATCAGGTAGATTAAATTGTTTTTCTTTGCACAGCATTTCTGATTTATTCTAACCGAATTTTAATGCATTAATATATATCTTAAAGTACTATATTGAAGTCCAAATCAAAATAGGCCCTTTTTAATAAGGCCAAACTGTTTTGGTTGCCAAATATGAAAAAAATTGTAAACTAACTAAATAAACATATTGTTGAATCAAAGAAAAACATAAGAATTTGGCGATGTTTGAATATTAGGTGACCAAAACATCTTGGCGATTTTTAACGGGACAGATAACACATTAATACTTTTCCCTTAAAATTTATAATTTTTCAAAATTTAGAAAAATCTATTAATTATACGCAGTTTCTGCTTTCTCATAATTAACGTTAAATTTCACAGTTCTTTTAAGCGAACGGAAACATTATTTTTCTCTCACTAAAGCAAATACAAATAAAAAGAATTATTAACGGAACGAAAAAAAAGCCCGGAACTTTTATGGTAGCATTGTTGCCAGCTATTTCCGTCAATTGAGGAAAAGTTCGTTTTTTCTTTTTCCGTTCTTTGAGGAAACGTTTGTTTCATAAGTGAAATGCTTCGTCATTGAGAGATCGTTCATGTTATTTTTATAAAAAAATTATATGTAATTCATCAATATTATTTTAATTAAAATGAAAACAAAACTTTTAAATAAATTTATATTCATAGAATTTGATCCAATTCAATACTTTGATTTTAATATTTTTTTGCAATTTAATCCAAAGAAAAAAAAGCTGAGTATCTAACCGCAAAAAGTTATTCCTTATATTTATTTCCTTAGAAATATTTGTAAAGTTGAAAGAAACATTTTCCACTACAAAACATAAAAAATCCTATTCAAGAAAATGAAGGAAAGTAGAGCTGAGTTTATATTATTTTTATGGTTTTAAGATTAAATGTAATTGTTTACTTTAGTTCTTAATATGGATTTCCAAAATATTGTAAAAATACTTCTTTGTGAATCTATTTTTATATATATATCTGTCTATATACTGATGAGAAATATCAGTCTATTACAATGTCTAGACTGAAATAAAATTTACATTTTTTTCATTAATATTGCATTGCATTTTTGATTTTATCAATATATTACATTCAATATTAATTGAAACACGCGAGTGTTTCGAATAGTTTGAGATTTATAACCACATATTTATACAAGGTTCAGCAACTCTCCCTCAAAAATAAGTTTTAAACTACACTATCGCTTAAATCAAATTGCTTCGTTTAACAAGGTATGCTTCAATATTCCCACAACTCTGCTTATAAAACACAAATGAAACACTAACTATAACCCCCTTAACAACCATAAAGTGTTTTATATCACGAACACACACCCGAAATTTTTCTTCACTTAGATGGAAGTGAGTTCGCGTGATTGAGTCAATTTCATTCCTTAACTTCATTTCCTCACTCTCATAATATTTGAGTTGGGCATTTATTTTATTTAAACACTAGCGAGCCCTTACGTAATGAAAGTAGTTTCTAGCCTGCTTCTTGAGTTCATTTTAAATAGATAGAACGATGTATTTCATGGGCTGAGGACTCGGATTGTTTTATTTGATACGTAATCTCTGAAACGAGGAGATGTAATAGTTTAAGACTTCACTTGTTAGTTTAGTTGTTTGAAGTAGTTACAGTTAATGTATCATTCAGATGAATGTGGGGCTTAGAGAGATATAGCGTACTTAAATTATATTGAAAGAAATAGATCTTTAGATCGTGTTTTTGAAGTAAGATATAAAAAAATAATGGTGCAGAATTCTTGGATCGAATTGATCTACGTAAATTTTAAAATATAAGTCGAAGGTTTCAAACAAAGAGTAAATTTCGAATAAAAATATTTTTACAAAATTTCTTCTCTGGAAACTGATATTTATCTCAGAAATATCTTAAGTAGTGATTTCTTGTGTATACGTATGCCTTAAAATATTTTAATGCTTTAATTTTCATTACATTCCAATACCAACCTCCATCAACCCGTAGGAAAACTAAAAATAAACCCAAAATAGGGCCTTCTATACAATTCTAGAGCACTTTTTATACACAATATATCAATAAGTTTTAATAAATATTTACTTTTTCCTCAAAAAAAAATCGCTTAGTAAATGTAAAAAACAATTCGCTCCGAACTTAAGAAAACCTCAATTACCCTCTTTCCAACTAAACACAACGGAAAGTGATTCTGAGGTTGGAAGCTAGAATTCGTTCAAGAAACATCATTAGCTCCAGGTCCAAGAAAGTCCTCCATCTTTATAGACATTCTGTTCCATTTCCGAGACTGCCAACAGGAAAGAATGCGCAAGCGGAAATAAAAGACAGCGGAGTCAAAAGTCAATCGGTCAGTTCCAAACTTGGGGCCGTAAACTTCCATAACTTCGTTTTCCTTCCGCAGTATCGACTGTTTTCGTCAATATGATAAAGAAAAGGGATGAAAGGGTAAGGACGTAGTAAGACCGGTGGAATAAGGAGGGAAACAATAGTTGGTTTTGTTTACTCAAGTAACGGAGGTTTTTTTTCTTCGTTTTCGGGATTTCCAGCTCTTATGCTCCTGCATGTTAATACAGGAAATAAAAATTTGCCATTTAGAGACTTCCGATTAATGATTCAAACATAATTTATAGCAAATGCTTCAATATCTTTACGATTTATATTTTGATTAAAATTTATTTTAATAAGAATTAACCTTATTAATTCACAATCTTTTGATTTAAATATTTTAAAAACTTTTTTCAATGATGATTAAGTTTTATTTCAAATAGAATAGTCCTCTCTCATTGCGAAATTAATATATTGTTAAATTAAATATTTACAGATCATGCTATAACGAGTGGCGAAATTAAAAATAAATAACGACAGTAATAATAATTCCACGTTTCTCTGTTTGGGTAAATATTAAATTTAATTTAAGGTAGTTTTGGTAAAAAAAATTGATCTGAAAGTTTATTAAATTCTTTATCTTTTTAAAAAACAATAAAGAAACAATTACATACCAGGGGTGCACCGGTTGTTGTTTTTCTATAGAAAGGATCTACAATTTGCCACGTCGTCAGTATGATTACATCAATCAAGACCAACACACCGACAACCATGAATAATTTATAATCTTTAATAATCTGCAAAAAAAACAATACTTAAGTAAGTATTAATTGGTAGAATATGAATTTCATAGGAGCACCATAATTGAAACATGTTAAGAGGAAAAAAAACTTGTCAAGCCTTTTTTAGTATTTTTTTTAAAAATGTTATCGTCTCTTGAGTACATTTATTTGGGACATTATCGAATAAAGAAGAGTTTTTAAGGTAAGAATTGAATTAATTTTAATAATTTATATAAATGTACCACCTTTACCTATTTCCTCCAAAAAACTCATTATATTAAGTACGTATACATGTTTTACTACATCAAATCGTTTTTTTTTTCAAAAAGTAGTTTCAAAACTCGAATCGCAATAAACTAATAGGAACAAAATTTAGTTTCAATAAATGGGGAAATGAAATATGAAGAAGAAAAATATTTTGAATTCAATAAAAAAATCACCCGAATGAGTGTTTACAATTTATAAATGTAGCAGCTGTTAAGGTCTTAAACTCTTTTGCAACAGCAGTCTCTAATAGTGCTCTGAAAGTAGCCAATAAAATTTTATGAGATGGAGTCTATGGGAATAAAACGCCAGACAAGCTCAATAGCTACAGATCTCGAAATAAATGCTCTCACTCAATGAAGAAATAATACACCTTCTCCCTAACAGTGAAATACCTCTAAAACCTTTCAATGTCTCCAGTTCAAATACACCCCTTCCTTTGCTGCACAAAAAAACTATTCCCAGATAAACGAGATAATAGAGTACAATCAGAGAGTTCCACTGGACAACATCAAGCCTGATGAGAACGAACCGCTTGACCACCAACGCGCGGTCCAACGGAATCATAACAAACGACTTTGAGTATTTGGAACGAAGAGCTACCCGAATCGTTTTGGTAAAGAACTTTCCGCTAAGGAATCAATCCATCCTATTGATTTCCACTTAGTCCTATGTCAGCTGAAAAAGAAGGATCTAGGGGTGTTTTGTGAAGAGTAGGGAATAAAAGAACATTTTTTACTCCCGAAAAATCATAAAGAAGGAATTTATTCTGCGCTCTCCCCCTTATTTGGCTTTTCTAACCCAGGTTGTTCGAAAGCTAAGGGTTCAGATAATGATCGGCTGCTTTTGTGATAGATCTTCGCCATTCAAATCGGTCTTTTTGTTGGAGATTCGTAGATGTCGCTTTCTTGTTGTGGGGAGAGAAAATAGATATGTTTTTTTATTATTCAAACCAAGTGGCTGTTCAATGCTTGGACTAAATGAAGGAAGTTTGGGGCTCGTCGCTTTATTTGTGGAATGCCACGCGCCATTTGAGGTAAGGGATTGGGTTATTTGAGCGTGTTTTATCTGGTGGAAAGTTTCAGAGTTTACTTTAGAAAAGCCTTGCATCATTGTGGGAGTGTTGAGAAATATGTAACTTTTATTGAATAAATGTATTATTGGTTTGAAAAGCGATTTTGTATTCAGAATTATTTATAGAAGGATAACATCTGTAACTTTCTTTTGGATAAAATGTATTATTAGTTAGAGTTTTATAAGATTATTTATTTTTAGAAGTTGTAGTATTTTATTAGGAAGGAAATACTTTATTAGGAAAATGTTCTGGTAGTAGTATATTTAAGCAGACTATAGCTGTAAATATTTTGGAAAAAAAAATGTAAAAAAAAAAATTTCATATTTTAAAAGTTTGGAGTTAAAAGAAAAAAAAAGGCTTGAAAAGTTTTGGAGTTAAAGTTAAACAAGTAATATTCATCATTTAAAAGGCAACACAAAAATATACTCAAGTGAATTTAATTCAAATACGGTATAACGTTTGGTAAGATTAACAGCTGAACAACTAATTTAATGTTTTAATTACAACCCCCCCCCCAGTTTTAATGGATATCATTTTCTAAATCGGAAAAGTTGAAAAGTTTATTCTTACCTTTTTATTGAGCTTTATATTCGTAAAAATAGCATGAACTCTCCACGTTTTACTGAACATAGACCCGAAAGCTAACGTAAATCCAGACATTAAAACCCAAGCTCTAGCCTGAAAGAAAAAGAAAATTCATCTAATAAACACTGAGATAAGTTAAATTTCACATTAGTAGAAAATAATAAAACTTTAGGGGCTTTTAAAGTATGGAAGAAAACTGAAATTCGGAGATAAAACTAAGTTTTAGTTAATGTTAAAGATTTTTCATACTGTTAATTAAAAGCTAAGGGAAGTACTCTACTTGTTTACATGCTTTGCTCAGTATTTTACTAACATGTACGATAAACAAATACCATTTTTTTAAAGTATGCAACCTGCTATGATTTGAAGGAAGTCTGATAAGTTAGGAAAATGTATACTTACAGCGCAAACATAAGGAAAATTTGTTTCACTGCTAATACCACTGTCCATTCCTAGTAGTATCACACTAGTATACGTGAGCATACACCCCACAACTATGATATTGTTTAAATAAGGACTTGACATTTTGATATACCTAAAAAGAAAACTTTTTTGAATATCAAAGAGGAACAAAATTGATCACATCGAATCAAATAGGACATATGATGGTCCATGCAGGTTCAAAAATGAAATTAAATCTTGGTAGCACATTACTTAGGGGCCATTCATTAATTACGTAAGGATGCTTTTGGCAATTTTTGACCCCTCCCCCTACCCACATGTAAGGGTACGTAAGATTTTTTACACCCCTCCCCCTCTATTCTTACGTAAGATTCCATTTCGTTTTTCAGTTTTACTTTTTTTATCTTAACTTATTGCTACTCCAATAAAAAAAGATACATCTGTGTGATATACCTTCTTTGTTTTAAAAAAAAATTAAAGCTTCGATAATATACTGAGATCGTCAGCATTTTTAAGTTTTTCCGGGGTTATTCAATAGTAATTTGATTAGAATAATTGGAATTTGTTTACATTAACTTGGAAAATCTTACGTAAGAATGGGTTTGACCCCACCCACCCCCAAGTGAGGGTATATAAAGATTTTTCCAACTCCCCTCCCCCTCGGGACCCTTACGTAATTAATGAATGGCCCCTTACTACATGTCACTCATGTAAAAAGATACTCGTTATAAGATATGAAACAAGTTAATAAGAATCAATTGGAGATAAATAAAAAATATTGAGAGATGGGACTCTATGTTTGAAACCTCCTCAATATATGATGCAAAACAGAGCTTTAATAAAAACATAATAAATACTGTTATCTTTAATTCTATGATACATCGATGAAGGATAGACTTTAATAACACTACCTGCATTTAGTGAACTGTTTATTTACATTGTCTTTAATAAACATTGCAATTGGAATGATCAAAACGGAGGGAAAAGTTTATTGAAATTTGAAAGTTATGCTTTTTATGGGATAAAAATCCCATAAAAAGCATTCATAAAATTAATTTCAAGAAATAAGTAAATTAACTTCATTTATATCCTTTTCACTTTTTTTAATGATAAACAACTTAGTCTAAGGAAGAAGATATTTCAAAGTAAAAAATCAAAATTTCTTAATGATAATTTATATTTTAAGTATTAAGAACAAAAATGATGAATTATATTTCATAACATCCGAGAAAAACATTAGTCTCCACCATCTTCAATAAAAACAAATTTATTTTAAAATTTACGAAGAAATGAAATCACATCCAACAAAACAAAGTTTCTATTACGAAAAATGTATTCGGAAAATGGAATCCAAAATAACAGTTGCTTCTACGGAGATTTACACAACCAATACAGATTTTAATTAAAATTCTTCCTTTCATTTTAAGTTGTTTAAAAACTCCTTACATGACTGAGGATCAGTTTCTCTTAAAATAATACTGGTATAAAATAGTTCTCGAGGAAGAGTAGATTGCGTGTGAAGAAAATCGATAATTCTTCACCTCGGCAAGACCTGTCTGATTGCTTCAATTGCGCTCCAAGAATCGTCACTTTCTATAAGTGGTTTTAATTAGAGCTTGCTGGATCTTGAGAATGAAGGTTTTTTTGAGGTAATGATGGATAGAGAATAATGGTTGACTTTTTTAAAATAAAATATTTGTAAGTCTGAGTAAAAAGAACTAATACTATGCAGAGAAATTTGTTCTGAAGTATTTGATTCGAATAGATAAAAAGAAAAGGGATGATTTATTAATTTCTGATAGATTTAAGAATTTAAATCGCATCGTCAAGTTAATAATATCTGTACTATATGAATAAATATCTAGTGATGTGATATTTTTATTCAATCATTAATTGCTCATTGGTTTTAGAAGGTATTTAGTTAAACCTAATATTTTAATATGCCGTAACTTATAGTCGATGTAACTAAAAAAAATATGTTCATTTATCAGGTATATTACATTCATAAATTATATTTTCTATTTTTATTGACAAAACCTTTTTAATTTGATCCTCCTTTAACTATTTGAATTTTAGCCGTTTCTGTCTAAATATTTTGAAGCAATTTTCGAAAAGTTTACTAATATCTAGTCAACCTTATTATGCAGTTGTATAAAAGATAATCCTATTTAACATTAATATTATCATTACTAATTTAAAGATACTTGTTATAATCTATCGATTGAAAACAGAGTAGATTGGTCAATAGACAGCAGGGCTTTGTCAGAGTAGACCCTTGCAGCCAGCCATTTGATTAGTTTGATCACTAGTGAATATAATGGGTGATTTAATAGCCACTTTGCACCTGGCCATTGGAGTGCCAGTTGGATTCAAAGCCTCCAGTGGCGGGTTAATGCCTGCCAGAGGCGTAATTATTTAGCATTGCAGCTTTAATCAAATTCTACATCAATTCCTTTAATGCCCTTAGGAGTCAACATTTTAACACCTAGAATATTCTATGGTTTGGTATTAATCAAAAAGCGCAGACCAGAAAAATTATATTTTCCAGGATTTTTGGAAAAAAAAATGAAGTATATAATCTGAAAAAATGAAAATATTAAATCTAGGATAAGTTTACAGAATTATTTTAAATTCCAAAATTGTTAAACTATTGTGTAGGAATAAAAGCTTACAAAATTGGGAAATACAGGTATTTTTTTTTCTTTAACCAATCATCACATCATGTAGAAAATGTTCACAATAACAAGTAGAACATTAAAAATGGATCAGCCCTGTTTGTAGATATATATTTCTAGACTACACTGGACTGGTCGGTTTAATATTAAAGTGGTAAATTTACTTCTTCCAGTACTTCTGTAAGCCCCGCGTGACAAATAGTTGTACATGGGAAGTTTTCTTGCTTATTTTAAATAAAAAAATAGCAGGATGTATTGTTTCAATTGCCTTCATCTGTTTTTTATACTAAAGAGTTGGTACCAGACAAAAAAATATTGTTCACTTTTTATAGCGGGACGTATTGGGAAATACCCGGTAAATACTTTTTGAGTTGCAGGTAAGGATAAAAGTGGTACCAAATGACTTCTTCGTTTTCGTTGTTGAAAACATTTTCGCATGATAAAAGCATGTGTTTTCTGATAAAAGCATGTGTTTTCTGATAAAAGCATGTGTTTTCTGATAAAAGCATGTGTTTTCTGATAAAAGCATGTGTGTAGGACTGTATACGAAATAGAACAAGACGATCCGTCGATTTATATATAATTTTAATCGAGAAACAAACTTAACGAGACAAGACATCACACACACACACAAAGACGAAGAAAAACCGAATTGCGAACCGAAACTGAAACCGAAAAAAAAACAAAAAAAGCGGAAGGAGAAAAAATCCAACAGAGCACGCCGGAGGGGAAACGAAATTTAGAACTGAAGCTAATCGAAGCGCTCCAGTGGCAGAAATTACTAATATGGGAGGCGTCAACATCCCGGCCCCCGTTGAATGGTCTCTCCTTGAACATTCAACAATTAATCGTCCAATAGTAATCAAGTAACTGCTACATTAATTAAGCACAACTAAGCAAGTTAATGACGATGAAGAAATACAATTAAGAATAATAGTCCAATAAACAAAAATTAACTATACCAATTAACACCAAATACAAATATTGAGACAATAGTTACAAGAAAACTTATCAATACAAAATTAACACATCAATTTGTACTTATAGGAAGAACACAGATTTTAGATATTGATCTAGTATATAATCCAAAGGCTGTACGAACATTTACAACTCGAGCACAACCATCCTTACCTAAAATTACATCCGTGATTCTACCAAGAATCCACTTTCCCTTTGGAAGATTATCTTCCTTAAGAATGACCATGTCATTTGTTTTGACATTACCTTTTACAAATTGCCATTTTTGACGTTGTTGGAAATGGTTCAAATAATCTAATCTCCAACGCTTCCATAAGAGTTGAGTGACTTTCTCAACTCTTTTCCATCTAGAAAGACGGTTGTCAGGAACTTGAGTTATCTCCTGTGTTGCTATGGAATTAATAGCTCTACCAATTAGAAAGTACCCAGGTGTAAGGGCTTCTAGGTCGTTTATGTGGGAAGACATGGGGGTTAAAGGTCTGGAATTTAGAATAGCTTCTATTTCATGTATTATAGTTAGAAACTCCTCATAGTTTAAAGTGAGAATTACCAGCAGCCCTTCTAAAATGATGTTTGAACGACTTCACCCCGGCCTCCCAGAGACCACCAAAATTAGGTGCCCTTGGTGGAATAAATTTCCAGTTAATATTTTCAGATGCCAAAAAAGCTCCCAACCTTTCATCTGGGTGCGAAACTAATTTGTGGAGCTTCTTTAACTCTAAGTGGGCTCCCACAAAAGTTTTAGAATTGTCACTGAATAGAGTATTACATTTACCACGCCTGGCAAAAAACCTTTTTAGTGTTGCTACGAAAGCTTCTGATGTCAAATCACTAACTAATTCAATGTGAATGGCTTTAGTAGCCATGCATACGAAAATTGAAACATATACCTTGTGAAGTGGACCCTTTCGCTGGTTTTTATATTTAATGAAAAAGGGTCCAGCATAATCAACTCCAGTATTTAAAAATGGAGAGCTGACATTAACTCTTTCGGAAGGGGGACTACCCATTAATTGGTCCACTACTAAGGGGTTGTTCTTAACACAAACAATACAATTATGTACAATTTTCCTAGCCAGATTTCTTCCACCTAATGGCCAAAATTGTTGTCTGGCATAATATAACAGAGTTTGTGGTCCAACATGTAGATACCTTGTATGAAGATTTTCTAATATTAAACAAGTAATTTTACTCTTGGGTGGCAAAACTATTTGATGTTTTTTATCATAGTTAACATTTGAATTTTGCAAACGTCCACCCACTCTTATAATATCATTACTATCACAAAAGGGATTTAAAGATTTCAAAACACTATTAGTTGGAAGTGCTTTACACATTTTTAGACACTTATATTCAACTTTAAATTCAGTTTGTTGAACCCATCTTAACAAAGCATTTTGTGCCCTTTCAAGTTCAACAGTTGTTATAGGGCCATTTAAACCTTTTTTCTTACAGTTATCAAAAAACCTGTAAACAAAACTCAAAATTCGAATTAGTTTTGCATAATTATTGGTAATGGAAATTATATAAGAAAACACTGAATTTTCAATACAAGAAGTTAAACTAATTTCCACTGGCCTTTTGAGTTCAATGTTAAAGTCATCACGATTAGATACAGATTCTGGAACATCAGCTTCCTGAAAGGCAATGGATTGAGTTAGAAAGGTGGGACCATACCACCACAAAACCTGGTCCTTCATCTGATTTGGAAAGAGACCTCTGGAGACGAGATCAGCAGGGTTTTGGCTAGAACCTATATGTCTCCATTCAAAGTCCTTGGTCAGTTCTTGAATCTTCATTACTCTGTTGGCTACAAAAGTTTTTAGTTCATGGGGAGATTTTCTAAGCCATGCAAGAACTATAGTCGAATCTGACCATAGTACAATGTTCTTTGGGATAATGTCAAGAGCTTGTAGAACCTTATGCAATAGTTTGGAGAGTAGAAGACAGGCACATAGTTCAAGTCGAGGAACTGAGAGGCACTTGATAGGTGCAACACGAGATTTGCTGCACAGAAGCCTCACTGTAGGAGATCCAGATGTGGGTACGGATTGAGCATAAACAACCGCACCATAAGCCGAAGTGGAAGCATCGGCAAAGCCATGAATAATGATGCATGGTTCTCGAAGAGCAAGTCTTGGAATCTCAAGAGACTCCAATTCTGGAAGGGTGGAAACGAAATTATTCCACTCTTTAGATAGGGATTCCGAGAGTACTTCATCCCAATTTAGCTTGGATAGCCACAGACTTTGCATAAAAATCTTTGCCTTAGAGATAACTGGGCCTATCAGTCCCAAGGGGTCAAATATTCGCGAAATGTGAGACAATACATCTCGTTTAGTGTAAGAGTCACAAATGGGCATGTCTATCTTAAAATTAAAACAGTCATTCTGAGTGTTCCATAACACACCAAGAGTTTTCATTGGGGTAGTCTCTAGCTGAGATGCAAAGTTGAATTCTAAGTCCGGGTTAATGCAGTCGGAAACTCGAAGCAAATCTGGATGGTTTGCACACCATTTATGAAGTTCCATACCTCCACGACCCAACAAATCGATCAATTGTTGTTGAAGGATTTTAGCTTCATCCAAGGTTGATTCACCAGACAGTACATCATCGATATAAAAGTCACTCAAAGTCACTGATGCTGCAAGGGGATAGTTTGGAGATTCATCAAGGGCTAGCTGCTTAAGAGTGCGAGTGGCTAAATATGGAGTATTGGCTGAGCCATTAAAAACGACTCTCAATTTGGTCGAAGTCTTTTCTGGACGGTAGACACCATGATGGGGCAAATAATAACAACTTTCTGGCTCCTGCTCCTCACAGACTTTTTCCATGTGTCCTAGGTTTTCATATTCCCTAACAAAGTCTGCATATAAGGATTGCATATTGGAGTCACGAGCTAGTCTTTTATGAAGAGAGGCTAACTGTTTAGATGCCCTAGTTTTTGATTCTCCTAATTCAATATCTGATTTCAAAGGCATTTTTACTATGTATCTGCCATTAGGCGTTCTAGAATGTGTTTCTAAGAAATGCTTTTCACATTCCAGTTCCTCATTACTTAAATTAATCTTAGTTTCATCTGTGGACTCAATTTCCCAGAATTGCCTCAAGGTATTGTCCAAACTTATTGACTCGCGTAAAAAGCCACAATAGAATTCCTGATTCGGACCCTTAACAGTAGTTGAACCACTAACCAAAAAACCAAATGCACTTTCTTGCAGAACCAAATGGGAATTTTTAACATAAATTTTCCTAGTTCTTAACATATCAAAGAAGAGTTCTACGCCAATTAAACCATCTACCTTCCCTGGCCTAAAGAATTCAGGATCAGCAAATTTAATATTTGGACTGAAATTTTGTAGATTTATGGCTAATCTTTTTGCAGGAGTGATATTAGTTATCTTAGAAACTACTACAAACTCTGAAACCCTAACGAAATCACAAGCAAAATTTGAAACTTCTACACAAACTTTAGATTTTACAGGAATCAGAGCATTATTTAATCCTGATATTGTCATATCTAACTTATGCTCTTTCACTTGCAACAAATTAACTGCATCTTTACTTAAAGCATTTATCATGCTCCCAGAATCACATAAGAAACGTAAGGGTTGTTTATTCCCACAAGCGTCCCGTACATAAACAATTGCTGTAGCAAGCACAACCTGAGTTTTATCCAAACAATTTGCACTAGCACAAACTGATTCAAGGGGTTCCACTTGGTTCCCTGTGTTTGTATCATTAATTTTTCCTGAATTCACTATAGAATCAGGTGATTCAAAACCATCATCTTTCTTTCTATTATATTCAGGTTTGGGAGAAATATGTAAAAGAGAGTTATGCAATTTATCACAAACCTTACAATTAAATCTCGAATTACACTGCCCAACCTTATGAGAGGATGAGAAACATTTTAAACATAGGTTATACCTCTTTACAAGATTAAATCTCTCCCTTACACTAGCCTTTAAAAATTCAAAGCATTTATAAACAGGGTGAGAACCAGTTTTGCAAATAATGCAAGAAGATTTCCCATTTGAGTCAACAAGAAGACTTTTTACCTTGTTTACAGATTTGGATTTCATCTGCCCAGTATTTCCCAAATTTTCCAAATACTGACAACGTTTTTTAAGAAATTCAATTAAATTTTCCCACTGAGGCAATTCTGAACCTTCTAAAGACAATTCATAAAGCTTCCTAGTTTCCTTATCAACTTTTTGAAGCACAATATTAACTATTATATTTTCACTCAATTTATCCATTTCAAGTTTTAAGGATTTAAGAGCACGAACATTTTTAATTAATTTATCAACTAAAGCTCTCAAATCAACTGCTGATTCATGAAATATTTTATCAAGATTTAATATATCATTTATGTAAGCATTCACAAGTAGTCTTTTGTTATCATAACGTTCCTCTAATGCTTTAAAGAGGGAATCAAATGTGTCCTCAGTAGTTTGGACTTGCTTAGCAGATCCAACCAAAGCTGACTTCAAATAGAACAATTTTTGAGATTCCTCGAGCTGGGTGCTCGAAGTAATTAAGGAATCGAATTGAGTTTTAAAACTACGCCAATCTTCAAAACTGCCCGAAAACTTAGGCAAGGGAATTTCAGGTAATTTTATAGAAACTTTACGATTAAGATTACTATTATCATGACTCAAATTATCACTATTGTGACTCAAATTACCATTAGTAACATTCGAATTATCACTACTAACATTCAAAGGCAATTGCATAATTGAGGTTTTAAACCTTAAGAGGCTCACCTCAATATTTTCAATTTCGTTCTCCATAGAAGACAGCGTTTCTTCCACGTTTGGAAGTTCTTCATCACTGATATTATCAAAATATTCCATTCGAAGGGTTTCAACTTTCTGTTTCACTTGTTCAACGATAGCTAATTTCAAGTCCAAGACCAGCGGGTCATCTTTAGGAATTTTTCCATCTTCAATAAAGTCGACGATCTTCTTAATTTTAGATTTGAGCGCTCCTCGCTGCCGATTCAAGGTTTTAATAACGTCCTTTTCTGAAGTTTCTATCATTACGAAAACTCAAAGTTCCAAGTTCAAACAAAGCGAAAGTTCAAGGCGATGCGATAACGAAAGGTACGACAAAAGTTTCGAAAAGTCTCCAAGGTAGCTGATTTTTCACCTACCGGTCGCACGGACCAAAATGTGTAGGACTGTATACGAAATAGAACAAGACGATCCGTCGATTTATATATAATTTTAATCGAGAAACAAACTTAACGAGACAAGACATCACACACACACACAAAGACGAAGAAAAACCGAATTGCGAACCGAAACTGAAACCGAAAAAAAAACAAAAAAAGCGGAAGGAGAAAAAATCCAACAGAGCACGCCGGAGGGGAAACGAAATTTAGAACTGAAGCTAATCGAAGCGCTCCAGTGGCAGAAATTACTAATATGGGAGGCGTCAACAGCATGTGTTTGTAGAATATTTGTAAAAATCTTCAGCAATTTTACTTCCATTCTAGTCTCTAGATGCTCAGTAGTTTGTATTGTTGGCGATGTGCCCGAAATCTCAAGTGCAGTTTAGGGAAGAGTGTATTGAAACGCAACTGAGCTGTGAAATACACTGGAATTGTGTATTTAACAGGATGTATTTCAGTTTTATTCATTAAACTTGTACTCAAGAAATGTATACTTTACGAGTTATATGTTCAAAGTATGAATTAAATAGTTTTTTTTATGCATTTCTAAAAGAATGTCATTTCCCGCAATAGTTGGACAATGGTTATTGAAATAAACTATCATGACATCATGAACTTTGAAAAGAAAGTACGAGTCTTATTTGAAAAAGAAACCATTATTTTACTCTACAGGATATGGCGAAAGAAAAAACGGAAATAATTCCCCATTCCTTTAGTCATTAAGGTCATTCAGGAAACATGTTGCTTCTTTATGATACATTGACTCACTCAAAACTTTTAAGTTTTCTGATACTCATTATCACTAGAGCCTGACACATTTTATTACAGAATTCCATTCATATGTTTTTTAGAATATAAAATCTACATAAATAATACTCCATGCTTGCCAATTTTTAAAATATGACTAAAACCTATTGAAAATGTACTAATATAAAAATTTTAAATTGGGACATGATATTATTACTTAAAAGTAATACATATTAGGGTATCCTAATTTAAAATTTTCATATTTTAGTACATTTTCAATAGTTCTTTTGTGGAACAAAATGTAATAAATTTTCATATTCCTGTAATATTTCAGATGACATTAAATAATATAAACATGTAAACTTACCTTTGATTCCTATATTTAATATTTACTACTAAAAATACTGTTGCTATGATGATGCCTAAGACAGCAAATGCAACCAATATGGAATAAACAGTGATGCTGATTCTTTTCTTGGCTATTTTCCTATGCGTTCTATCTGCTGGAGGTCCCCCGCCTGAAAAACATTAAAAAAAAAATACCCTCTTACTTCGAGTGCTCTTCTTAAACTTACTTGAAATGGAATTCTGTATGCATAAATGTATATTCTTTTATATGTGGGTCATTTGATGTTTTTCGTTTATTTTATAACTAAAAGTCCTTACCTCCCCAAATGATGGGTACACCTTTACTGAAGTCCAGCTCATCTATAGAAGGATCATATTCACCTATTTTCACTTCTGAGCCATCTGTAAGAAAACAATATGTAATCACATTACATTCAATGTAAAAAAAAAATAATACTTATTGCCATGTAACCCCAAGTGAATAAAAGCTAATTTTTATGAAAATTTGAATTTAAAGATGAAAAAAAAATATTTTTAACTAGAAAATACATGCAGATAACTTTTTTAATTATTTTACTTACTTTGAAACTGTTTTATTAAAATGTGGCTCCGCCTTTCATTTTTTGTAAAACTTACAGGTCCCTGAAAAAAAAAATGTTTATAAAAATATCACATTTTAGTAATTTTAGTTGGTGTTTTTTTTTTGTATAAAGAAAGAAAATAAGGCATTGTAATTTTTATATAAAGAATATAAAGAAAGAAAATAAGGCATTGTAATTTTTTTATGCAAAACTCTTAATACTTTTGTAATGTTGCTCTGATCATGCACAAATAATAGTTCAGATTTCGGTCCAAACAGAAAATACACTATCGTTTTAGGAGGCGTTTTAACTTAGAGAAAAAGTTAGAGCAGTCAATTAGTAATTTATGTTTTTAGTTTCTTAAAGATGTAGGTATCTTTAAATTTGAGGTAACAATGTAATTTTTAATTAAATAGAGTAAGAAACCAAGTGGGTACAAATGAGAACATTTGAAATGTTCACTGTGAGTTAGGGGAGGATAAAATTTTAAATAATGAAAATTTAATTTCACAAACTTTTGTAAGGGTTTGATATTCCATATTGTGATTTACGACTGCTTTTAAGCTTCATTTTTCAAAGATAAGGGAAAGTAAATCTTCTTGGGAAGAATGCGTTTGGTTAAAAAGCGCTATTGAAATTTGCATCCATCTCTATCTCGACACAAATTATCCTGAGGTAACACTTGTTTGTCTTCTAACCCCCTCAATTACAATTAGTATTGTAACTACTTTAACACACAGGAGGACAACTTTGTTTTCAAATCCATAAAAATTGATGTCTACATAATTTTATTAATAGTTTTCCTTAATAATTTGGGTTTTGCATGTTTAAAGAAGGTATGAACACATTTTTAAGTTGGTGTGAAATATACGCTCGTGTAAAAGACCGGGTTTAATAAGTTAATAACCCCTATAAAAATATCTCAAAACATGCCGTTATTATTCTTTAGAAGACCGGTGTAGTGTTTCCTGAAATATAACCTTTCTTCGAAAAAAGAAAAGAGTAAAAAATTGGACACTAATAAGAAAGTGCTCTACGATGAGAAATGTGAAAGAATGAAAAATGACACACGGTTATAGCAGAACTAGTGAAATTTGGGAGATAGGTTCGATCTTGATATGCGAAGCCAGTACGAGATTACCGTAAGTCCCAGGCGACCTGATCAGTCATTTCTCAACTTCTACTTTCGAGCTTAGCATCTACGCTTTAGCGTTGTAAGAATTGATATTTCTTCTTTCTCAGAATTTATTGGTGTCGATCACTCATTTGTGGGATCAGCTTTGGAATATGTAGCTGATTTTTATTCAAGAACTCATGCTGCGAAGTCGTTTTAGAGTACTCCAGTATGATCTATTGTATGATCTACTGCCGGGATTTTAAGATATGATTATCAATAAATAATATTGTAGGACTGTTATTAAGTTGAATTCTATAAAACTTTGAACTTAAGATGGGTAATATATAACAACATATGTCTGTATTTTTTAACATGAATTTCTGGTAAATTTTATAACAATGATGCACAAAAATCGTAAATTCAATGCAAAATTAAGAAAGAAGATCCGATTTTAGTTGCATTTAGAAAACAATAACAATATGTTTGAAAACTGATTTGAATTTTTACACATATAGTTTCAGTATTTAAATTTATTTTTTTAGAAAACGAATGAAAAAAAATCCTCCAGAGATACTTTGTGTAACCGATTGCGACCAATTTACCTTTTTGGTATTCTTTTCATATAGGGGAAAGGAGAGTAAGAGTACGCTCAAAAATGATTTTGGGCTATAAAATGAAGAATTTAAAAGCTATAGTTTCAAAAATTTACTGAACGTAAGTTTATTGACTCACAAATCAACCTTCAATAAAGAAAGTTTTGGCTAAAACATGTTAAAAATTCAAAAGAAAATAAAAAATTGTATGCGTACATTTACCCGACTGCGCACTATTACCCTCCTTTCCCCTATAACTAATACCTAAAATTTTAGAAGTAGGTAAGTGTATAAAGTGATTATTATATTTTTATTTAGTGTGTGAAGATACATAGTTAAATAGTAATATAAGATAAAAGTGTATGTATTTTAACTTTAATTTGCTTTAAATTTAGGTTGATGGATTTTTGATTATTTCGTAATAGATCGGTTTTCATTAAAATATTCTTTGTTTGGAAATTTTTAGTACCCTATATAACTTCTACTTCAGTACTAAAACAAAAATTTAATAAAATGTACCATCATTTGCGTTTAGTTTTTCTCTTTTAAAAATTTTACGAGACAAAAGATTTTAACTGAAAGAACACAGCCAGTTTTAAATTAAAACAAGAATTACGTTATTTATTTCAATTTTTATCCTTTCCTGACTGAAAACGGGAAAAAGTTAAAAAAATAATCCAGAATAACTGACTCTGAAACATATCTTCCGGAATTATTCTATTTCCAAAACAAGCATTTGGCAACAAAATTTAATTACATTTTGAGCAGAATGAAAGAATAATATTTGCAGCACTCTACTTTCAATAACATCTTTCAACGAAGTAAAAAAAAACTGCATTACATAAATTAATCAATACCAAGACACCACAAGCGACCCTTATTCTTGCTTGGTTTAATTTCACTAATAACACATCTAGAAACGTAAGATCCGGTAAGCAGTGCGATTAAAGTTCCTCTAGAGTGGCAAAAAAAACTACGACTGGAATGGTTTAATCTAATTGAAATTCTAGCTCACTGAGGAATAGATGGGCGAGAAGCTGCTGCCACAAACAAAACTAAAAGTTTCCCCTCCTCACTTTATTAAATTAAAAGGAAAAGAAATTGGGATATTAATTCGACAGTTGAAGGAACAACTTCGAGAGGTGAATTAAAGTTCGGAAATGCACGTTATCACTAGAATTTCAGAAAAATAAAATTTTGGGGTTTCGTAAAACAGAACCCCGACTAATTTATTCTTCAGTGCATTCCATTAGTGAAATTTTTTTTCTTTAGAATGATCCACACCAAAAACAAAACTATAGAGCATTCGCACATGACGTCACTTGGAGGACAAAATCAACGTTGCTAAGGCTGTTGTTAGGGGCGGGACATAGAAGTATCCAATAGCAGCATTCGCACATGATGTCACTGGAGGAATAAAACAACGTTGCTAAGGCCGTTGTTAGGCAGAGTCATGTGATTGAAAATGCTCTATTCAATGAATTTCGTAGCTTAAACTCCTTTTTGTTCTGGAAGCTTGGCATCTGTAATGATTCGTTTTCAGGAAAGTTTTGACATCTAGCACAAAGTAGTTATAAAATTTAAAAATAGTAAATTGCCTAATTTTAAGATTTCTTTTTACTAACTAATATTTTCTTATAAATTCTCTAACTGAACAAAATAAATACTCTGTACTAATGTACTGGTAGTCTAATAAGCATAAAGTTTTTGCTTGGACCCATTTTTGTCTAACTGAAATTTCTAATTATTCAATTTCACGTAAAATTCAAAATTTTACATTATTTTATAAATAGATATTAAAACTAAAAAATTTTAATATGTGATGACTTAAAAACATAAAAAATAAATGTTCATTGCGGTCAAACATGCGAAACAATACAATGAGACCATGGATGAATCACAGGAAGGACGAAAGTGATGGCACTGCGAGACTAAGAAGAAAATGAGGTTTACCACGCTGTCAAATCAATGGAATAAGTCTAAGTCTAAGTGTAAAAAAGCACGTAACCATCGAAAGACGAAAAATTAACTCGATATTTTGTTTCCTTACCAAGTGTTGTAGTGCATTCAGTTTATTATTTCACAGTGAAATAATATAAATTTCAGTGTCTAGGAACAGTGAAGATGGAATAGCAAGAACTCGAATCCATCCTATCTCCCCTTTTTAAAATAATCGGCTAGTTCAGTGGTTCCCAAAGTGGGTTCCGCGGAACCCTGGGATTCCACGAAAACAATTAGGGGTTCCACGTGACAAATTTTATTTCCTTAAAGAAAATAAGAATGGTGTTTTTTTTATATTAAGTTCAACAAAATGCAAATCCTACCAAAAATATGTATTAAATTCTTAAAAATGTATATCCGAAATTCGGAATAGGTGTACCAAAACAAGTTAAAACCCTCTTTTTATAGTCAAATTTCCAAAAATTTTCTGGGGGAGGACCCCAAGACCCACCTGATGGTTCTTGGAACTCACTTAATCACAACTTTTTTTACATTAAGTTGGCTTGTTTCATTTAATATCAGATATTAAAAAAAAAAGTCGTTGATTAAAAATTATTCAGGGTTCCGCGATCATTGGCAACAAATTGGGTAGGGGGCACGAGCAAAAAAGTTTGGGAACCACTGGGTCCTTCAAAACCACGTGACCCGTTTTGCCTCTTTTGGACGAGCAGTAGCAGCAATAGACTCACCGTGACTCCCGTGAAGAGCGTCTCGTTGAAGGCGTCCTTGAAGAGCTGTCCCCAGAAGGGGTCTCTGTACTGGAACTCCTTGAGCAGCTTCCCTCTGGGCTTCAGCTTCTGGGCCACGCTCTGGATGGCCAGGGCGATGGCCCAGATGCCGTCGTACGCGTAGCCGTGGAAGCGGCTGTACTCCTTCTCGCGCTTCTTGTCGTACTGACCCGCGTACTCCGCAGCCGTCTGAAGCATAAAGGAAGATGGCATGCTTAAGTCGGTTAAGGTGCAGCAAGGAAACTCATACAAATTTACAACTTTTCATGAGAGGTGCTTGCAGCAACACAACGGACTAAAGGAGCGTTTCCATTTATGCGTTTGGTTGCGGTACGGTAATCTAGATTCACCAAATGACGAAGCCCAGGCAGGTAAAATGACGTCAATTCATTCTGTTAAGAACCACAACCTAATTCAAAATTGAAAGTGCAGGTATTACTTCGCCCTAGAGGTACTTTTGGTTTCTAGTTGGATTGCCGCACCCCTACTAAGCGCATAAGCGGAAACGGTCCCTAACTCTATTAGCTTTACGTGTTGGAGTTAGTTTGTTGCTGCTGCAAGCACCTCAATTCCATTTAACGTGAATCTACGTACAGAACGATCAATTCCAAAACTAAGAATACCAGTAATTCTAAGGGGTTTATAAAATATTAAATATTATGAACGCCGAACAACAAAATATCCCAACATTTTTATTGTTGACATTGCTATAAATGCATATTTTAATCAGTTGTTTTGCAATTCTTGACGATATATCTGAACTTTGCGACCAAAACTGCCAATAATTCTAAGTATTATTCTATTAATTGAAATTGTGCATATTGAAAAGTATTAACCAATGTACACTTTAGAAAAGTTGAATGTTTACAAACCGTTGAATTTTATTAAGTTTCAAAGAATGATTCAAGAGAAATTCAAAAATTATATTTGTAACCAATAAATAAAAACTAAATGAATATTTATCATTAGATAAATCAACCATATATTAAAAAGTAAATGTAAAGAACCTTAGTTCGAGAAGTTAATGCGCCAAAAATATTTATCAAAATACATAAATATGTTGCCAATATTTATCTCATTCTCTTCCACTATCAAAACTAATGCGACAATGAATGGAAGGAAACACTATCTTATTGTAACGTCTTAACGCTTATTAGAATATCTAAAGAAATATTCCTCCATGTCTCACAACAAAATCGAAACAAGTTTAATCCCGTACAGAGAGAAGATATATGTTCGACAGAAAACCCAATAAGGCTCATACTTCTGACTTTATTCACTTTATTCCGAAATCAGATTTACGCTACATTTGCTATTCCTTTTCCATTTCATCCGTAAAAAATATTTCGCTAAATCCTATTACACTGAAGCATTATATTAGTTTCTGAGAGTATACGGCTCATGTATTCAATGCGTTCTTGCCACCACTATCCGCTTATCATATTTTTACTCTGCCACGCAATTCAAATGCTTGCCCTTACATTGATTTTCCAACCTTCGAATATCAAAATGAGAGAGTATGGGCTCTTGCTTGAATTAGAGCTTTTAATATAATCGCCTCCAGTGATTTCTGTTTGATAAGTGATTGCCTCCAGTGATTGCTGTTTTTATTTTGTGAAGGAGATTAACAAAAAGGTTAAACTTGTTAGCCGTAAGCATGAAACCTATTCAAAGTATAGATGTTACTTATTATTTTAAGTTAAAAAGAAAGGATTAATAAAAGCTTGAATTATTTTATATCTTCACTAATTTTAGGTTCTTCCCTGAAAAACTTAGGGTGTTTCCCCTTTGATCTTAAGATTTTTTTTTAAGTTTCAAATTTGAAAAACAAAGAAAAATAACTTTCATCATTAATTGTAAATTCTAGTAAAATAAGATAAAATACTAAAATACAGAGAATGAGAAGTTTCAAAATTATTTATAAGGCTTTCCGTTCATCAATATTTTATTTAGCTCGGAATACAATTTTTCCTACCAAAAATATTCGCTTCAAACGAATAACACAAGCCTGAGTTGTCATTTTGATTTAGCCCTCTAAACAGTAAAAAAAACATCTCACCTAAAGTTCAAAATAAATTTATTAAATAAAAGGATACTTAAATACTTGAAACATTTAATCTTTCAGTAAGGATATAAAATTGTGTTTTATTATTTCCAAAGTAACTTAAAGACATGCTTTCAGAATATTGATTAAAATAAAAACTAAAATCAAAGTTGGAACTCAGTTTTCCCTAAATATATACCACCAAGAATCAGAATTTCTCACCATATCTATCAATTTTCACGCTCCCCTTCATATAAAAGCCCTCCCAACTGCATAATCCACTAAAAATTCTATGAGAGTCCCCTCAGATAAGTGATGCGATCCCACCACCAATCCAATCAATACTTCGCCAACATTTATCAAGCAGTATAGATTTCTTTATTCTTTCTCATTACTAATACATGGGAAATTTTGATCGGATTTCAACAACTGCACCCCTAGCCCCTCTCCTGGGATCTTTCTGACAGGGGAAAAAAAATCGGGGTTCCATGTAATTCCCCCCCAGAGGGGAATAAAAGAACGTTGGCGGGAAAGGAATATGGAATGATATTTTTTTTTGTTACCAGAAGAATGACCTAGATTATTCGACCTCAAATAAAACAAAAGTAAGTGCCTGGAGAGGTGGTGTCAGACCTTAGGAATCGATACCGGGGTATTGCTTTCTGCTGTTCTTGCAAGAGCCTTGAATAAGTTGCCAATGGAAACATAATTGTTTCAGCACTTCTCCGGAAGCGACTTCCTCTCCCAGGAGTTGAGTTGTTTCTTTTTTTATTTCTTAAAATGAGCGTTTTTGTGAGTGAACAGACTAGTTGCTTCCAGGGCTTTGTATTATTTCTTCTGGGGGAGAATTTGACGAGGAATATAAGAGGATAGTATATAAAAATTCAATAGGGAAGTTTTTTCTGTACATGGGGATTTCTTTTTTGTAATATTACTTTGCAGTTGAAGTTATTTACTGGTTTTCTTTGCAGCATTGAAATAATTATAACACTTTAGCAAACTTTAAAAGAAATTTATCTGATTTCATTAAAAAAATAGTACTTATAACTCGTGTTCATAAAAAATGCAACACCAAGAAGAAATTGTCCTATCACCGTGGAATTTTCATGGTACATTCATTATGGTTTGCTTTTCAAAGTATTACAAATTCAGAGTTATATAGCACATGCGTGAGCTGAGCAGCGCCTTCTGAACCTTTTAGTTGTATATATGGTTAGTATGGTTAGTTGTATATATGGCTGTAACGGTATGTTAAGGGGTTATAAAGACGAGAACATATGTTCCCTGCAAGAACTGCACCTTACCTCGGATCACATTCTAGAGTGCCCGGGCCTTGCCCCACATATCTTGCATCTGGGTTTGGTGCCGCTGGCTTCAGAACTTCGAGAGGTCCTCTACAGCATGGATACATTTGAACTAGCGGATGCAGTTCTGAAGACGCACGAGGTCATTTAAATATTTTGTCCATGGACACGATAAAAAAAAGGGGTTATGAGAAGGTAGTCTGCCGCTTATTATCTTTTCATTAGAAGTCATTATACCCCTTAGTTAGACCTTTACGGGCGCCATATGAGTATTTAACAGTTTCAACGAGGATAAATGATAGGCCTCCATGAAGGGTGTTTTTCACACTCAAAAATTTAAACAATTAAAGATAACATAAAAAGTACTCGATAACAAAGTTTGAACTTACTTTTGATATAGCTGTATGAAAGTTTAAAAATTAATAAATTTGACAAAAAAAAAGGGTTCCAGGCACGTTGGCAGTTATTATTCCGATTTCTTCTATAAATTCAGACGTCATTTCAAAGAAAGAAAATGTTTCTTACCAGTCCCGAGACTGTGATGTTCTCTGAGCTGCTTAGAGGTAGAACTTCGGTTGCAATATGTCCTTCCATGGCTTGTACCAGCTCCCAGGTAGTACAGGAGGAATTGAGGTCCCTCACTTCCCACCATCGCTCTTGGTACATGCCCACGATGATCCACTGGTACTTCCGACCGTACATATTCAATCGATACGCCTATGAACACAAAACAAATATGTTGACTTAATTTAAAGGCAATAATGAAAAATAATTTTAGTACCTAATATGTATAATTTGATGCAATAGAAGTCAATGAAAAAAATGTGTAGAATTTCGTAGTTTTAAGGAATGAAGAATTTAATTATTTAACTGAGATAATTTCTTTTACAAATGAAATTTCGACTTGATAGGATTAACCCTTAAACACTTATCTCCCTATTCCAAATTTTATGATGAAAAATTTTTTTTCCACGTTTTTAAAAATGTACTTTAAAGTACTTCCCAAATTAAATATTATTCAAAGCCTGATAAACGTATTCTAAAAACTTACAAATATGCTATTTCATACTAAAATTTCAATCCTTTTGTCTGAAACTTATAATTTTTAGTCTGAGAATCGAAATTAATTGTAAAAATTGAGTGTCATAGAGCATTTTCAATCACATGACTTGGACCTAACAACGGCCTTAGCAACAGAAAGGTTACAGTTTTTTGTGCTACAGAAGGTTAACAGTTACAGAAAATGAGTAACCGTGGAATTCTTCTATTGGAACATTTGCAATCAAGTGATCCCATACCTAAAAACCGCCTTAGCAACAGATAAACAACGGCCTTAGCAACAGTTAAAAGCCCTACAGAAGGTACACAGTTAAATGAAAATAACTGGTTGTGATGTCACCTGAAAATACTCTATATTGGTTATTATTTTTAACTGCTTGAAAGGTATTGTTTTACATGGTAGTGCGAAACGTATACCGAAATAAATTCCCTATAGGGTCAGTGTAAAAACATCAATGCTTTAATATTTTCGGGTTTTTTTCTCTGAATTTATTTATAAACGATAATTTTTAGTTGCTCATTTTCTCACATCAATAATTTAATGATACATATTGTCATAAAATATTTGGATCAAAACGCTAGATTTCATACTTTACTAAGGTAAAATATTCTGCTTTGCATTTCCATACGTATATTACAGTTTGGGTTTAATTCTATTGAGAAGGGTAGTAGTGTAAATAAGTATAGTAGTACCATTTGAATGAATACACTATGCATTTATGTATCTTTCTAGAAAGTAGTACTATAAGTGATTATTCAGTTACGGAAATAGAAATAGTCATCAGATTTCAGTAGTAAAAATAATTTTGATTCTTAATTAAACTTTTTTCAGATATATTACACTTTTGATTCTGAGTCTTCGATAAGCAAAAGAAAATTCCCTGAAAAGAACGTTTTTATATTCTTTTCAATTGAGAGCTTATTTACTTCGATGAAAAAAAAACAGCGAATTTTTTTTAACAGCGAAATGTGTTTTTACGCACTTCTTTTGATATCTTTAAGGGCAAAAGTAATTGTTAATGTCTCATACATATTTCATGAGTCAATTGGTCGCTCCACTCTCAGTAATTTCACAATTGATTGAGACAAATGTAATTAGTTTTCTCTTCCTTTGTGAGGAGTGAGTGTTCGAAACTCTTCATTACAGATCTTAAATAACTTGAATATTTGACTATGAAATGAGCCTTCTCCTTCTTTGATATTGAAATGGGATGGTTTTTCTAATGGATTTGGCTTGGAAGCATAATGTAACGGAAAGATATTTTTTGTTCATTTTTTAAACGTAGTTGTTAAAGATACTTTAGGTTTGTGAACACATTTTAGACGAAGAAATTGGTGTTTTTATTATAATTATTTTTAAATTACACTTAAAACTTGAATTAAAGTATATTGAAATATTCTATTTTGCAAAGTGGCTGAACTGAATCCATAGAAATGAATTTCAAGTGGAGTCAAGTCAAGTTTCTATATTCGTGGCCGGCCCCTTTTTCAAGGCCAAAAAAAGGGGGGGGGGGACTTAAACACAAATATTTCTTCAAATAAATAAAAGGAATGATTTTGAATAGATTTTTCTGATTCATTGTTTATTCTATCTATTTTCCACTTGTAACTTGTTTTTTTTTTTATCTTAGCTGCTTGGAGTGTTGTAGGTCATTCTAATGTATTCATCGTTGTTACTTTGCTACGCCATGTAGGTATAGATATAGATACACGTTACTTTCAAGGCAATACAATACAAGATATTGTTTCAAATCTGAAAGCCTGAAATGTACTTATGAGAGATGTATATTTAAATGAATATCTTACATCTCAAAGATCTCAAAGTGGAATATTTTAAAAAGTTCATTGGAAAAAGTAGGTATCATAGAAGTTTTGAAATGTTTTTTTTTCATTTATTTTAAAATTACTGAAAAAGTACACAGGTTTGATATCAGTGTAAACTAATTAATAAATTAATAGATTTTATTGATTCACAGTGACCGTTCCATAAAAATACACTTAAATGTGTAAATATACAAAAACCTTTCAATCTATAAATTACTTTCACGCTGAAATAAACCATAACGAAACTTTTATTCAAAAATATTGTTTATGAAACTATAAAATTTAAGTTTCAAAGCTAAACCATGGCTATCAAAGAATTTTAATGCTTAAGACATACCTATTACTTGTCTCAAAAATTCATATCTATTGATTAAGGTATTGATCCTTAAGGGTTCCTTAATTTAAATAACGTCAAGTGAAAAACAACTATCCCAACTAAAATGGGCTAAATTCTTATTGTGTAATCAAAACAAACCAGTGCATGTCATTAAAAATATTTCTTCCAAGCATTTAATTAGAAATTTTAATTTTCATGCGAAAGCCTATAGAAATGCAAAATAAATATTAAATTTCTCATTTATGAAAATGTTTTGTAGATAAAACTTAATTAAATGCCTTATTAATCATAATTTCAAATCCTGGCGTATTTAATTTCCATTTTAATTACAAACTGCCATTTCATAAGAGCTTATGCAAAAACAACAAAAAAAAAAGAAAAATTCGGGGAAAATTTTATAAACATTTCTTTGTCATTAAAATTACGCAACAAAAAAGTCTCCAAAAATAGTTATCTTGCATAAACCGATCTTTAAGCGGCATTTTTTGGAAAGATTAAATTTAAGCGTCTCGAAGTTCAAACAACACAATCTCTTTTTCCCAAAACTTACTCCGCCATTAAAGTACTGATAAAAATTGTAATTATTGCAGATAATGAGGTCAGATAGTTAATTACTTTTATTCTTCAGAACCCATTCTTCGAAGAGAGGGGAGAAAAAAAGTAAACTTTGGAATTTTATATCGTTGTTCATATATTGGGGAGTAAATTCTTATCATGTCGATAAGAGTGGTAATTTCGCATTTTCCGAATGGTTGAAAAGAAGTTAGGTCCCATTCGCTTTTCTTTAAATGCAACGGCTAGATTTATTGGAAAATGTGTTGGTATGTTAAATTATAAATCGATGGAATTTCAAGCTTCTAAGAACCGGAGATTAAAATATGAGAAAGTTGTGAAACTAATTTTACGGTCTGTATAGCATATTGGTAGAATCCAATGGATATACGGTGGCTGATTTAGATAATGATTGGAAGAAGAAATAAATTATTTTCTTAAATTTATTAAAAACTAACTACTTTGATTTTAAATGTAGAAAGTTATAGGAAAAAACATTGAAGCAAATTGAAAAAAAGGAAACTACAAACATTACTGTTTTCAGAATACTAGGTTTGTAAAGGTTCTTTATTGGTTCTAAAGATCAATGTATTAATTTCTTACCAAACAAAAATAATTGTTTAATTATAATGATATTAAACGTATTTATTAAGGTATTTATAATGTCAAAAAATCTGGAACAGTTCTATTAGTTTTCACAAATCATGGTGGAAAAATTCTGTTAATTTTTTATTAGTTCAACAAACTTTTGCATAAGAATACAACTATTCCATCAATTAGTCTAGTCCATGATTCGCTCTGTATGCTGCATATCTGGAAACCAATTTGATGCTTTTATTTTAAAATATATGAGGTACCTGTTTGACGTTATTCTAGACTACAATTCCACACACTGGCTACAGAATTTAAAAGAGACCCAAAATGAGGTAATTATGAAAAATGCAAGTGGCATAGACTAAAATCCCAGTTTCACTTAAAGAGTCTTTTCCGCCGGCAAATCAATTAAAAATTAAGGACTACTTTTATCATTATGTAAAGCTTAGTACTCATATAGAGCATTTTCGATCACATGACTCGGAAGCAACGTTGTTGCCTGTCCTCCATGCCTATCCACGTCGTCAAGTGTGACGTCATGTGCGAATGCTTCTATTTATGCTTTAACAGAATTGTGAAAAATATTAAATATTATATGCAATATTTATAGAACTTTATAAGAATATCCTATTTTTTAAACATGGTATACAGAAAGTATCAGATATAGGTGGAAGATACTTCCAACCTTCTTTAAAATGCAAAATATTTAAAACCTATCTTTTAGTTACGCATTTTGGCATTAAAAAGTATACTTTAAATATTTGTTGTTTAGGTTCTTTGAATGAAAGCCCCCCTCCGCAATGAAAGAAAAATCGAGTTTGGATACTTTGGTGAAAACTTTATTAGTTAAAAGCAAAAACTCCTATACACTAACAACTTCCTGGCTAATCTAAAACTAACTACTGATGAAAAATTGAGTACCTAAGTATTATTTTAAAAGGAAAGTTGGGTTGAGTATAGAAACCAGCATCTAGATTTAATTAATGACTTACCTCGCAAAAAATCTTTCTGGCCCATTCTTCGTCGAAATTACCTAATATTATTCTAACGTCCTTATGCTGAAAAATAAGAAGAAAAAAATCTTCAAGGAAAACTGAAACTGATTTTGTAATTATGCTCACATAATTAAAATTTTAAGAAAGCAGCAAATGCAATTTTAATTTGACTAAATATATCACTAGCTCCTAATTAAATCAAATCGGTTATTTTTGAAGACTGAAATTCGTTCTTTTTGTAAAGCCCAAAGAACTAAATGTTGAAGGGAAAAAGTCACAGCATTCTTTAGTGAAGGTTATTAAATTTTATTCATTATAAAATTACCTCAAACTACTTCTTAAAGATTAATTTTTACTAATTATTCCGTTAAAAGTATGTTTAGTTTTTTAATATGAAACCAAATTCTTTATACAAGGTCGAGTAATTTTGTACGTTATTAATATGTTTATCTTCAATTTCAGTGTCAATTATAATTTTGAATCCTTTTTATTACATTGAAATTTGTTTTATATCAAGTAATCTTGAATGTTAATTGATAAACAAAATTATGTGTGCTACGAATTTTTGTGCATTTAATGATACCCTGGTAATTATTTCACCTAGTAGGTAGTTTTATGATCTATCTAAATGAATTAATGAGATAAACTCTCTGGAACAGAAAAAAAGTAAATAATAGAATATAATTATATGTGTTTCATTAAAGAAGCTTTAAAAAAGCGTGAGTATTTTAAAAATTTTGTTCCTTATGACAGTACAAAATATTTTTTCAAACATTTCAGAAGGTTTTTTTTATTTATTTCAAAAAAATTTTAAGTTTCCATTTATAATTTTTATGTGCTGAAATACGTATTGAAAACTCAAACCAGAAATAAAAAGCAAATGAAAAGGTTTATTCTCCAATTATTATATTATGTATTTATAAGTTATAATTTTAAGTTTTAAAATTGGAATAATTAAGTATGTTATTATTTAATGGAGAATGAGTGATGAGGTAGTATTATGTGTTTTGTAATCAATATTACGATAGCTTAAATATTAGATTTAGTTAGAACAATTTTCGAATCTTCAGTGCGATTAGGGATATAAAAGAAAGTTATGTTTCTTAAGAGTGTTTGACCCCTACATTCTATATATTGCATAGAGGACGCTATTATTTTTATAAAGCAACACTTGTAGAGAAGAATACAAGCTATTCGCTCAGTTCAACTCTAAACCAGAAAGTTGAATTTATGCTTAAAACTTTTAGTGCGTTACATAACTTATACTTACAAAATATTTATAATCCATAATTACATGATAAATTTAATACCTTAAGCTTTAGTAGTTCATGTTGAAGCTCCTCTACTAATCCTTGGGTTTCTACTATTGTAACACTAGCGCTATCGAGGTCTGTCAAGAGTTTACTATGAGGCTAAAAGATAAAAGATAGTTTTCACTTAAGAGTATTTTTTTATTAGTACAGACACTCACAGCATTCATTAGAGAAACAGAAAAATGCTTATGTAATATAAAATATTATAATTAATGATTTAAATATTTATAAAAATGTGATGATTCATGAGTAATAAAACATAGTTTATCGGTATCGCTTAAAGTTCGCATTATTTGAGTTAATATTAAATTTTTTAGTAAAATTTTTAATTTTTGTTTATCGAAATGTAATTTATTTCTGTAAAAACCCCTTTTAAAATTTTTAAAAATGAAAAACTTATAATAAGTATTTTGTTATCGATTTCTATAGAAATCCATAGAAATTTTCATTTATTTTATAATTTTAAAATTTAGTGTCCGTAGGTACAACTATCCTTAGGTACAACAGTCTCCCCTAGAATATTTTTGTTATGCAAGAATCAGCAATAATTTCACATCCTTAAGTTAATAAAAATATTTATTAAAGATGAGTTCATCGGGCTGTTAAGGCTGTGTTTCAAAATCCGGTTCTGTGTTTTTAAATCTCGATGGGGCTTCTCTAACTAGTCTTGTGTTGTAATGAGCAGTATTGGCTAATCTTTCCTGTGTTAATCCTGGATTAATCCTGGCTGTGAGAGAATATGTTCTGCAACTGAGGATTTTTTAGACCTTCAGTTTTTAACATCTTTTAACTTTGGAACACGGCTTAATAGCCCGATGAACTAATCTTTAATAAACACACACGCCGGCCGCGTAAGCCTTCATAATTTTAATAAAAATAATTTAATAAAAACTCAATTTCATAAAAATATCTACGCTGATAAGAAGTAAAAAGTTGTACAAAAAGGAAATAATATTTATGGAACTATTTTGATACTTATGAAAAAAGATAATCTGTAAAAATATGATATTTTAATAACTCTTTAGGATAATTAAAAATTTTACTCTCTAAAGAGTATTTTGAAAATCCTATAAGGAGTATAAAAAATCTATCTGTATAAGATATTTCACAGGTTAAAACTTCTTTTTAATGCTTTTATAAGTTTACTATCTGTCATGCTTTAAGTGCTGAAACAACAAGCTTTGAAGGCATATTGTTCACGTCAAAAGTTTAAAGATATATTATTCTTTAGAGTGATTATTATGGCGCAATATACTTCTAGATATTTTAGAGAATTTTTTGCCACAAATATTGAAACTTTGAATATTTGATTTAAGTAAACACATCAAAAGCATACAGCCGGAGGGTATTTCTCTCTAGGCTGCTTTTTCGGCTTCTAGAATATTATATTAAAACTTTCTGCAAAATATTATCCGTGCTTCAAAGAGAATTTGACGGAATATCTCGGTATTTAATTTTTATTATCACGGTATTTAATAATCCCTGCTAAGTCTCCTTTAATGTTCAGAAGCTGCATGTTTCATGCAAATATTGCAGTTAAATTGGAATCTTAAAGGAAAATAATTTCTTTAAAATGCAAAAATTGGTGGATAGTCATTTTTCCGTTTTTTATACTATATCTTTATTAAACTTATTACCTTTTAATTCATTATTAATTATGATAATATTATAATTAAACTCTACAGCATTCTCCGAAACTATTATTAATTTCAATTAATTTTTAAAATTTGAGCGTTAGCCAACCTATTACATACTTTTTATTTCTCTTTAAGTGCTATATGAGCTATAACTCAAGAGAGTATTCCTAGCAATTCAATAAATTCTAAACGTGTATGTGAAAAGAAGGCCTTTTAATGTAACACATTCCTACATAAATATTTCATATTTAAACTGCATGTCCAGCAGACTGTAGATAAGTACCTATTACTCATTTACGAGGGCTTATAAAAAGCGATTTTCCACAATGCCCCTTTAATGTAATAAACATAATTGTGTGAAAATATTAATTCCCTAAGGTACATCAGTCAGCTACACTCACATAAGTTTAATCGAAATTGAAACACTTGGCTAAGTGGGATGAGTTATAAACTTATTATTATTATTTATGTATTACTTTTATCAGCAATATATTTATATAGTATGAACGGAGTTCTATTTGTCTGATGGAATTCCAATGATTAGATAAGATTTTCTCTTGGTGCTTTTTGGTGAATGATCAAACATCTCTCAGCGAATGTAAATCCTCTACTGCAGATATGTTATCTTGGCTGAACCCTCAATATTGCATTTATATAACTCATCAAACGGAAAAGTGTTTCAATTTCAATGAAACTTATGATGAGAGTAAATACTGTGATAAATACTGCTGTACCTCATGCAATGTTTTGTTTGTTTTAATGGGCCTTTGGAAAATCGCTTTTTGTAAGACCTTCATACTACATTACGTCCTAGCACTTAAACGGTGCATCTGCCCCCATTCCTATTCGAAATATGCTTGTCTAGGTTCCCTCTACTCACTACATTTTTAACCTAAAAGTTCTGAAACACCCTGTATAATATATGACGACCCCAACCCGTTAACATTTCCAATTAATATCACAATTGTCTCTCATCTTAGATTCGGACAAATCAAAACAAGCCTTTAGAAAATACCTCTTTCAACGTTGTAACAACTGAGAAAGACTATATTTGAAGCATATTGTTACCCCCGCACATGCAACGCAACACATGTGAAGAACGCCTATCAGAGTCTTGCATAAAAATTGTTAATGCAACCCCGGGGTTCTAGTAGATGCAGCTTTGTTCTAGTGTTGTGAAAAGGATACTTACCAGGTCGTACCTGGGAGAGTGCTGGTAGAGAGTTCCGACCCGGGTCCAGTTGTAGTACTTGAGAAGGGCGACTCGGGCAGGGTTAAAGGCAGTTTCGCTGGGGACGACTCGGAAGAAGTTCGGGTAGTTATCCCGGGTGTACATGGGGTGGGTGTCTGCGTAAGTCAACTGGAAGAAAATAATTCAACATAAGTTACATATAAGTCAGTATTTCTGAATGAATATATTACGGGCCATGTGATAAATCAGGGAATTATTAATAATGCATGCAAAATTATAAATGCGGGTTACACAAATGCAAAGTTATAAATACGTTTATGTATTACTTAATGTTATTTCGTTGTTATTATTATAGTAATGAATGCCATTGGATTTATCACAATGCCCGCCTCACTTCGGGCATTATTAATAATGCCCGGTTTATTACTTTTTCCGTTACAAATGTATGGATACATACACGTTGAATTATTCATAAAAAGAATTTAACAGTGCTTAAAAAAAATTTAAGAATTTATATAATGTTACAAAAACTTGATTTTTTTATACGAATTCGAGTTTTTAAGAAAGATGTATTGTTTTAAATAAATGTGGATTTTAAATACTATAAATAGACATTGAGATACACTAAAAAGCTTTAGGGAAACTCCTTATTGCAAATGTTTAATTCCTTCTTGGAATAACTGTTAGAGACATTAGCTAAGTTGCAACCGATTTTTATATTTTTTATCCTTTGCAAGACTTGATGTGTTAAAGGTTTATTCTAATAAAAGTAATTATCTTGTCCGAAAACACATTCCATTTAGCAATGTAAGTAAGTGAAGAAAGACTCCTTGCTCATCTGGGAATTTAGACTATAAAGAATATCAAAAAGCTCTAATGAGTTAAAGGAGCAATTAAGGATAACAAGCATTCATTAGAACAGATAGTTTGCCTTTAGAGATTTTTCTTAGCACAAAGTAACGGTATAATAGCAGTAGTAATCTTATTTTACTGGGTTGGCTTAGATTATTGAAATCGAATTGTACAAATTTAAAGTAGGATGTCAAAGGAATAAATAATATAACTGGTAATATAAAGAAATAAATATGTAAGTACATTTTCTCTCTTAGATTATAGGGAATAATGTCTAAAAAAAGTGTTGAAATCATTAAATATTTTAACCATCTTTACTTGTGTAAAAGATTTACAAGTTTGATTTTGATTAGTATTTTAACTTCTTTTCTTGCAACTCCCATTCCTTATTCAACATACAAATAACCCCCTAACCTAATGACACAGTCTTTAAGACAAAAAATATAAAGTACAAAAAAAAGAACAAAAATGACCCATGTTGTTCTATGGAAAACCATCTACACACAATATTTAGAAAATACAAGAAACAAAAGACAATACAAGAAACGTTTATTCCATTGCTCTTAATTCAAATAAACTGCTCTCTTTCCTTGAAAAAAAGTAACAAAATTAATTTATAGACGGAAAAACAACAAAATTTCATTGTATCACTTAATTTGAAAAATTGGAACCGATTCCCAAATCGAATATAGCTTCATTGAACTGAATTATAGTTACCGTTCACCACATTTGGCGACTTACGGAAAATATAAGCGCCAATATTGTTCGCCAATTGTTCGGTATGTCGTTGATAAGCGAGTGGCATGGGCAGTAAAAGGCAAAATGCAGGAAAAATTATTATAAATTAAATAATTAATAATTAAATTGTAAACTAAATATCACTAATGTATTTGAAATTAATTTATATAGCTTAAAATTTTAAAAAAGACATTTAGGTTGTATTAAAAAAACTCACAGGGAAACTCCTCAATGCAAATAGTTTAATTCTTTCTTTTTGTAACAGCTAAGTAGCAACCGATTTTGATATATTTTTTTTCTATTATTTGGAAGATTAATGTGTGAAGGGTTTATTGTCCATTGGAATTATAAGAAATAAACAGTAAATATGAGTTATGTTTCCCTTGAAAACCAAAATTAAGGAATCGCTTTTTCATGTTTTAAATCTTATTATTATTTTAGTCAAAACTACTCTACTAAAATGATAAAAATTGAATGCAGTTTTATAATGAAAAAATATTAAACCTGGTGACTTGTTATAAATATAAAGACAAAGTATAGACTTCAAAACCTGAACAATGTTTCTTCATGATCCAAAGGATGTACCTTCCTTGTTTCCCCAGACTACATTTATGATATCTTCGTATGGACATAATTAGATTAAGGGGAAAAAGTTCAATCTATCTTACTTTGAACACGTATAGAAATTTTTGAGACATAGTCAAGAAAATTTACTAAAATATTTATACACTTTAATCAAACTTCCCATTCTATCTCCACAGTTAAGCATCCCATCTTGGCGACAATGGAGTCTGTAAGAAGGACTACTTGGCGACATCATAAACCCAAAATCTACCCACAATTCCCACCCAAGCAACCGGAATTGACTCGATTCCAGAACAATCATTCATCACAATGTCCGCCGCGGCGGCGAACGCGTTTCATAATGGATACGCAGCCTCAGAAGAGCTTCATCTCATTAGGTATATGGCGAGATCCCGCTCTCTAATTTATCTTCATCTCGAGCTTCGGATTTCCAAAGTAATTCGAAAATTCCATTCACCAGGAGGAGCTTCCCCGAGAATACGTGAAGGGGTGTTCTTGTAAGGGGTTTCTTCGCAGAGGGGGGAGGAACGTCTCGAGGGAAGTTATCGATCATGATAGTGGGGGGGGGCTTCTGTTTTAGGAAGAAATGCGAAGATGATGATGATGATGATGATGAGAGAATGCCTTGTTGCGTATTCTGAAAGACTGATACGGTGAGGGACTTGTGTAAATTACTTCGTTTGGGGTTGAATGTTGAAACTATATGGAGAGTTCTTGTAAAGACGAAAGATGTGTTTGGATCTTTGATTTATTGTGTTTTGGGTGTTAAGTTTCATTTGAGGAGTACTGGGATAACGACGTATGGATACACTTTAACTAATTAATTATCTTTTGTAAAATACCATATAACTTTGTCTTCTATACAAATTCTAAATTCCACTTCTTGAAATTGTAAAACCGATAAAATAATGAATAACGAGAGTCTGCTTGCATTGTGTCACTTATAACCAAGTCTGCTCTGATTGGTTGGTTAAAATTTCCTTTATAAAATAGAAGTTTTTTTTATAAAATAATAATGGGGATAGAACCCAGTAATTGCTGCATGCTGCATAAGCATCGTGCCACTGCTCCAGTGGGGATTCAGTAATTTTAAAACTTATTATATCATGTTTTTGGCCATATACTCTGCTATAAGTGGCATACTGAGAATAAGGTCCAGTAAAAGAATAGATGTTAATGGAAACTTTGCATTATACAAAACTGTAAGTATAAATAATAAATTGTTATTTTATAAGAATATATCATTGTTCAACATCCATTAAAATTCAGTTAATTTAAAGAATAATATTATGTTCATTCAGTACTATATCCAGAGGATATAATTCAAAGAATAACATTATGTTCATTCAATATCCAAAGGATATATTTTAAAAACATAATAATTTTACATATAAGAGCATTATCACAAGAAAAAGCATTTGATGTATAAAAATATGGGCTAAATTGTATCATTACCAAAATAAAACCGTTACTGTAAATTGAATTTGATAACAGGAGTATGAATTCTATGTATGACACCTTGAATTTCACACTTTTGTTGTATTCTAACGATGATGTTAATATTTTTAATCATTATAAATTAAACTGGGAATGAACACACCCACCTAAGATTTTAATAGAATACGGTCCTGTAGAAACAATTTTCAAAATCTCCCATCCGGAAAATTTTCCTCACACAAAACTTCAGTTTAACACTAGACATAACTTCCCTGGGAGACGGAATTTCGTATCTCATTAAAACGAAAACCTGGAGTAAAAAATGGCATCACCACTCCGGCGGCTTCAAGCCCAGAAATGAAACAACTGACAGAATTTTTGATAAACAACTTCCTATCCCACTGGCATAGTTTGAAAATAATGCGGACAGGTAGTTTATCACGGCAGCAGTAGCATTATCTGCAGGCAGGCAATTTCCACCGAGTCTAGGTGATTGCCAGAAGGCAAGATAAGATATTAATTAAAACGACGCTCCTTTTTACGCAAGGGGTCTCATTTTTGTCAGCTTCGCGTTTATGGCGAAAAGGTATCGTGATATATCTTCCTTTGAAAGAAGACTCCGTGGGTGCTAATTATTTCGCATCAACATTTTTGAATCGTCGCCGGTTCTGTTCAAAAGCGAAGGAATGTTGCGCAAAAAACTGTTCGAACGAATGGTTGGGGTCGATTTTTGTGTTTCAGATTGTGGGTGTCAGTTAAGATGGAGAACTGTTTGTTTAAAAATGTTCCTTGTTTTTTTTTTCTCCAAGAAAGATTCATGTTGGTAAAGATGAATTTAGTCCTTTAAAATATTAATCAACATAAAATTCTATTAAATTTCTATAGTTCTCTATATGAATATGCAGTTATTAATATTTGCAACATTATTTTCTATTTAAATTTAATTTTAATTGTGAATGAAATTTTAATACTAATTTTAAAAAGGCTTTTGGAATTATAACTGCATTTGTTAAAGCACTTTTGTAAAGTTCTAATTACATATTTTTTTACAAAAAACATATATATTTAAAAAATATTTTAAAGCTGATAATTGGGATGGCACTAATTGAAAGACACCATATGTTTATCTTTTAAATGTAAATACTAGTTTCAATACAAAAATGTCATCACAATAACTTATATTTCTTCTGGGCATGATAAGCTCTAAAGTTTTTTTATTAGTACTGTTAGTTATGAAAATTAAGTTAAAGTTGTTGTTTTAAATTAAGTTGTTTGAAGAAAGAAAATAAAAAACTCAACATTTAATTAAACAAATAATTGTTATCAATAACTCTTAATTAGTGACTTACAAAATTTTTAAATTAACTTTTGTTCTAGAGTGTGAATTTCAGAAATAAGGAACGAATCGGCCCTTCACAGTGATCATTGTTGTGAATATTAAATTCATTTGAAAAAAAAGCTTACATTTTGAAAAGCTGTCTTTTTATTGTAAGTAATAAATTATTAAAAGAAACATACGTTTATGTGTTCATGCAAATTATTTTGTAATTTTGTATCTATTGGAATATATTCTATCGTATACATCTTCTTCTTGGTGGTTTTTAGAAATATTTGCTAACTCTGATGGAGCTGCTTGGTCTTCATCGTATACGTAATCTAATAAGTAATAATCAATCAATGCAAAGACCCAAACTATCACGTCTTTTTCATAATCCACGCAACACTAGTCGTCCAAAGAGCAGCCGCTATAAATTCCATTCTAGTACTCCGTTCTCCATTAAAAATAACCTTTCGCAGTTTCTTTCCACGGTATCATAGGCATCGCCCATAAAAACCTCCCTTATAACGGGCGATGAGAGACCGAAGAATTTGGCAAACAGATGAAATATATATATTCCTCCTATCCGACACACATCACGTCCAGATCGCGAAATTGTCTGCTATAAAATGCGCCGCCGCGTTCCCCGCCATTGACGGATAGAGTGCGGATTGAAAAGGAGCATAAGAAACTCCGCCGGAGCATCAAACTTCAACGCCTGGCTGTTTATATTTCGACTGTGCCCTAAAATACCGCTTTGCGTCATGAATAATACAGTGGAACTGACTGCCCCAGTTGAGGCATCCCATTGCCTGCCTGCCTGCCTGCCTGGCTGGTGTAATAAACCAAATTGAAAACTATTAGATATTTATGTGAAATATTATAGTTAGGAGAAAAGGGGGGGGTGAGTGAATAATTCATGGGTTGAGGTGTTTTGAATTCCTTTTGGCGAGGACGTTTTGATTCGTTTTGTATAATCGGGTGTAAAAATAGAACGGCTCATATTCTTAAGAAATTCATTGAGCCTTATATTTTCATTTAATTATGAGACATGCGTTGAATATTCGCAGAGTTAAATAATTATTAAATAAGTTTGTATTTTTTTCTACCGCCCCGTTTCTGGGGTTGATATTAGAGACCAATTAATGAACTTTGACAACTGTCACACGAAAATAGATGAAGAAACAAAATTCCATGCTTACCTCAAATATTTTATTTATCACAATCATTCTGAGCAGATTATGTTATTTTTGGGGGTACCCTTTCCTTCAAAATAATAGTCACTCTATACTTATTCAAAATGTTGGAATTCTTATAGGAATTTCTCCCGCATAGTCAGATTTCAAAAAGGAGTAAAAATTTAAGTAATTTGGTAAAGAAAAATATCAAACTGAAACAAAGACCGAATTAATTTCTAAATCGACTGAAAGTGACTTTTCTTTTCAATTGAATAGTTTTAAGATAAAATTTTTCCAACATATTAAAATTAACAGATTAAACGTATTTCAATAAATTAATTACTCTACTTTTGCACATTTAATATCACTATCATAAGAAAAAAAACACATTTAATGCTGAATTTAAAAAAAAGGAAAGAGAGATATATTAGAGATATTCCTTTAAAAAAAGACACAGGAAAGGAATCACGCAAGGTAAAAATTTCGTTAATACGGTCAGGATATCACACACATCTCAATTCCAGTTATAAACCTCATTCACGGGTTATTTCGCATTACCTAATACTACTGATACGAAACATATCACGTTAATATTTACAAGTAAATCAGATTCTGGAGGTGTTTTACGTATAAAAAAATCTGGTCGAAAGAAAAAGGAGGCGTCTTGACTTTTGATCGCAGTTATCCACATGATGTACTGATGATCATTTTGCGTGACGTTTGGCCATTTCCTTACGTGTGACCACATCTTTATATGCGTGTAAAAATACACTAGAGAGTTTTATAAAGGCTAACACATACTCTTTAGACCGTCTGCTACAGTTTTTTTTTGAAGAAATTCTAGACTTATAAATAAAACATTGCAATGATTGTAAGATATTACACCAAAAATGGTATTTGGTGAAAATGTTGAAATAAAGTATAAATGTTAAATATTAAGAGGAAAGTTGAATGATTTTCACAAAACCTCACTTTCACACAAAGTTTTTTTCATTATTAAAACGTAATTTTATTGTTATTTGGTTTGTTATAACATGAGTCTATTTATTATCTTAATCCCAATATTTTTGTGTATAAAATTTTTATACTGAATAAGGAATAAAATACTACTTCACTACATACATTTCTTGTGTTCCAGGATTTTTGAGTCAGTAAAGGTGTCGAAATTGTGGAATTGAATGAATAGTTACTACTTTAAGTGAGAGAAAATTAAAAAAATCCCTTAAACAACACTGGAAAAATAAAGACCCATCTTTGTGAAAAAGTTATAATCATATATCTAGTTTGGTGTAATTTATAGAAACATTAAAAAAAAAAATGATTATTTTGCAACACATTTTATTAAAAATTTATTTTTTTCTTATTTATTCTTTCGTGTTCCAAAAACTATCCCATCATAAATATCTGCTTGTAATGTATCGATACATTAAATGGGTTAAATAAGTTTTCAATTATCCTGAAGGTTTGAAAGAGTAAGTTTATTTCATATAACTACCCAATTTAAACACAAATTCTAATCTCCTAAGAAACACGCTCATAAAAAAATACCCCATAAACCTTTAAAAGAACAATATGTCCCTCTACAGGACTTTTACTGTCTTTTTCCCTACACTATTCCAGCAACAAGCAGACACGGCCCCCTTTTACACATCTCTAGAACAACACAGAAGTCCAATAACCATTGGCCCAACGTCATCAAAAGAAAACGTTCCATGGTCAGAAGTCCCTAGGACCTGTTTTATTGCCCTTATATTGCCCCCTTAAAAACACCAAGTGCAGTCCTCCACTGTCTTCTCTGCTGTCAACTGTGCTTGATGGCAGGGTATGATTGCTATTTGGCCTTTATGTGTGTTTTTAAACGACACCGATGAGGGACTTTAAGTAGGGAATTATTTTCGAGCACATTACTACCAGGGCTATCTCCGGGAAAACATGTTTGAATAATTCATGGGGGGTGGTTTTAAGGGCGAATGAAGCATCGCGGTATCTTCAAAAGGGTTAGAAGTGTTTTAAGGGGAAGTATGTGCTCGGGAGACTTATGGGGCAGTTGGTCCCTCAGGGCTGTAAATAGTTTGAGTTTGATTTAGCACAACTTGAGCTTTGTTTTTAGGAATACCGTAAATTTCTCTTGCAGAGTGCTTCTGTGATACTTAAATGTTTTAGGCGTAGTAAAGAGAGAAATATGTTTAAGAATTTATCTGTGTAAATATTTATGATACATTTAGAACTTTATTAGAAGAATCATAACGTGGCCATTTTCTGTGCGGTAGTTATTTCTTTGTTGTGATTCTCTATTTGAAAAACCTACCTAGGAACACGACCAACGGATTTTTATTTATAAACAGGTTTTTAATTTTTTTAAATTTCGGGAAAGGAATTTGAACCTGTAAAATTTTCCTTACGAAAAATTTTGTTTTTCTTTTTGATACAGTTTATATTTAAATTAATTGTGCATAACATGCAGTTTTAAATAGTTCATTTAATATTTTAAAATTAGATTAATATCCACGGTTTTCATACAGTTACAAAAGTACTTTCTATTGATTTTGTGAATTAATGGCTTTTAATCCTTCTATTTAAATAAATATGTTCCAAACTATATACACCTTTTGCCTTTTAAAAATGTCTGTCACCTGTTAAATGTCACCAAAATAAAAATATTTTAAATGTACACGTATAAAATGTATATTAAATGCATAATTTTTTAAAAATAAAAAATAAAATAAATAAAAATAAACCGATATATATTCAAATAATGTCAAATTTGGTTGATTCCATCAAAATAGTTGTATATTTTGATCAATTGGTTTGCAATTTTTAGCGATATAAGTTGATCTGTTACGGGCAATGTGATAAATCGGGCATTATTAATAAATGCCCGGGCAATGTGATAAATTCAATGAAATTTATCACTTTGCCCTCCCCCACTTCGGGCATTATTAATAATGCCCGATTAATCACTTTGCCCGTAACATATGTAACCTTTGTAACGTAAAATATAAAAAAAACCCTTTAAACTTGTCTCAATGTTCTCAACAGTTAATAACACTTCTCAATATTTCCGTGAACATAAGAACATTGTGTTTCTAATAGGGGGAGATCTGATAACTAATAGACCCTAATGTGACAAGCAGCTGGTCAGAAGATGCTATCGCAATGCGGCTCCATCCATCCCGAAATGGAAAGAGCATCTGATAAGGCTGTCCCATTCGTAGAGGCCGAGATGTATGACGCTGTCGCAGGGAGTGACGGAGCATGGGGCCGTGAAATATTAGCCCCCGTATAAATATGCGGGCAGATGGTGCGGAAACACACCACACCTTGCTCTTTTCTTCTTCTTCATCGACCATGGATTAATTTGAGTTATTTCGGGATTTCCTTTGTGATTTATTAGTTGATGAGATGTGATTTTTAACTGTGATTTTGTGTTTGTCAGTTGTTTTTCAAAATATCATTATGGGAAACATTAGTTGTACTTACCTGTTTGAAATTAATATAAAATGTACCTAAACAAGGTATCTTTGTGGATAAGTTACCTATTACCAGAAGAGTTATTTTGCGATTTTCTTTCTGGTTATCGACTATTGATTAGTTCAAGCTATTTTCTAGTGGACGATATACAATATTTTACTACAATTTTTGTGTATAATAACAGTTTTAAAGTATCTTAGAAAGAAATATTTGTTTTAACTATTTTAAATAAGTAGGTATTTTAAACAAGGATACACTTAAACTCTGCAAAGCGATTTTATTGCACAGTTTAAAAGTTCATTTGTGGTTTTCTTTCTGTTTATTAACCACGTGAAATGTTAACTTTTATGTTCAAGTTGTAAAATAATTTATAAGCAAACAAATTTACTGATTACAACAAATTAATTAACTGATTACAAACAAATTAACTGACTTGTTAACAAATTTACTGATTGAAAGTTAATTACAATCAATAGATTGTGCCACTCCAGAATGTGACAGACATGTGTTAAATGTTATTAATTTATGAATGATATTAATTTTAATATAATTTTTCTATCTGCTTCATGTAGTTCAGTTTCTGTGCTCTGTGTTAACAACAAAAAATTTTGGTGCAAGGAAAAAGAGTAGTACATTTATACCAAGATTATGCATCATTTTTTGCGTTGAAAGATGATACAACCGAACTGGAGGAGAGTTACGTATTCAAGTGCAAAATTTTGTGACGGAGAAACCCTTCCCAAAACAATTTCCGCTTGTTGAAGAAATTGGAAATATATCTTTCATTGCATCAAAAGAAATAAATACTACTCAGAAAAAAAACCACCCCAGAAACAAAATTAACAAGCAAAAAAACAAACTCCCCCATCCTTTCTCCTCGACAAGCAATCCAACATCAAAAGCCGACACCTAATCACAAAACTCTCGACACCCGACCACCTCAGCAGAAAATCAAGACCCCTTCAACGACCCCTCTCCAGACGATTCCAACACAGGGTGGAGCACCCTCGCAAAGGGCAACAAAAAAACTCCCGAAACCCGACTTGTCGAAAGGCGGCCAAGCGGACTCCTTTTGCCGCAGCACAGGATTCTATCGATCCGGTCCGTGTTCCCGAAAGTTTCGGGATGTTTTCCCGGGTTTCTCCCCCCCCCCCGTTGAAGGAGGTGCTCTCTGACTGTTGGATGGGGGGAGTCTGGGTGGTGTGGTTAGTAGATTCTTGGACGTATTCTTAGTGTTGATGTGGGGTTTGAAAAGAATGAGGAATTTTGTTATGGTTTCATGAGGTTTAGGGTTAGAATTATTTTTAAGTTCACCCCTGGATCAAGGGGTTGGTTTTGAGTTTTGAAATACTCGATATTGTTGCGCAAAGACACTCCTGAGATGAAAAGGGTATACAAGACGAACAAAGAAAATGGTGGGGAGCTCTTTGTGTGGTTTTGGGGGTTTCTTCCAACACTCCTGTGAGAGGAGGGCCTTCCTTTGTTGGCTAATTGACCCAGACATGTCCGGAGCGTATTTTTGAGCAATAAAACCAAAGCATTTACCATAACATTTTTATAATCAAACCCCTTTCAAATAGGGAGTTTGTAGGATTCCGTATCATTTGAATTATTCAATTACGTGGGTAAATGTATCGGGGTCTTAAAAAATACAGATGTGATGAAAAGTTGTTAAGTACGATATTCCAATAACAAAACTTTTCCCAACACATAAAAATTAGTTTCGTACTATTCTGGGTTGTAACCTACAACGTACAGTTTAACTGGGGATAGGTTGTGCGTATTGGTTCATTTAATTACATGGATCAAAATAAAGAAATGATAATCTCAGAAATGAATAAATAATAGGAAGAAGAAGACGGAGTTACCCAAGTTCCGGTCTGCAAAATGTCTCTATCTCAACAAAAAATGAATAAATAAACAATAAAGTTCTATAAAAATGTTATAGGATTCTTTAAAAAAATATTAAGAAAAAAAAGTAAAGCGACGAGTCAAAACTTTTATCATGAATATGAATTTCTTTAAGTTTTTTTTGTTTGCAAAGATTACATTTTCTTGGTAGAAAACGTTAATATTTCTAAATAAGAAGCTAATTCAAATATTTGTTGACCTCATATAATTTTTTGACTTTGTAATAAAATGAGTAAACGGAATACAGTTTTAAGTAAATAAATATTAGAGAAGTAGTAGTAGTATAGTAGTTTGCCAGAGTTCCATAAATTCGCAAAATGAAAATATTATTTTGACGAATAATGCATATGTTCACAAACAAACGAACATTCATATTATTCATATTCGTAAAAGGATTACTTTACCTTAATGCAAATACCAGTAGGAACAATGCTAAATTAATGAAGGTAGGAACTTTTTTTCTGGAACTAGATTTTCTTTTCTGAAGGAAGGATTTTTTTTTATCCTTTAGACAACTTTAGGATAATTGGCGATGATCAATAATTATATTGCAGAAAGTTTTAGTTATTATTTCTCTAAAGCGAGGCTTTTTATCCAGGATTATTCACAAGTTCCCCCATGAAAATTATTTTAAATTTAAGTTGATTAAAATATTTTGCACAATATTGAATCCAAAAACAATTTATTTCGCAAAAAAAGTCTTTTATGGAATATTTAATATTTTTAAAACTGAAATTTTAATAACTTTTAAAATTATTTTTTTAAAAAACTTACAAAATTTTTAAATTGAATTTTTTACAAATCTCTAAAAATAAAAACTGCATTTAAAGATTCATCAACGCCCGCCATCAAACAAATATAATTTTTGTATTTATTTCAATTTTCATAGGACATAATAGACCAAAGAGTCCAAAATTCATTAACTTATTATTTGTAAACCGTATTTTACATTCTCCACTATTGTTATGCACTTGACAAGTTTAATACATTAAATAGTGAAGATATATCCATGTCTCGACATTCATTATCTATAGCGTGTCTCATCTATCACCCTAGGAGGAATTTCAACCACAGCTGTCAGCGTAATCTGAGTGTATCTCCTTGGTTATACAGAGTGTATGAGAAGGTCGTTACGAGATTATCCAGACATTAATTATTGCGGAAATATGAATAAATATTCATCTACTAACGAGAATGGATTAAATTTTATTTCTTTTGTAAAACCTTTTTGTTTTCATATTGTTTATTCAATATTCTTCAATCAATTTATTTTTTTTCTAGTTACATTATCTAATTTAATGTTACTTTCTTTTTCCTGCGAAAAAAATAGGAAGACATTGGCACTTTTGACGCAAAAGAAAAATCGCGCTTTTAGTATGGCACTACCGTGAATTTATAAAATTTTTATAACAAACAAATAACTTTCATTACTTATTTTTCAATGAAGTATAAGAAATAAAGCTTAGCTTTTCTAATAATTTTAAAACCATGCCAGGTTATTAAGAAATAAAATTATAAATGAATTTAATTGTTCATATACTATGTTTACAGAAACAAAATTGCCTACATGAAAAATGTTTTTTATAGATTACATTTCTTAATACAAATACAATTAGTTAAAATCATTTTAATGACTGAAACAAAATTACTCATGCTCAAAACATCTAACAGCTCATTAATTGATTAAAATTAATTAATGCACTTCAGCCAGTCATGAATTTACGGAACAATTACGAATTAATTTAAATGCAAATCAAAATTAGTTTAGTCGCTTCTTTTGTCCATGTTTTTAAAATAAAAGAATAGCAGTCTTATTAGCTCCGTTTCACTACAAAAAAACTCAACACAATGAAATAAAAAATTCCCTTGAAATAAAATGACCGCATAAAAGAAGTTTATCCAGCACCTTTTCATGTCTTCTTTTTTTTACTACCAGGTTTCTTGTGTTTAAGACTACTGACATTATTTATAACCGGCTAGCATCTCCCCTAGCACTTTTCTTCGAAGATAAAGTAAAAGATAATTGTAGAGAAAAAGTTCTTTCTCTAAGAAACCGGTTCCGGTGTTTTTTAAACAACACTCTTAGGGACAATTTTGACCCGTCAGTGGAAAATTAGTTTTAGATTCGCTGTCAAAAATTCGTGGGTCTGCGGGGCAACAATTTATTATCTGAATGAATTAAACAGAGATGAGAGGCGAAAAAGGAACATGGACGACTGGAAGAATTCTAAAAAGACCGTGAGTGTTTTTAGCTATTACGCTTAATAAAATAAATTGCTTGAGTGGTAAAATATAGCGTATTGCAGGATATATAAAGCTTTAGAAATTCCCGAAGTGGAAAGAACCTCTGGGAGTTTTTTCTTTGAATGTATTGCACAGAATTGTTAAAGAACTTTTTTTTATGATAGCTGCAAGAGATTTAGGATATTTACTTGATACACCTTACCTTCTCTTGAAATTTTAATTATAAACTATCTTCATTTCAACTACATAAATAATTTTATACAATTCTATACGGTTAAGGTTTTACGGTTAGTTTGATATTTTAGTAGATTACTATAGCATATAATTTTTGTCTCTTAATTTGCTCTGCTGATATTAACAAATAAATACATTACAAATACATGATAACAAGTACATTATCATTTTTTTTAATGGCAGGTAATTTGAACATTGTTCATTAACCCATGTCATGCCGATATCAGTACTTTCTTCCCGTTAACCAGTGGGCACCTGTGGACCGAAGCCACGGAGGTGAAGTACTGTTCGCCCACGCCACACACATTCACACAGGCACGACCCCTTTTTTACAGGGGGCCACATTCATTCATTCCTCACACACAAGGACAGAAACTAACATCCATGCCAAACGGGGATTCGAACCCCGGACGTACGGCTTCGCAGTCAGATGCTCTAACCACTAGGCCAGTACGTCGGCACATTATCATATTAAACTACTTAAAAATATCAAATTTATGTAACACTAAGAGGAAACAATTTCATGTTACGCACTCTGGCAAAACGTCACAAATACCATAAAATACGACACTACTTAAGACAATTAGTACGATATTTCATCACTGCATTTGTGACAGTTGGGTATTAATTTTGTATCATGACTAGTATTGGGTATCATTGAGTGTACGAGATTTGATTGAGTATATCAGTGTCATTGTATATGAGTTTTGCATCATTTATTTATTTGGGTTCTTTTATAAGTAGATGTAAGCATGAGAAAACAAGAAATATTTTATGAATAAGAAAGTTTAATTCAAATTTTTTAATCTTTACCATTTTTGTAAGGTGGTATTAAAGTTTAGAAAGTATTTTGGTTCTTTTTTCCTAGTAGTAGTTCTTTTTTCCTAGTAGCCTCTTTAGGGATACATCTTCTCATACATTGCCTTTTAAAGACGATAAAGTTAAAGAAAAACCTTTTTGATCTTTGTGCCTTAGCCTAAACCAGTAAAAAATAAATTTCATTCAAAATTTTTAAAATTTTTATACAAAGGAAACATTTAAAAGTTATTCAAGTTAACACCCATTATCAGTTAATGAATCCTTTTCAAAGTTTTTAAAGCATAACATGACATTTTTGACAATGTTTAACCGAAACATAAAAAAAGAACTTATTTACCATTTTATGAATTACCTACTTGTATTTTCTGTATTTAATAAGCGTAAAAATCACAATTTCAAATCAAGGATGTTCCTGAGTGGTAAAAAAAGTTTATGTTTTTGTCATTGTACCACCTGCTTTTCAACTCTAATGGTTTGTATTTTATGAAACCTTTTGTAAAATACTGTTTAACAATTATCTGCTTCTTTTTTTAGAAGTAGTATATTTTTAATTAAATATTCTCACAACCATTTAAATTACCTTTTGTTTATTCTTTGTTACAATTTTTTTCTGGAGGGCCTTATTAAAAGTTGAAAATTATAGCGTAATTGTTAATGTAAGTTCTAAAGAATTTTAAAATGTTTCAAGTTTACATACTTTATTGAAAAATTCCTAATGACATATTTTTCTGACTTTCCAAATGTTATTATTTCAATTACTGCATTTGCATACCTTTCGTTTGTAGTACAAAAAAATGTAAAACACAAAAAATTATAAAAATCCCTTTTAATGAACTACAAAACTACAAATAGAGCACTACAACTACACACAATCGATTTCCATGTTCTTCGCATTAATGGATTCCTACCAGGGCGACAGAAAGATTGAAATTTTTATAAATATCCTCGAATCCCTGCTGCATTAGAATTGGAAATTTCACATTTCCAGAATCTCTCCCCAGCAACTCCAAATCGATTTCTTTTGATCACATGAAACACTGTTTTCTCAACGCTTCTGATCCTCTTCCAAGATTTATTGTTGTTCCTCCAGTTTCCTTCACAGTAGTAGTTGCCTCATCGCTAACAGTCCGCGCTGGATTTTATTTCGCGTAATGATGCCTTACTAAACATTTGGAAAAAAATCGATCTGTCCAGAACGTCTGATATTCGATCTTTTGTCGCGAAACCGGGATTCACGTTTCCCCATTCAAATAGATCTATCTATCTTATGCTGCGTCTTTTTATTCGTGATAGAGTTTATTATAGCCATGGGGATGTGAATTTAGAATATGGAGCTCGTGCGACTGAGGATTCGAGGATTCAGAGTTAAACTGAAGTTAAACCCCGTAAACTGCCAACTGAATATTGAAGTTATTTTCAAAGTACATGAATTTGCTTTTAAATATGAGGACATCATAAAATACCATAAAATAGTAATGAATGTCCTCTAAAAAAATAAGGTGCTAGAAAACGCGGTTTTAGAAAGTCATGCATATTGCATAGGTATAAGTAAAAGTGAATAAAAAGGCACAAAGAACAAAAATGTTTCAGAGCAAACGAATACTGAAGAGAAAAGGAACAAGAGATTATGCAGTGAAAATGGATTCTAAAGAGCAGAGAGAGGCTCAAGAGAAACGAGATAAAGGAAACTCAAGGGTAGAGATACTCTAGAGCAGTGTTTCCCAACCTTTTTCGGTCCATGCCCCACCAAAGCCTTTCTAAATCTTCCATGCCCCCATGTCTATTTTAAAAAAAATGTGTTTTTAATAATTGCTGAAAGTCATGATTGAAAACACGCACTATACAGTTCACTTACCCCTTAGGTTACATAAAAAATATATAAAAAAGTAACAGAGAAAGAGTAATCAATTTTCCGATATTATAAAGAAATATAGAGAGAGTTAAAAGTAACAAATTTTCCTCATACTAATAATAAAAGCATAAAGAAATATAGATTAACAGATTACCACATTAACTCCACTTAATGCCATGGCAAATCAGTCAGTTAAAACGCTAAAGTAAAAGGCAATCAGTTAAAACGCTATAATGATCACTTCAGCCCAATATAAAACACATGATAATGGTACACTTCAACCCAAATCACGACAAAAAAAACCTTTATCACATAACTAACATTAATCTCAACAACAGAATAACAGTCCCCTCCTAAAACAAACCACTGTAAGAAGGATACCCGAGATAACAACAGGGACACCCCCAAAAATAAGAAAACCCAGACCGCGATGTGAAACTTCAGACGGGGCAATCGACGTCCAAAAATCGATATTCCTCCGCAAGAATGTTTCAATTAACGTCAAAGCGGCCAAGGACAGCGGCTATGGCTAACCGCGGGGGGTTCCACGGGAGCCCTAGGAGACCCGCCTTTCCCGTGTCTCGAGTCGTTAGTCAGGGGCGGCTGTTGACGGAAGAAGGATTTCGCTCCTTGTCTTCTCATCCGAAGGGTTAGTACGTGAAGGGAGCTCTCTGAACATCTGCTTATATTGTGGCAGTGAGTAATCTCGTCGAAATTGCTTCGAATTCGACATCGCCTCACATATCCGAAGATATTTAGGAAACCATGATTAAATGACTCGCCAACTTCAGCTTTTCCATCTCGATCAGTAAAATAAATTATTTTCATCTATAAATACTGGTTTAGAACCAGATGCAGCTGTGAAAAAGCGTGTAAAACAAATACCAAAGGATGCTAATCAAATAAAAGTGTAAAAAACGAATGCTCATGGGAGTTGTGAACATTGGGTGGTTTCTTGATATTTTATTGTAAATCAATTTTTGTTTAAAGATATTTAATTAAATTATTACGGATGATGTTCGTTTTTGACTGGTTTTTCTATAGCTGCATCCAGTCCTTAAGCTATTTCAAAAGGCTCAAAATAAATAAGGAGGGTTTATATTGTAACACCTAATTTACATAATGTTCGCCAAAATTTTCCACCCTGATACAGTCTACCTAAAATTACAGCCGCAATTCGTTTCTTCAAATATCCTAATGTTTTGAAATCATTGCAAATAAAGGAGCGATTTGGGTTGAGATAATTTCAATGAATGATGCGCCTTCATTTCCCTTCATGTAGTAACTGTCGGTCTTTTTCCCAATTATTTTTCCAGTAATAAGAGAGAGCAGCGATTTTCCTACTTCGAAATCCTACTGTCTTTGAGATTTCCCGCATTACGGTTTTCTCTTTGCCATGTTGACAAGTAGGGTTTCCATCCTAAAGCTCTCTCTTCTTCTTGTCTACCTCTACGGTCGCATCTTATAGAGAAGTACTTCGATAACATGATAGTTTGATTATGGAGTGGACAGGTTGGACAGGTTGCTGTGATGTGTGGGTAGTAATGCGTTGTCAATATGTGGTGAATTGATGTTTTATTCTTTGTCTTTACATGAATGTTTGTTTTGGTAGAATTGATCGGATGAAATCGTGTTTAATGTAAATTGAATTTTATAATTTAATCTCAAGGCAATGCGTTTATGAGTGATGCTTATCTTTTTTTTTTAGAAAATCGAAGAGATTTTTCAATTGTGTCGAAATATTAATAAAGTGGTAAAAAAAACCCAAAATAAATTATTTTTTTCTAAAATAAGAAGAAATCAATTTTGTTACAAATTTAAAGAAATTAAGTTGAGAGCTAGATACATAATTGATATTTATATTCATTACTTTTTCATATTCCCTTTGTAGGGATATATGATCACATAGTTGATTAGAAGGTAATTTAGCCAGAAAAGTTTTTTTCTTCAAATGGTCGAACTTTAAAAGTGCTTAAAAGGGATATCAGACTAATTTCATCCGATCATAAAAGTGCGTGCAGACTAGGAAAATACAGTTTAAATATCCTATAGAAACCTTCAGAAAATTCTGTGTTAAAATACTTTTAAAACATGAGACATTTTTGCACAACCCTTAAGGAACACATAAAATTAATGTAATATTTTTCACAAATATATACTAATTCAATATAATTTTAGTTCATATACTTTTTTGATATTTATGAGAAATCCACAAACAATGTATATTGCATTGTATGGTAGTAGAATTTATGCACAAAATATTATCCAGAAAATTTTATAGCAACATTATGTTCCTACTTTTTAGCAAGACAGATTTGCTTCCATTCCTTCCATAAATACCACCCCTTTAAAAATACGATCATATTTCGTTTGATCAATTTTGCGAACATTGTAAAAGTTTCGGAACCTCAAACGAAATCTAATATTTTTCCACGAAAAATCCTCACCCCAACACAACCTCAAACACATTCTTTAAGATTGGGTCAAAAACCACCTCCAGAGAGAAAAAAAAACAACCCAACTCTACCCTATTACCCAAACGATATCAACCGAGTGCCTTTTCAGAACGCCGCAGTCTCGGAATGATTTTGAGCCACTCGCGAGGATTTCGAGCAATATTCTGCGACCCCACGACCGAACGTCAAGAAGACAAATTCCTCCGAATTTCGTTCCCCGGTCACAGGGACGAACGAAAAGAAAAAGGACTAAGCCTATTTTTCTGGCATCATATATCTTGGGAAGGTAGTTTGTGTAGGATTTCAGCAGACCCGAAAATCTCGGGAATGAAAAAGTTGTTTGGGAGGGTTTTTCTTTTCGATTCTCACTTCCCCCTGAGGGAGCATATATCAGATTCTACGTTTATTCATTTGATTTCGGTTACAGTTTGCTTTTGAAATGAAGAAACTTTTAAATCGATGTTTTAATTTTATTAAACGGCATGTACTTAAAATTTCTAAAATTTTGATGTTTTTGCAATGAGATATTGAGAATGTGCTGTAAATACGTTGGATTTGTTTTGCATACTTCATAAATTTCAAAATTTTTAAAATTTGTGTAAAAAATGTTAAAAATCGCTTGTAAATAATATTACAGGGACATATAAACTCAAAGATTTACTCAGAAAAAAAACTAAATAATTGATTTTGAAGTGGATATATTAATTTAACTTTAAAGTATTAAAATTTCTTAAAGCTTTTACTAGGTAAAAATATTTAATTGGTTTTTCTATTCAGGATTAATGTGATTCGATAGACAGTATACAGCAAAAACAACACTTAAAGCACAATTAAAAACTGTAAAGAAATTTTATCTAGTATTCTTAAAAATAATTTAAAAGGATGTTTCAAAAGTGGAAGAATTTAAAGTTAAATGATAAGACGTACTACCTTAATTAAATAGTGAATTAAAGAAAGAAATTGCAAGGTTAAAAGATGGAGAAAATAATATAAAGGGAGATATAGTGCAAGAGCCAAAAATAGGAAGTGACAAAGAACCAAGAGGGGAAAATAATCAAATAAAAAGAAAATGAAGCAAACAATTCGCAGAAATTTATAAATATGTTATGAAGAGCAGAGAAAAAAAGAAAGGAAATAAAATAAATTAATAGCGTTTGAAAATTCAATTATTTCTTCATATCCTTTCCCCCACCAAAACATACTCGTTCACACAGACACAATTCCAAGATGATTGGTTACGAATAAAATTTATCGCGATTCATAACGGCCATCGAAGCAATTAATTTAACTTACGATAAGCGGACTATTTTAATTAGAAGTTCCCTTGAAGGTGTTACGTGAATTCATGTAATCTCCTTACATAACAAACGGCTTTTCAAATGCGAGTCTGAGCCATTACTGTTCAACTGCACATAAAGGCTATGACCATTCAACTCCCAGTTTGTTCCCGTTCTTTAATGGCTCATCCTTATGACAGCAATTTAAGCTCTTTTCACATAACCGTTAACATTATTTTAGTTAAAGCGTTCTCATTTTTCACCGGAGGCCTTTCTTGGGTATTCGGGTGATGTTGTGGAAAGGTTTTTTTTTTTTTTTTTTTTTAAAAAAAGGAAGTATTTTGAGCTCGAAAGAAGTGGTTTGAATATAGGGTTATTAGATGTAGTCTGTTAAAATAACGCATTCTAGTACTGATATAAAATGCTAAAAAGTAGAAGTTATTAGTTTTTTTTTCTAATAACCAATATATTTATCTTTATTCATTTATAATCTTAGTCTTATCGACTTAACACCATTTAATGATTCTAAATAAAGGACGATATATTTTATGATAAACATTGAAGATAATTTTGTTACAAAAAAATGCTTTAAATTCTACATAAGAACTAAAGTAGCTTAAGTTTGCACTAACCATAAATTATTACATTGTTTTTTTTTTAAATTAGGATTTTACTAAGAGAATCGTTAAATGCGATTATTTTTAACAACCTGAGCTTTAAAAGCACAATCTAGATAAGAACATATGGTCAGATTGGGTTAAATTTAAACAGATTTTATGTACAAACCTATCTGGCTGAAGCACATAAAAGTCATGTCTTAAAGTATAAAAATTATGGTTTTGTTTGGAATTGATTTAAGATATGTTCAATAGGGTGTATCGTAAAAACTTTTTTACGATTTTTGTCCATCCTCTTGTTTCATAACAGCTCTCCCCATTTCTTCTAACAAAAAATTCTCCCCATAATGTTTTTAAAGTTTCAAGTCCTTTTGGAAGAGTAAATCATTTACCTAAATATACAAACTATACCAACAATAACCCTTATTTTGAAAATATAAATATCTACTTATTGCTTTTATAATATAAAACAATACTCGAGAGTTGAATATAATAAAATCCCTTCCATCATAAAATCTAAACAACATTTATGCATATTGAAAGTGTTTTCCCTTAAACTTATAATGCCCTTTAGCAAAATGAAATTCTCCCTCATGAAAACACATAATATTATTCAGTGAAAAACTATTATTTTATTTGTGAAAACTCTTTCGATAAAGCACCATACATAAACAAAATAAACCCCAATGCAATTAACACCTAAAAACCCCTTTCTTTTTCACATTTAAATCGTTTTTCCTCACCTAAGGACAATCTATTTCAATCTTCGGTCTCCCCGCCAAACCACAGAAAGATCTTAATCCATCTCGAATCTCTCCCCCCAACTCCTTAAGGACACATTTCGGGGTCCCTTCTAACGACCATTGTCTCTCCATTCCCATCACGTGCCCTGTCCTTTCCACCCCCTAAAGAGAGAGAGCGGCGATGAAGCGATGCATCTCTATTAGCCAAGGTCCAGAGGAACGACCGACGGCTGGGACAGTCTATCAAGTCCCCATGCTGCGATGGTTGAGCGTTCAATGATATGGACTGCCTTTTGCTGTTCTTTATTGACTCGAAACATGTGTGACTGGTTTGCTTTAGAATGAAGAGATTTTTCGGGGAAAAGCTTATGTAGTAGGTAGCGATGTAAACTCATCATGTGATTTCAATTTATTTGATTCAGTACTTTGTTGTGTTTAAGATTTCTGTGCTAAGAGTATTTTTCTTTTTTTTTTAGAGTGGGATTAAGTACCCAGTGCTTGAGCAGTACTGCTCAGGATAAAAGTATGTATAAGTTCAAAAATACAGAATTTGAGATACGCGTGAATTTGGATTTCTTTTAAGATCCTTTACCTAGTGTGGTAGTTGTCCAAGTCAAAAGCTCAATAAGAGGCCTGTAAGAGCTGCCTAAAAATGTCTTCTCCATAGGAATAACACAGGAGCCGTTGGAGTAAACCTTCAATTACTCAAAACTACGTTCAGTGGACTTATACCACTTTCATTTTTACCAGCTCAATTGTTTTTCCATCGGTAAATAAGACTTCGCTTTTTTAATTTCGAAAAATGAGAATTGGTGGATCATTTATGTTTTTCCTTTTAAACTGCATTTTTAGATTTTTTTTTTTGTAAAAGTATTTCAAAATTTAAAATGTTACTTAAAATACTCACTGTTCGTTAGGCATCATAAATTCTATTTTAAGCAGAAACTAAGAAAGAAAAATGGAAACTAACACTATACACATTAGTTCTCATTTGTAATTCTATTTAAAGAATAAAAGGTATTATCATACACCTGGGTGTCGGGGTGTCTTGTCTCTGGGTGTTGTTTTAGTAAGAATCGCAATAAAGTTGAGTTAATAAGAGTGAAATTCCCAATCCAGTCTTTTGTTTGACCTCTTCAACGAAAAATTTTAAGAAATTCTGTTGTGATTTCCAAGTATTCAAATTACATTCCTCCTCACTCTCTTTACACTTCATTTTTTATTTCATTCGATTTAGCAGAAAATTTGCATAAAAACTTTACAAATAATACAATCTGTCCTGGAAAATAAGTTGCGATATTTTTTTATGTTATTAGGACTAGATATTAAATTTCTAGTTTTGATTTTTATGATGTATACCTATGCATATAAAAATACCTTAGTAATTTTTTAAACAAAAATCTAATAATAACTTTAAATAATAGGAGAATATCTTAACATTACACCTTTATGGTAATGTATGATTTTCAATAGGAGGAAAGCTTAGACTAAATACTTCACGACTGAAAGGCAAGTTTTTGACTATTCTTTAAACATTACATTAGAAAAAAAAATACATAGTTCCGGGCAGAGAGAAATGAACACACAAAGTATTTGTTTGGATTTAGGATCAGCTATTCCTCCTTTATTTTACAAGGAAAAATACCAGGGCGTTAAACAGAATCTTCGTCATATTTTTTTTTGTTGAAGTAGTTTTTTTTGGATACCTTTAAACTAACGAGCCGTGCACTTACTTCGTAAAATATCTGAAAAACGTGATGATGACTAATGATATTTGTTCGCTTAATTTTACTTCTTAAGTTTGAAAACATATTCTATTATAAGTTCTTTACACGAGTAATTTCCCAGAAAGTATTTTTTATTTCCTAGTATCATAGTATTAAGTATTTTTTCCTTGCATCTTTAGTTACCGGTACGTCTAGGTAGTATAGGTAATAAATTTTATTAAACTCAAAGCTTTACTTTCACAGGAAGTACGATTTTATATTTTTTTGCACTCTTAAGCAAAAATCTACACAAAAATTTAAATTATATGAAAATAATAGTTTCTACATTTGTTTTAAACTTTATTTATTCGTTACTGTGACCCAGAAAAACAATCGATAACTTTCATACATCAAAGATAATATTAATTTTCTAGTCTTTTAAAGCACAAATAGAACTCTAAATATCCACATTAAGTACAAAGTAATAACTCAAAGACTCGAGTACTAATAGTTTCATTTGGCCTGAGTAAGTTAATCCTGTTTGTACAGATTGAAAATGTTAACCCTCTGAAGAAAAGGCAAAGAAAACTTCCCAACAAGCACACAAAGCAAGTTGAAGACACATAATTTTGGGATCGGTTCTTTCCAGGGTGCCGCACCGGTCACTTTATCGAAGATCGATAGTATAAATTATAGGGGAGACGAATTAGGTGGTGGGGTAAAAAAAGTGTTCTTTAAAGAATTCAGGGTAAAACTCTCGGCTGGCTTTGGAATGTCGAAGAAATCACTCATGCCTGTAGATTGTGTGCTGTAGTTCTTAAGACAATCATCCAATATTAAAAGGAAATCGGTTCTGGAAAAGAATTAAATCGATCTTGAAAGATTGATTTTAGATTGGGCTTAAAAATCAAGCGGTGCCTTGAAAAAAAAAAAAAAAAGGGAATTTATTTGATGAACATTAAAAATGCCGATATTCTTTCTAGTAGGAATTGATTTTGCATTATATTATGGCTATAAAACTGAAATTTTTAATCAAAAATCCAAAATTTTATATTCGCTTGTTTATAATTAATTTTTGATGGTTTTATGAAAGAAAAACTTTTCGAAAATGAATCAATTTATAGTTGCTTAGAAACTTAATTTGTACTACTACTACTACTACTTCAAAGAAGGATACCTTTAGGTTTCTGAATCAATAAGGTGGGGAAACTAAACTAAAGACAGGGATATAATGTTTTCTCCACCTTTTCTTCAGAAGAAAAAGAAACTAACATAAACACGGGACATTATTCAGCTTAAACTGATCCTTACATACATAAAAATACGTTAAGAGCCTCTACCTAGTACAAACTTGAACAATACTTAGAAAATTTCTGAAAACATGCAACTTCCAATTTATTTTACTTGAAATCTTTCCAACTAAGATAATGACTAGGCGTTTGGATGTTTTATTTTGTGGTGGAAAATATAAAGATAATATTTTTAAAGTTTGAAGTTTAAAGTTTGTTTTAATATTTATTTAAAATATTAATATAAGACACTATCTTTTATTTGTTATTACTAAATGACCGTATTCTCATTTTATGAAACCCATAAAGCGGAACATTAAAATTTTCCCTATTTCTTATTTAAATAAAAATATGTATCAAAGCGATATGTTTTATAACCCCTATAAAATGTTGCTAATTTACATAATCAATTAGCGATTGCTTTGTTATGCAGCATACATTAAAAATAAAAGTGACTTAAAAAAAATTTTAGGTTTTTTTAAGGAATCCTACATAGGCATAGTAGGATAAAAGTTAATTTCCCTTTAGGACGAACATTTGGTAGGTTACAAAATTGGTAAGGGGTGACAGCAAATTGGAATATATATGTATTATTACATCCCACATAATTTAAGCTGACTATCTCTGTGCATTCGATTTCATTTTTCACTTCTCCTAACCGAAAAACTACTTCAAATACTACATACCCACCTACTTAATTTCATTCCCCTTTAAGGAATAAAAAATACTTAAAACCTTAAAATGACAGAATCCAATTTTTCACATAACTGCTCTGCGCCGATTTCGTTGCGACGTATCTATTCCCAAGAACCTTTCCCCACCAGACAACCATAAAAAAAGAAACGGACAATCCAATTATACTCATATACAAAACAGTCGGAGAATAACCCTCTTTCGTCGGACATTTTCAAAAAGGGATTACCTCCAAAAAGCACTCTTGGAGGATAAAAAGATGATCTTGTTAAATATCAAACGCAGCTATATTCCCTTCACCGACCCATGCTAATAGTACCCTATTTTGGGGATTACAGAGGTACAGCCTGCTCTTTTCGAATCGTAAGCTGATTATATGGCAGAATTGCCCAGTATGAAAGATTGTTAGCTGCCGGTGGCAAATGTTTAATTGGGAACATTGTTATTCTAGTAAGCGACTGGAATAATCAGCCGTGGAGGTATTAATTCGGTAGATTGTTTATGTACGGTTTCAAAGGATTATGTGTCGCTTTTATAACCTTGGAAAATGTCTAGTTTGTGTGACTTATTTAACATTTATTAAGCTATGCATCATTTGGAAACTTATTGTATTGATGAAGTATTGAAATACACTGGTTTAATATAGGTAAATTACCTATAATTAAATGTTTTTTAAATGAAAGTAATAATTATTTTGAAATTTCTTCAACTTTTCTTCAGTTTTATTCATGTTTGTGTTCGCTGATTGCATAGTTTAACGTTAGATAAAAAAAAACTTTAAGATAAAGGAATACGTTTTAAGAGAAAGTTTAATTATTATGCTGCATTTTAAACCCATTTTTTAGTACTTTTTATTTTTTTATTCAACTTACGCTTTTTCAAAACATCAAAAAATAATAAAACTAAATACATGATTTTTAACTTAAAGCAAAATTCTCCAATTCAGCTCTCCCTTAAGTACCATGATTATCCCTGTAACGATTATAATGATTGTAACTTCAAAGAAATTGATAAAGTTTCCAAAATTAAATATCTCGGACTTGATTGATTGTAACTTAAGTGGAAATCGAATTCTAAGTATATTGCTGACAAATTAAGTCTAGTAATGCTAAATTTTTACCATTTAAAGCGAAAAGTCGGCAGCAAATTCCAAATAAACCTTTACCACTCTTGGGTTCAATCATGGATTAATAAATTACAACCTAACGAATATGGGGAAGATAGTATCAGATAAATTTAAAAGAATATGTAAACTCCAGGAAAGATTTGTTACTTTATCATCACAAGTTAAATAAAAAAATTTTAAATTTAAAAAAAATATCAATAAATTTAAAACTATTTCAACTTAATTAATTTTTTATTGCTGATTTGTTCTTTAAAATAAAAAAGCATTGAGAACTAGCTTGTTGTTTTTTACTTTTTATTTATCATAAATAAACTTCATTTTCTATTATTTTCTCGTTACTTTAACTTTGAAAATTATATTAATTTTACTGCAAGGCAAAGCTTTCTAAATCAAAATCAAATGCAAACGTGGGTATTGTTTTGTTACAGCATAGCTGATAATTATTCTTCCGGTTTAGCCGGAAGATTTAAGTTTGTTATTAACAAACCATTTACCTTTTGTTTTTATTTATATCTTCCGATTATGATCCGATTCTGGAGATTCAAATTTCAGACTTTTTTAACTTAGACATTAATTGGAAAATTCATTAAAATATCTTCAGTCCTAGACCGCCCTAAATTGTCGTTGAATCCTGTGGCTAGGACTAAAAGGGTTAAAAAATGAAAACTTTTAGGAGAATGACACCTGAATTGGCAGCTATGCTTACAGGGTACTTTTTATTAAACATTTGTCTCACATAATTCTTGATGTAAAATCCTTAGCTGAGAAGGTGTAGTAGAGTACTCACCTGAGCTAGCTGGAAGAACTGCGAGGACTTGGCGATGGGGTCTGTGACTGCAGTGCAGGCTGCTCCGAAGAGAATGAGTTTGTGCGGCTTGTCGTGGAGCATGTCGAAGAAGGCTTTCATTCCAACTGCAGCATCACACTGCAACAACAGAAACAACAACGAGTTATACCAACACACACAACTACTGTTTCAGTGCGGAGAGGGTATTTTTAAAGTAATAAAATATGTCCAGAGAGAATTATACCTCTACAATCCATAGTTTTCGAGAAAATAGTAACGAAAAAAAGCATCATGTCACATCCGGTTTACATTTCTGTGGGCAAATTTTATCTATTCCTCGCAAGGAATCTTTCTGTGCAGAGTTTGGGCGGACATGCTGAAACACTCTGTATAACGCATTTGTTTTTATTTCAAATGCAGTTCTACTCGTTATAAGAAGACTGCAGTAAATAGAATTTGTACATTTATTTAAGTTTCCCCCAAAATAACCATTATTTCTGAAGGGACAGTAATGTTTAACTTTTTGCTACATATTTACAATTATGAATTTTTGTTTTGGGATTTCGGAAAAAATGTTTTAAGTATAATTTAATGATTTACATCTTATGGTGCAAAAAATATCTTCAGGTTTTTTTTTTTGTACGAAAGAGTTAGTTTAATGGTTTATTAGTTATCATTTTTAATAAATTAGCAGGTTAATCGCTTTAATAAATGAGCGGGTTTTAAAATGAAAATATTCTTCAAAAAAAATTTTTTTTTCTAATTAAGAGTTTTGGATTTGGAACTAAATCTTTTCTTTAGGAAAAAACGTGAATGAATGCAAGATTCTAAGGAGTACCTACATATTATGAATTTATTAATCTTTAAATAATTTAGATCTTTAGAAAAAAATCTGTTAATATACTTAAACCATTTAAAATAGTTTTAAAGAGTGATGACATATTTCTAAAATTAATGATTTTTTTTTAGGATTCACCTTAGTTAATTGTGAGTATTCTAATTTATTTCCACACATCCAAACAATTCTTTCATATTGAGTATTGATTACAGTCTTATACTCTTCATTGAAAATCTTACTTTTCTGGGAAAATGTATAAATTCAAACGAAGTTTGAATTGTAACTTATTCTGCTACCAAATCACTTTAATGGTCAAAATTACCCTCCAAAATCAGTTCAAATCACACCCCAATCTCCGAACAATGATCAACCTACTCTCAACAACATTAACACGCCCTGCACAACAATCATTCCAAAACACATCACGCACAGACATTCCATCACTCCAACATCCAAAGAACCATTACGCACACTTCTGCTCGCACCCCCCTGATTCCCGTTATTTGCGCGCGGCTCTCTAATCGGAACGAAGCACACGCCATTATACCCGATTTCAACTGCACAACAGCAGAGCTTTTCAGCTGCAGCGGAGTTGATGGAGGAAGACATGCTAATCGGCAGGGGCTGCTGCTGTGACTTAGCAGCTGCCCGTCACTCTCTCTCAATGGAAGAGAGATTAAATTGAATTTCGGTTGGCGTGACGATGGCGCGTTGTTGGCGCAATTGATATCTTTCGGGACCGGACTTTGACCCGGTGGAGTTCGATAATGGCTATGGGATGCGTTGTTGTAATGATGCTTAACATGCATTAACGGGTTGAGTGGTGTTATCAGGACTGTTTGTCTGTTAGATGTATTATGGTGTTAGAAAGGAATGCCTGAGTTAGGTATTATTTTGATTGGAATTAATTTTAATATAGAGTGCCCATGTGTGTAAAAATAACTCCACACAGTTATTCTCATCCTAAAAGTATTATTTTCTTCATGAGTATCCATCTCTTACTTTCCTAGAAATAATTATTTTTCTGTCTGTTTTTAATCTTTTTTTTTAGTCTTTTAGACAAATGTTAGAGATTTTAAACAAGAAATTTAGATAAAGGAATGAAGTAAACATCATCAAAGAAAGGCATGCAAAGATATTGATATTAGAGTGTCATGAAATGTTGGTAACTATTTTTTCTTATTTAAAATAGAAAAAGTTTGTATTAAATTCCGTAAACTTTTAGTATACACCCTAAAAAGGATTTTTTAATATTTTAACTATACTGGAAGGCAACAACGTTTCCTGACCCTATGACGACACTAACAAGCAAAGTAGTTCCCATCCTGCTTGTTGTGTGCATAAAAAGTGCATTAACTATCCTTATATTGTGCACTTTTTATGCACAAGAAAAAAGTGCACAAAATCTGCAGGTTTTTGGCACCTCTGTTTCACAACAAGTGCAAACTGAATTGTGCATAAAAAGTGCAAACTCGATTGTGCACTTTTTATGCACTGCTAAAATATGAAAATATGTTTTGTTTGGCATTTTTATAACTCAATTATACAGCTTTTCATCAATGTTGTTAAACTTTATTGTACAGTTGGGAAAAAAAAACGATTCAGTTGAGATTTCTGACGAACCACTTGGGTTAGGAAGACACACAAGGTGTCATTTTTCATTTACAGAAAATTAACCCTTCTCACTCTAGAGACGACCCCCAAAACTTAAAAGCTTTATTTATCGCACGATTTGAATGAAACTTGGTATTTGGGGGTTTATGAGGATGCTCTTACAGAAAATCGCATAATAATTGGGGGTCCCCATAGGAAAAAAAGTTAGTGTTTCGTTTAATATGAAGACAACCCCCTAAGGACTCGGAAATTTTTCTCATTTAAAGAATACTTTATGACATGAAAAATGACAACTTTATTTGTCTTCCTAACCCAAGTGGTTCGTCAGAAATCTCAACTGAGTCGTTTTTTTTCCCCAACTGTACAAAAACACAATTCAGTATACGTATCTTCCATGACATATTATAATTGAATAATTCGAAAATTTAACAAAAACTGATTTATAATGAAATTAAAGAAAAACATTTCAGTGTTTATTTTAGAATAGCAGTTTTTCTTTTAATTGTCTTTTTCTTTAAACAGTCTTTCTTTATAATTTACTACTCCATGATAGGTTCCAAAAGCTTTTTCATAAGTTTGAATAATGCATCCATAAGCAAAAAGAAGGTCCTATAAAAACTATCTACCCCACAACAATACAATCTAAATCACCTAAATCAAAGGTCAACCTTCGTGTTGTCTGTTTTATTGCCACTTCCTTCGCCAAACCAATAGCCGTTCGGAAGCAGAACCACAAAATAAGGTAAACGCAATCAGCGTTCGGCCACCCAGTTTTTTGGCCGGTTTCCCAATGGAAAAGGAAACATTTCCCGGACGAAATAATTGTGGGGAATCAATTTGGGGACACTGGGAAGGGAAATCAAAATATCCCGTCGTCTCATCAGGGAAGGTTTGTTCGAGGCGTTGATCGGATATGGTCGAGGTTCTCTGAATGAAAGGAGAATTGGCAAACCAATATAAATCGTAGTTTTGAGGAAGAGATTTCTTATAATATCTGGTCAGAGTAAGCTTTAGAATTTTCCTCTATCATAGAAAAAACCTTCGACTTAGTCACTAATTCTAATTTTCTTTGCAAAGCCATATCGAAAACAAAAGCTTTTTAAAGAAGCGATATATATTAGGGGAATCTTAACTTTAAAAAGAAAAAGTAAAAAAAAAAACATTTTTAATTCTGCTTTCTTCGTGTGTTCTTTATGTTCTATGAAGATCAGAGATGCACCAGTACAAATTTTGATCCAAAAGAACGAGATTTGTAGAAATAGGAGCATTTTAAAAAAACTCCCCTTTTTAGGGACGCTAGGCACTAATGGGTTACTAATGGGCACTAGGCACTAATTGGTAAAAACTAATAGAAAACCAGTAAAAAATGTTTCCGTTCGGCTCGAAATAACAAGAGCCGAGCAAGACCAAATATTCCAATCGAAATGATTTATTATCTCATTTTCAAAATGAATATTCGTTTTCTTTTATTTGAAGATGTAATCTACTAAAATTGGTGTGCATTGATAGTTTAATTTAACGATTTAATACCTCAAAATATTATTAACTGATTTTTAAAGTCGACCACTTTGTGTAAGAAAAGTAAAAATTATCACACCAAAAAGACAAGAAATGCAACAGATTTAGATTTAGAGATTCATAAACATTATTTACGTTTTAAATTTGGCGTTACTATAATATGACTTTATTCCTTACAAAGATATATTTAGAAACTTAAATTGCTTGTCAGTGTTAAAACTTTTCAAAAAATTTTATCAAAACAAGTCCACCCCTCTTTGTCGAAGCATAATAGCTTTACACGCTTTATCTGCTCTACTGCCAGCCCACGTTTCATCAAAAAAAGTTCGTTCTTTCTACAAACTGCCAAAACGTTGGTTGTAATCCAATTTTCCACACATATGGACGCATTCACGGTAAAGGGTCTCGGAAAAAATAATTAACTGTAAGCTTCAGAGAAGCAAAGTCTGGACGAAATGGGGCGAAACTCGGCTTTATTGACTGTCCTTGCAACAGCTTTTTCTAGGAAGTGATCAATCAAACATGTTGTTGCTGGGGGAGGGTATTAAAGAAGTCGCTTGCTTGATGTGCTTTTTTTCTTTTGACAGCAACTTTTGGTATTTAAGTTTTTGTTCTACTATATAAGTTGAGGAATGAGACTTGGGGAAAGTTTGATATAGTGTATGAATGTTTTTATAGGTATAGGATACATCCCTGTTACTTTAATTGCTTATATAAAGTAATTATGGGAACAGATGTATAGGTAGATCAATAAGATTAGATAACCAAGTAACATTTATGATTTATGCAGAACGTAGGTAAGTAAAAGGAAAAGTTAAACCATTCCCCTATAATGAAGAGAAAATAAAGAATAGACAAAAATATTCTTCATGTTGAAATAGCAATTGATATCATTTATTGAAATATAAGATATCTAATAAGTTTCAAAGGACAATTTCTTACACTTTTATGGGTATTTGTATTAAAAAAATTGCTTTTTAATTATGATTTCCGCACTTACAAATCCTATTAGTGTTCTCAATATCAATCACTAGTTAATAATACAAACCCCAAAAGTACACAGAATGTTATATCTAATAATTTCATGCATTTCTAAAACGGTAGGTATTCTCTTCAATAAAGAAAAATAATAATAAATTATGTTATTCTGTAAACAACATACATAATTATTAAATTATTGATTTATTTTATATGAATAAAAATAACAAAATAAAACATATATTGGAGATTTCCCACGTTCATTTGAGGTAAAATAGAGTTTTCGAATCTCAAGAGTTGTATTACAATGTGAGTTTCAATTGAAAAAGTATTAAAATTGGATTATGCCAAAGAAGTCAGAGGATTGTATGCGTCTTTCTTTCCTTGATCCGCAAACTCTCTATCTCGCAAAACTCGGAATATCTTGCCTTTTTAAAACTTTCAATATAAACCAAGAAGTTGCTTTCCTCTTCCTAGCCTCTCTAAAGGAATAAGAATCAGCTCCCTTGCAAAAGACTAATACGATTATCCGCCTTAATTCTTCGCAAAGTGTGTTAAAATTTTCCTTGCTTTTGAATTTAATCAGAACGGGAGGAACATTTTAATTAGAACCGTCGTTTGACGCAAGAAACCGGCCAAGTAGCTAATTTCCGAGAAACTTTGGCGTTCTGGTAATTTAATCGAAACGAACACCCGTGTAATGCGTTTTCTATCTCATGTTTCTACTCGTGGGGAAATCTCGATATTTCAGATTTTCTGGGTGAATCTCGTTTGTTTTTTTAGAACACCGCTGGTATTGTAATGAGGTTTCCAATGATGAAATTTGCAATATATACTTACCAACAGCTCTTACGAATTTTAAGTGTAGTTGCTAACAAAGCAGCTCGAAAAGGAGAAGCATGGGGTTAAAATACTTTTTTCCCTTAAAAACTTTTCTAAAGGGATATGAGTTTCCATCAATGGAATATTAATACTTCAAAGGAGATTATTATAATTTAAAGTTAATATTCTGCCATTCTGCACATCATAAAATATTTTTGTTTCATTCTCTGCCTTCACATATTTTTCTTGTATGATTTATAATTTAAGTACAAATTAACAATTTCCTTTCAAAGAAAATTAACGCCTTAACAGAAATGTTAAGGTAGTATTTGTTTGATGCTTGAATTTAAACCAAATTCAGTAACGATGAGGGTAACTATAAAGATACAGTAAAGTATTTTAAGAAAGATATTTGAGTTCAACCTTTGTATCTGTTTTAGAAGAAGATAAGATGTAATTAAATGAAACATTTCTAGAAGTGGCAAATATTCAGCTGTTTTCAAGCATTTAATATTAAAATATATGTCTTTCTGTGAGAAAAGAAATTATGAAATATAGAGGCTTGTAAACTGTGAGATATTAATATTTTCTAATTTTGAGATACATAAATATTATTTTGACATGACAATCAAAATTAAAATTTTTCTTTCACAAACTTAAAAAGGCATCTATAATGTACAAAATTAAACTACTCAACCACAGAAGAAAAAATTGAATAGGTTTAATGATAGAAAACACAAAGCTGTTTGAGTGGCGGAAAATTAACTCTGCATTTAATTTCCTAAAAGGGATTAAAATAATTTGAAATAAAAGATGATAAAAAATTTTGATGCAAGCAATTTCAATATTTTACGAAGGAATTGAAAATACCTGTACTCATCCGCGATCTTGACTCCCTTCCCCTATTTCCTCCTCTTTCAAAAACCACTTGACCCATTTCTCTGAACGTGACTGAACAGTAGCATCCATGTCAAATGATGAAACCAACCCGCTAACGACATCTCCTCCGAAGCAAATCGCCTCTTTGCGATGATCCGACTTTAATTGTCCGCGATTCGATCCGATGAGATCGAAAAAGCGCGAATCGATGATTCCCACCAGAAACTGATGAAGACTCGAATACCTAATGCACTTCTGATGCATTCTGAATGGACGATCTCGCTCTCCACTCGTTAATCACCTCGCTAATTGCCCCTCGCCACTCGTGACAGAGATCGTCGCTCTAATTGGATTGTCGCGGATAGTGACGGATTGGCTGGATTATTTGCGTGCGGCAGAGTTGGAGAGTTTGTTGCTCTTTCCATTGAGAGATAATTTTTGTGATGGGAGGTTTTCAGAAATCTTGTATCTTTCAAGGAAGGCGTTCCGTCCTAAGAAGTGGTTAGTAGAGTATCTGACTACGAAGCCGGGGTTCGAACGGTTAGAATCCACTTTTAGGTGTAGATGAATGTTGTGGTTTTTACGTAAAGATGAATGATACAGAATCTTGCCTCCGTGGCATTGGTCTACAGTTTCCTACTGGGTAACACAAAGTAGGAACTACTCCCTGCATTTTATGGATCAGTGATTGCGAATCCAGCATCCCACATTGGGAAACAACTTCTTTTGTAACTGTTAGGATGTTTTGTGAATGTAGGTTGGTTAAAATTACCTGAGTTGTGGAAGTATAAATCAATAATAAATTTATTTTAAAGTGAATCACCACATTATGTGCAAACTATAATAATTTATTACTTTAGCATACTCCTTCCAAATTGAACTGCTTTTAATTTTACTCATTCTTTATGGTTGTAATATATTTTTTTAAAATTATTTTGTTTTCCCCTAAATCCTGAGAAATAATAACATTCTATAAATATATTTTAATAAACTATATTTTAACTAATGATATAAATAAACTATTAACATAAATATGACTATTTATATCCTAAAAAAACATGATTTTCCTCCAAAAAAGAAATGTGTGATCAAAATGTGTGTTTTTGCGTAGTACTTACCGAATATCGATTTTATTATTACATATTCATTCTGTCATTAGTAGTAAAATCCAATAACTCCATGGTGACAGTTGAAACACTGACCACAAATTATTCTAACTTAATTACGCTAGAAATTTACATTATGTTCTTGTTTTGAAAGGCAATATCTTTTTATATAAAGTTAAGAATTCTTTAACAATAAATTGATTGAAAATGGCAAATAAATTACTGAGGGTTCCATATATCATCAAAAGTTAAAATCATGTAACATCATAAAAAAAACCCTTGACATATTAAATAAAGAAACACTATATTTCTTTTTTCGAATAAAAACCGGCGGTCTTTAATAAAACTTTACTTGCAAACCATATCGCGAAAGACTGTGCTAGTTTTTCAAATAGTTACTAAAGCCAATACAATTTTATGATGTGGTTTTATCGAATTTATTTTATGTGTATCAAATTATCAGTTAAAAGTTAAAACATTCATTGCATCTCCCCCCCAGCACAGTTCTCCACAAAATATAAATCCAGACATTCTGAATCTTTAATATATTTTGTTCAAGAATGGATAGGTACTTGCTAATTATATTGACATTTTAGATGTACAACATTAAACATTAAAATCATCTTTACACCAATATCACTCGAAAACTGAAGATGCTCCAAAACTGGACAGAAGAGCTTATAACCGATAATCTGATTGATATAACAAAGCATCAAATGCCTTAAAAGGATTTCGAACTCAACATAATCCTCCTTTCCTCCAACGGAAAGCGATTTTCTTTTATATTCACTTCCATTTTCCATTTCCCCGCATTGCCCAAGATACTTTTGCTCCTCATCTCCGCCATTATTTTATTTATTCGATGCAACTCTTGCTTTTATTTTTGGTCCCCTATCTCATTTCATGGCCCTGAATTGCCGATGCATGCGACTCAAAAATGGATTTTTATCTCCCAGAGAGGAAATGGTGTTTTCTTCACTCAATGGGGTAGGTACGGCAGCAGAAGAGGAGGCAACATCATCCTTTGGATATATCGAAAAAACGATGCACTTTGCTGCTGCTACCTCAGACCCCGTGCATGCAGATGGCTTCCTGATAGCACGGGTCGTTTTAGTCGGATTCCCCGATTCGGCCGTTTAAGCCCCTGTTACGGATATTGGAACGTGACCTTCTGGGTTTGGTTGAATCGATTTAAGAATTGCACTTTATATTTTGCAAAGAATAGGTACACTATTTTTACGGTGCACAAAGACTGTTCGTTTTTATACATAATATAGATATGCATTTCCTTCAAAAATTTAAAGAAATTGTTAATTCTTACTTTGAGCAACGCACATGCTAACTACCCTAAAATGAAAACTATTCAATAATATTTCTATCTCTCAGATGGAGGAAAGCATATTTAAAAATACTACAAAGCCTTCCACTGACTGACTCATATCCTTTACCTCACTACGAAATCTATAAAACTGCAAAACCTAAAGGAACCTGAAGGAACCAGAAAAATTCTTTTTGGGTAGTAGGTTTGTAATATTTAAGATAAGAACACCGATTTTGCATTTCCCTCGAAATAGAAATTTATCGTCATACATTCGTAGGAGAAATAAGTATTGTATTGTCAAAATGAGTAATTTTTTAAAGTTACTTCAACCTGTATAAAGAAGATTTTAAAATTAAAGCTATGTCTAAATTTGATACCAGGGATAAAATACTTTAAATGAGAAACATAAAAAATAACATAAGAACGTTAAAAGGGAAGTGTTTGTAATAATACATTTTAAAATACTTACATTAGAATTCTCCAACTAAAAACATTGACCACACATTTTATAGTGTTATTGTTTTTAATCAGTAAAGTGCACAAGAAAAGATTTGTCTCTGGAAAACTTTTGTTATTTTACGTTCTGAAAATTTCTACCATTACCATCATGAGTTTAATATAACTACAAACTTTTGGATTAACTAGTTTAAAATACAACAAGAAAAAAAAGTTACAATTTATTTTATAAAATCAAGCATAAGCGTTAAAACAGTTCTGAACCAACGTTTTCTAGACTCGGTTTTCAATAAATACTACAGAACATTTTATCAAAAGAAGCCATCCGTAAAAATATTTGCTAGTTTAAAAACAACTTTATATACAACTAAAATAGGAATTTCATTTACAATTAGGCTTCTAGTCATTAACAAAGCACAAGCAGAAGCAAGTGTTTATAGTTTTTTTAACTATTATTAATTTTAGTACTTTTTGACCATTAAACCAGTACATATAAAAAGTAGTGCAGAAACTAAATTTAAATAAGCAAGCTGAGATAACAGAAAAAAGCAGTTTTATAACAGCTTACTAATAAACTGGCTCAATTAGGGTTTGTTAGGATTTAAAATCAGTTGCATAATCAAACATCTTAATTAAAACCACAGTAAATCTAATTACGGTTTCACTCTGCTTGATTTTTATTTTAAATTAGTTCTTTAGTAGTATTTTAAATTTATTTTTACAACATATCAGGTTTATGTTACTCTGGTAGTTACTGGTGTTATATCATAATCAAAGTTAAGAATGATATGTTAAAATGAAACAAATATAAACTTATTTATTTGACTTGTCTTGCACCGAATTAGAATACTTACCATACTATAATTAGTTTGGGAATATTTTTGTGAGGTATCTTTACAGATTTAAATAAGAACAATGAAGCATATTTCAAGAAAAACACTCCAACAAAAATAAAAATCCGCCAAAACTAAGAATGCAGGGTTTCATATAACCTCAAGAGTTTTCCACCAGAAACATTTAACATTAATCTGGGAGCTAGTAAGAAAACATTTGAAAGGTTAAAAAAGGAAAGAAACGCAGAAAAATTAAAATCTCCACGCTTGGGAATGGCAGAGGAAAGACCATGTTACGTAATAATTATTTTACAGTTTATTCTGAGGGAAGTTTCATATTAATTCTTCTTTACAAAATAGTTTGTTGATAAATGTTTTAATCCAGCATCACGTTCCAAAAATTATGAAAAGAAATTATTTAGACACTAATTCAAAATCTTGTCTCGACCCTCAGTTAGTGAAACTCTGACCTAAAGAATACTGCGTTTAAAATTATTTCAAAACATCAATACCTATGTTTCAAAGTGATCCAAAAACATAATATCTTTACTGCAATACGTGCTTTGAAATAAACAAAGTGCCTTTATCAATATAAAACCGAAATTACTATTCCATATTCTTTGTGAAAATTACATCATTTGAATTTTTATACCCATTCACAACCAAAATAAGAATCAATATTAGAGAAAATCTCCCCCAAATCCCCCCCCAAGTCTCCAAACTCATCCAGTAATCCAATGAAACTATTGTGTAATTGTAATATATCCATATGAATTTTAACAGCGTGCTAATTCTATAGGTAATGCAAATGAGATACATACACATAAACTATCTTCAACTCAATCTATGATCCAAATAATATGGATTGCAATTAATTCAACTTATTCTGACAATAGAGAATGTTTTACTCAATTATAAAGCTTCTATTATGCTTTTTTTTTTCAAACTCGTTTTACATAACGAATTTCCAAATCTCGTTTTGACGCAATTCGCCGTTTTTATGCATTTAATCTCATGTTTGTACACTAAATTGAAATTTTATCTTTAGGTCCATTCTTTAACAGAAAGAGCAAAGTTGAGACATGTTCAAAACATAATAAATCATTCTAAACATAAAGAATTTTGAGTTTGTCTATTTTACTAAAAAATAAACGGTGCAATATCTTACGTGCATTGTTGTTTGAGGGTATAAAACTCAATGGAAATTACAATGCAATCACATTTCAATCAGAAACATTTCTGTATTTCTTTATTTATGGGAAAAATATTTATTTTTTGTGTAGTAAAAACTTAGTGTTTCTTTGAAATATATTTTTAGATGAAATTTTCTATGCATATGTTAGTGGCATAGGAAAATCACTAGTATTTGAATTCAAAAGAATTCTATTCGAAGCGTACTAATGGAAATATTTTAGATTGCTTTTGATTTATATGCTATGCGCATTTTAAATTTTTCCTTTGTACTCCAAGAAGTTTGAAACATATTAATTTTATCCCTTGAAATTCCATTTTATATCTAAATTTAATATTTTTAAATAATGCTGGGGATTTTAGAAAATATTATACTTTTATTTTTGTTGCACAACCATAGAAAAGGGAAGAATAAATTCCAATCGTTAGTAAATTTTGATGATAACAAAAATTCATTCTTTTATTTAGGGTATACTAACAGTTAAACATGTATTTTTTTTCATTTTTTGTATACAATTAAGAAGATACTTTATAAATTTTTAAACATAAAAAAATATTATTGGACTTTAACCCTATCTTCTTTTTTAGAAAAACTGAATATTTTGAGTTTTAACCCATCTAAATTATTATCAAATTTATTTAGGGGTCGTAGCTCATTAAAATATTGTGATATGATTCTTTTAGTTAGAAATGTGAACATGTTTTGCATATATTAAATGAAACAATTCCACTTGGCGAAGTTTACAACAAAATGCTTGTCGTCCGTCAGACTCCCAGAAAAAATTAGAACAGGCGTTTGTGATAACCTGAGCAATCTCTTTGTTGCATCCGCGAATGCATTAGAAATATTAAAAATTGAAGAAGATAAACAATTTTTACGGAATCGACGAAAGTCGGGTCGAGTGGGATGTAAAGGTGGAATTAATGTAAAGCTGGCAAAACGCGAAGAAAGAGCTTTACAAAGATTAAGTAACGAAGAAAAGAGACAGGCCAAGGCTCTAAATAGTTCCCAGGCGATTCATGACTGAGAAACATTTAAGGAATCATCATTATTTAGTATTGAAGGTAAAGAAATTTCTGATGATTAATTGTTCCAAAAAAGTGAATTAAATCTTTCATGTTTTTAAGATGTTAGTTAGATTTTTATGAATTTGTTAGAATATATTCTACTATAAATGTATTTAAAATATGAATTTTTAAACTGGAACTTTTTTATAATTGTATGGTAAGTGTAAATAATTATTGTTTTATATTAAACAATTTTGAATAATTATATACATGTTTTTGAAATTTACTTTCAATAAATACATTTTTTGTTAAATTTGTCTTTTTAACTGTTTTAATATACTAATAATATTCTTAAGTCATATTTTCGTCTTCTTTACTCATAAACATTCGAAATAAATGAAATTATGTGTCATTCTCCTCCCGAGGAAGTTAGCGGAGACGTTATTCCCGTAGTAAGCCATACTATAACATGGCGCGCTATGGCCAAACTTCAACCGCGATGGGGCACGTATTAATATTAAAATATCGAAAAATCCTTAAGCACACTCTCATTTTATAGTAAAAGGAAAAAATTAAGGGGGGGGGGGCTGAAAGAAAATATTGAAAAAAAAAATTTCCCCATTATAATAAGTGGGCCACCCTAATATATATATTTCCCCTTCATAAATTCCGCAATAAAATTCTAATGATGCGAAAAATTAAAAAAAGCATTTATTTTTTAAATTCCCACTTTCAAATCTTGGAAGCCGCCTTAAAGATTTTACAAAAACTTCAAGTAAAGGTTTGGTTTTCTTAGGAACATACATAGTACTTGTATACATAAAAGATAATATGTAAATTAAATTTTAAAAATAACTTCAGCCTTTATGTAGATTCTGGTTTTCGGTTTTCGATATAATTTATTCTGAATATTTCAAATCAATAGTTTGAGTTTGAAAATATTACAAGTATTTTGTTAAAGTACTGTAAATTGGGAATTTTACATCAAGAAATTTAAATACAATTAATTGAATAAAAAAATGCCTTTTTCTCAAAAACAAAAATAGTTTCTTTGAACTTCAGCGTCATTTTTATTAATCCCCCTCTAAACTTTCCAAACATAAAATAAATGAAGAGTCTCAAAGGTTTTAAGTTACTAACGTCCCCCAAATACCCGAAACATTAATGATGTATTTCGACTAAGAAAAACACCCGCTTTTAAACCCCTACAACTTCTTAATCACTTTCCTCATTAAGAAAAGAAGCTCTTAAAATTTAATAGCCTGCCGACTCCTACCCACGATTAATCAGAGCCAAATCCCCCGCATTAGATTTCAACAAAAAAAAAATCCCAACAAGCCCACACCAACCTCCTTAAAAACCTTCTTTAAACCTTAACAAAGGAAAGAAGATGATCACAATAACTAGTTTTCTTATCGCACGGCCACAATCATCTGACCGAGCCTCACAAAAGCAAAATGCTTATTGATTATGCTATTAAACGCACGCTGTGAGGTGATTCTCCCTTACACAACCAAAATTAGAGATAATAGCCCTCGGGAGAGCTACGGCCCCATTAGAGATAGCGGGATTAAAAATTTTTATCGACAGCGGACTAGGGAAAGTAAGTTGAAGTGATGAATGGTGATATAAGGGAGGATGTCAAGTTCCTGATTGGCTAATTAATTCGTCAAATGTGCTCTTTTGGAGGGTGTTCTAAAGGTGATGAAGAGTTGGTGTGAGTGCATTTAATAACACTGTGAGATTACGCATTTTTGAATGGGTGTCACAGTGGGAGTGCTTTGAAGGGGCGATTAGGCTAATATTAGGGTGATCAAACTGGATAGCATGTGTGAGGGTTCCCGAAATGGGAGTCATAACCTTTTCATTAATGAAATGGATAAAACTGTTTTTAAGAGACACATGATGGATTAATAAAATTAGAAAATAACAGGGGAGAAATTATGTATTTGGCAGGGAAAAATTACCCTAGTTCCTGTTTTTTTTTAAAGGAAAAGGTTTTTTGAATATACTCAATCTACACCTCGTTATTTACTCTAATTACCTCAGGATATGTTAACTATTTATGCTTGAGGAAATGGTTGATTGCAATAGTTATAATATTAAGCTGTGTAATTTATCATTTCAAGTAATACACGCATATTTACCGTTAAATTGTTGTTAATTAAATATTTGGTTTAAAAATAGAAATAAATTTTTTTGTGTCTGAGAAAAAAAATATAATCATTACATGTTTAATTTAATTTCTTAAATTTATTTGTAGATAATATTATTATCAATGATAGTTACATAATGTATATATTATACACATTGGAATAGAGGAATTTAAGGGATAAATTATCTAATCATCGCCTTTTATCATTTACGTACACAAACTTCATATAAAAACGCATTTTATTACAATCTACTTGTGTAAACGATATAAAAGCAAAGAAAATTGAATTCTACCCCAAATATCTTCGATTGATTCCGAATAAAAAATACAAACATCCAACAACAACAAAAAAAATCTAATCAAATACTTCAGAGCAGTGTTTACTCTTACAATTAGGGTTTCACAGTACATTACATCCAAACTATCTTTCAAGAATGACCAGTCTTCCGTTGAAAACTCTTTGTTCCTCCACTCTTATCCATTCAGTGATTGAGAATCGTACTCCAAAAACTCATCAGTTTGGTTAATAGAGCAGTCTATTTGTTGAGGATCACTTCAATAAACCCATTCCTTTCCATTACTTCACAATCTTTCCAAAACATTAAAAGTAAGACTTTTTTTTTGGTGTTTCTTTCGGGAAAAGTTTAAACCATTTCGGTTCTTGTTGAAATGGTTTGCCCAAAGTAAGGGAATTTATCTTTGAGAGGTCCATTCTTTTGAACTTTTTACCATTTCTCACATTTAGAGATGTTGGTTTTAGTTTCTTATATCGATGTTGTGTTTTTTCATGTTATTTTATTTACTTTTATTGTCTTTATGATTTATTTATAAGTATAGTACCTGAAGTAAGTTAAGAGAAGTACCTATGTGTTAAGAAAAATGATTTCTTAATATATAGTTTACTAAAAAAGAATAGTATGTACGGTAATTAAGTTTTACTATTGCTTGCTAGAATAAAATTTAATGTTACTAGTTCACACATCTATCTTTATAAAGATTTGACATTATTATCAAATAAAATTAGTATTTTAATTACATGTTTATAAAAATTGGGAAGCTTTTTCAGTTTTATTCACAGCAAACTTAAGAAATTATTATATTTGTAAAACTACAAACAGGTACTATATTTATACGTCGTTTAAATAGTTTGCTTTAGTGCTTAAGTTAAACACCATGTTACGTTTATTATTGTACATTTTTGTTTTCAAAACTATAAATAAATTGCGGGAAAGAAGTTTCTGTCTCTTTTAAAAAAATTTCACGGTTCAATTTTTTGCTTTATAACTAATATCTCGTGTTAATTAATTTAAATAAAATAAATTAAGATTTAACGTTTGGAACTTAAAATACGGTACATGTAGATCCAAAGTTCTGTTGTTAATATTTGAGACACGGAATCCATATGTCAGTCTATCCACAAAAATGTTGGTAATGTATACAGTGAACGATGAACGTCAATACTTAATGACATTATAATAAGCTCCTTAATAGTTTTAAAACCGAAGCACATTATTTAAACCCTTCCTTGAATTTAGAGGTTTAGGCTTACATAAATTAATATTTAAAGTATATTAGTATTTGCAACGTAATGTAGTGATTTACTTGGGAAGTGACCGAATTATATTTACATAATTACATCATTATAATAAAATTAAACATACCCCACAACCATGTAAATCAAGTGAGCAACTTCCAAAGACACTTTTAAAATTAAACGAATGATAGGTATAAAAGAGTATCTAGGTCTTACGTTAAAACATGATGCAATCAATGCCAATATTTAGCATCTCTTTATACTTCTACTTCGTCGAATCATTAAAAAAACAAATGAAAGGAGGTCTTGACATTTACAGCATTTGAAAAGAAGACCATAAAAACGGAGTTGTCTCAGCTTTACAATAACGTTCCGATTTCGGCATGTCGTATTTCGCCAGGAATTAATCCAAAACGGAATCGGAAACGCCCTTTCTCCCTTTCCAAAATGGGGATCGATTATTTCGAGTGACATCTCTTTCGAGTGAAATTAGTTGGGGAACGTTTAACTGGTAACAAGAGAGTGCAGGTACGAACGGAGTCTGTGAATAACCTTTCATAGGAGCGGTCAATACAAATAAATGGGAGCAGAACGTACAGATTGCGTTTTTAAAAGAAGGGTGTTTGCTTTTAAAAGCTGTTATTTTGTTTCCGAAAGCGTTGTTGGTTTCATCTTTCTCGCCCTGATATAATGGAAACTGGTACTTTTTATAAGTACTTCTGTCATTCGTGACGAATATACGATTTCAGAAAAGGATAGTGGGAATGTGGAGTAAAAATAAATGCCGCAGACATATTAGATATTTATGAATTCATAAGAATTGAAGTGAAAGGATTGAAAAGGATAATGATAGTTATGAAAATTTTACTTGGAGCCAAACATTTTGTTGTGAGTTTTTAAAATTGTATTATGATTTTTTCCTGAAATATGCAAGAAAGAGAGTTCTTGAAGAAAATAGTTCTTGAGAAAGTTATACGATAACCTGGCAAACCATTTGTTATAAAATCTTCCAATATGAAAAAAAATCTACCATAATAATAAATTAAGAAACGAAATAATGGATTTAAGTAAGTTGAATTTCATTTGAGGTATGAGTATTTTAACTATTTACTGACAAATGAATAAAGCATTTATTACAGAATTTCAAAGAGTCTTCGATTAACTTAACCGCTTGCCTGTTTTGCCCGAGCACCGCTCGGGCACTCGCAAGAGGTACTTCTCTGATTATCCCGAACGGTGCTCGGGCAAGGTCCAACGGCGCTCCGTCCGTTGATTCTCGCTTTGTATGCTAAGTTTTTTCCAGATTTTTTCATGGTTTTAGTTTCTCTTTTTCTACATAGATGTCTCTACTTGTCCATAGGAGTCTTTTTTACTCTTATCAGTTTTAAAATTAACCGTGAAGGACAAATTGGTCAAGCATTACTTTATGCTTTGGTTGGCCCTTCCTTTCTTAGAAAAAGGGGTCGGGGCAGCATGTTTCTACACCAGTTTCTTGCCATCATGGGGTGCAATTTCCACTGCAGCTGTTTTATTGCTCGAAAACCAGCTAGTACAAACATTCTTTTATTTTTAATATCCACAAACCGAGCCGAGCCACAACACGTGGATGTTGGAACGTTTTGCTTATTAAAATGAGATTGATAGGTTGCGATTGATATCTGATCACATAAAAGTGTATTTTTTGAATAAAACATAAAGAATTCACTTCATAAAACATTTTATTTACCATCCTTTCCTGTAAAATCTGCTTTCCGGTTGAAAATGATGTTCGGAAAAAAGCCAACTTTAAGTAAAAGTGCCGCATTTTCGCTAAGTTTTAAAACGGAAATATAATGTTAAATTCATAATTTATATGAGTTTTGATTATGTTTTTGGTTTGAGTTAATTAATCTAAGTTCGAATATTGTTTTGAAAAATATGGTTTTTTTAGACCTATTACGCCAAAATAAAGTAACAGTTAAGTGGTTAAAGTTAAGAAGTGCCTCAATGAACTTAAAATGCGTTTATCCTAGAATGAAATACAATAAATTTGTGGGATTAAATTTGACAAGTATGAAAGGACTTTATTTTTTGTTTTACGCATATCCATAACGCACATTAGGGGGATTACACAGAAAAAACATTATACCTGAAATAAATTAGGTGACAGTCACATGCAAAAGTAATGCTTAGGATGCTTTCTACCAGTAATATCTGCAAGTATCAAGACATAATTAAAGCTTAAGACTGGGCTCAAACTCTTTTTAGCCTCTCACTCACTGTAAAGTAACTTAATTAGGGCCCACTAGGGAAATAAGGAAAAGAGCATTCGTTAAAACAAGTCAAAAACCCCTTTCAGACGTTCCCTTGAAACACAAGAACGAAAAATGGAAGAGCAGAAAAAGTGTTAGACTTTAAAGAACAGAAGAAAGAGACAGACATTTAAAAAGAGAGAGGGTTTTTTTTGCTGTAGAAAACTGTATACATGAGCTGAGTTATGTCGTGGCCCCAAGCCATCAGGCTTACGTGAAGTTTCTCTAATGAACCTTACTTTAGCGCTGTTATGTGCGGAGGCTAGTTTCAGGGGTAATTGATCTCGTGAAAAGACTTGGGACTGCATATTCTGCAGTTGGGAAATTGAGTTGGGGAATTGCTTCGGTGAAGAAACATGAAATTGTTTTCGAATGACGGTTTTTTAATTTCAAAGTATAATGTGTCGTCCTCCTTTTTTTTGTAAGAAAATTACTTTAAAAGACGCGACAAACGTTTTGAATTTTTTTTTCATGGCATTTCTCGCCTCCATAATCCATTCTACGAGGAATATTTTTTTTCAACTCCCATTTTTGCTCCTGAAAAAAAAAACTAGTAGAAATTTCGAAATAATTTTGCTACTGGTAGTTAGATACAGCTATTATCGATTCGAATCTTTACTGGAAAAAATTATTGGAATTTTTTTTCTATTAGTTGTCGAGTTTTTCGCCGGCTCATAGAGACCTTGTCTTCCTCCCCAATTTTTCCAGCTTCGATAGATCATGTTTAAAAAACAAATGAGCATTTACTGGAGGTTACTTACATTGTTGGATAGTTAAAAAAACCCCTTGTACTAATAATTTTCTGAACAAATTTTATCTTCCTAAATTTAATTTGGAGATATAATCTTCTTAAATACTGAGTGCTTCGTCCTCTTCTCCCAAGCATACTTCGTTTATCATTGGACGTAATGTCTTTCAACTGTGAAATGTTTCTGTGTCATTGCAATCATTGACACAATTGACTCATGTCAATCAACATAATAAGTGCAAAGTTACGATAGTTTTTAATGTTAAACCACTTATTTATTTTATTTGAAGCGTTTAAAAGTTAAAATTGTTTGTTGTAGTTACCAATACTTTAGGATTGTGAAAAGCTTCGCTAGTTTCAAAAGTCCACGCATCAAAAAGAAATTCACTGACATCATACTGGTCAGCTGGCATCTGCCTCAAAGAGACTCTAATAAATTTTAAAAAGTGAGCAAAATATAAAAAAATGTAGGAATAGTTTTAGAAAAAGGACATGGCCGTCTATAGATATTTAACTCCCTTGCCTTGTAGAGACAGTCCTAAACTCTAAAGGGATGGATAGATGGAATTTTCCAGTAGGAACTATTTTTAATTTTGTATTGAGAAGAATAGATTTCTGAGAAGAGGGTAAATCAATAGAGTTTGAAAAGGAAAAATCCCAACTATTTTTTCTCAGATCATCAGCCATTTCATTTCCATCCACCCCGACATTGGGACATCAAAGGTATTGCACAGTGTCCTTGAGAATTTTATAAATATTCGGTAAAATTAAATTCCTTTATTAAGTTAAATAAAACTCTCTTTGACAAAAAAAAAATGATGGTAAGACATAAACTATACATTTAAATGTTAAAACTTATATAAAAATACTTTAAGGTGATAAATACAGAAACTGAAATGCAATTTTACACTTTTAGGTGTCAAATAATATTCAAACTTATCCTGACCCTCTGTCAGACCAAAAAGAAATTTCGAGATATACTGTACAAACTTCCAAGTTACTTTCACTTAAAACAAAAATAAAACATACTAAGGAAATTCACAACAATCTCGCAAAAAAACCCCGACAGATAGCTTCTTCAAGTAGTATCAATGTATATAATAATAAAAAATTCCTTAAATATGTATTTAACCAAGTTTATGTGAATCTCCCCTCTTGATATCCCTACGCAACTTGCTAAAACCATTTACATAACAGCCTTTTAAGATCCAATGTGACGACCAATAATTCAGAACCGTTTCGCTTGGAACTTTTCTTAGATAAAAATATGGGCTCTACTAATTGGATTAGATGTTGCCGATTCAAGGCGATGATTTGAAGAGATGCGGAGGTATAATTATAATCAATTTACGTCAGGGAAACAGGAAATATTCGGAATACCTCTTTTGGGGGAGATATCCATTTGTCATGGAACATTTTTGAGGCGGAACCCCTCATGCATTTGGTTCCTGAGGGAGGTTGTAATTTGTTTCGCGATTGTAAGTTTCGTAGTTTTCCTTGCTGTAATTACGCAGGGTTATTTATTTTGGGTGTCAAAAGTTTTGATGGGAGAGCACGACTATTGCTTTGCGAAAGGTGGGAATATTGGATTGGATAACTAATGTTGAACATAGATGCGGGTATCACATATTTTTTGGAAAGGGATGTTGAAGTATGTTTAGTTCATTCAAGTGAACATGAAACGATTTTGATTTTAAATGACGTTTAATTTAAAAGACATGTACTTGAAGGCGATATTTGACCGTTTTTAATTTACTTTCGATGATGAATAATGATGATATATGCAACTTAGTCATTATAACCATTCTACATCTTAAAATACATTTTTTATTACGAAACATAAAGTGAAAAGATATTTTTAAGGTGTTTTAAGTCATCACATCACTAGAAAAATCCGTAGGAACTTCTACTACGAAAAGTCATAAAACCTCATATGATTCCGAAGCGTCTTTTTTTCAATATTTTCAACTTTTTAAAATCTATCTACAAAAATCGGGTTTGTCGTTGCTGCCAATGATGTGTACGTTAAATTTATAAATTTTCAAAGGAAAAAGTTCTAGAGAAAACATTTGGCGATGTAATTTAAAAACATTGCAGAGTACATAACAACATTATAATTATTCAATTCATATAGTAATTATTGATAATTTAATCGCCAGTTTAAAAAAAAAGAATAATTCCAAAAAATATCAAATTTTCTTTTTGTGCGCAAAAAAAAATCACCAAGCTTCGTTCTACACATAAGTGTAACGAGAAAAAAATAACTACCCCCTATCGACTAATATAACCCCTTGTACTTGGCGAAATCAATGTCCATTCATTGTATTTTTGATTTGAAATTTAAGTTTATTTGTCTTTCTTTTCTTATTTCTTGCCCTGAAAACTTAGCCAATGAATGTTTGACTTCATTTACAGGCACTTACTCCATTGATAGTGCCTTTATAACTCAGTTTCATAATAATTTGTAATTTTAATTGTCTTACTTAGTCTTACTTAGTCTTTCTATCTTTCACTTTTGTTCTGTTAACTAAGCAGAAATATAATTCAGTTGTCTATTAAAGTGGTTTTAAAGATTTTTTTTCTACTTGAAATTTTATAAGATTGAAAGAGGTAATAAGTCCGTCAACTTTTTTCAACTGTAAAATATTTTTGAATGTATCAACTAATTTTCTTCGATGATTATTCTACACTCTAAATAAGACCCTGAATTTCCAGGGCAAAATTTGTTTTTATACAATAAAAATATTCCCTTTTTCAAACTGATGATTCAGTTACAAATAACCTTTGTTTGAATAAATTAACTATCTTTTTTCTATATTAACTATATTAGAGAGGGCTAAAAATATAAAAGTATTCTTCATTTCCTCCAATTTAGAGTTCTAAAGTTTTAAGACTAAAATGTATTTTCAATTTTGAAACTCAATACATTTTCCTAATACCTACACATTGCAAATGAGATAAGTTTATATAAAATGAAAATTTGAATTTTCCTACTAGCATACTAGTATTAATTGCATGCTATACTTTGGAAGTTGTTCTCATTTAGATAAATAGGCTTGATTCAATATTTTATTATCTATGTCCTTCTAATCAAAATTGAAGCAATCAGAGTGATGTCAAGCAAATACAATGCGTAAAATAAATATGATTCTGTTCCAGCGTAGTATAAATTTATGTGTTCTATTCAAATGGTAAAATATCTTAGAGACATTTCAATTCTAGGAATAAGAGATGCAATCAATGTGACAGCTAATGTAGCTTTCGTGAATGTCAAGGGAATTACAGATGGAATTAAAGGATTAATTTTAGTTTGAAACTTGTTTTGATAAAATGAATCAATTCATTAAAAGTATATATTTATTAGTAACTACTATCCGCTATTCACTGGTTTCAAAGATTAAGAAACACCTGATATGTGATATCGGTCTTAAGATGAACGAATACTTATAGTGCTATACATTTATCAAGGTAAATGAATTAAATTTTAAATAATTTTGATTTATATTACATTTTGTATACTAACCATTAGAAATAATTTGAAAATATAATAACAGCTTAATTTGTATAAACTCAATAGTTAGTTGAAGAAGTAGGGAGGATATGTTAGAATTAATCAATTAAGGAAAAGGCTTTATGTAAAATTATTTTGATAATAACTTTCTACATTAAAAAAGGGGAAGATTTTAAGCCAAATTCAAATCGAGTAACATAATTTGAACAAGTTATAGATATTTAATTTTTTTTAATGTACTTTATACAAATGCTTCATGAACAGTATAAAGAATAATGCTTTACAAACTATCAATCGGTGATAATTCCATGCATATTAAGTTCGAAAAACACAAACAGGATCATCCATATTTGCTGAATAAACTGGTACAATAGCAATGTTGAACCATAAATTTATTACCCATTCTCATTTAAACTTTTTACTCTTATTACTGTCACAAGTAGTGATAGATTTCACGAACTAAGTTTATTACTTTTACTGCCATATTATAACTCCAGTAAACCACTATTTCTAACAATATCCACCCAGCATTTACCCAAAAGTGATGTGAAAAACTAGTTTCTTTCAACACCACAGCAAGCACAACGGAGAACAACAAAAAACTGTAACTGTGCCGCTTATCAAAAGCTCATCGGTACAGATGTTAGTGAAAGATTACCGAAGCCGCGTGAGTAATGATTCGCCTTCTGCATCGGCAAAGTAATCAACCAAATCTAAACCAACCAAGGACAATTCGACAGTTTGCCCCCTTTTTGTGTTGGGGAGTTTCAGTAGACGCTCTATTTACTGGTCAAAAGAGATATATCGTTGGAAGAATGATATATTAGGAAGGATATTTTTTTTACTCAGACTAAAGAGGTGACGATGAAAGATGGAGACAGGATGATGGTAAAAATAACTGATTAATTGAACAATAAAAGCATTTTTACTCTTAAGTATTGTCAAAGATGATGGATAAAATACGAATAAAGGAATGAGTAATACATGTGGTGTCAGGTGAGATGATAAGTCTTCCACAGACAAGTTATACAAAAATAGATATTTAATGACGAAAAGATACACTCTCAACGGTCACACAGACCCGCCGTAATCACACAGATTTTCCAAACACCACCTCACTCCACCAACCAAAACACACTCTTAACGGTCACACAGACCAGCCATTTCCACACAGATCTCCAGAACACTCTACCCTACTCAATACCCAAACACACAATCTCTTCCCTTCCTTTCAACATCGAAAGAGTTCTCACAGTTAATCTGCGCGCCATCTGGCGTCAGTGCTGAGACATAGCAGAGGTCTGGCCCTACAACTTCTCGGGCATCCGACGTTTTGTGACCTCACAATTTAACACACAGGAACCTGGAAAGACAAAATAAAAAAAGAGTACTTGTTCACACACAGTATCTTAAGTACTTAAAGTTTCACAGGGTTTAATTAAATCTGCCGAAAATTCAAGTCCAGTAATCAATTCCTGTATCGTAAGCAGTAAACCTCAACTCTCATTTGCGAAAATTATGTCCCTCCTTTGAAGCACCATAACTCTCCAGTTTCCGTGTCTATTTTGGCGTTCCCTATCCAGTGTTCTTTAGGTTCAGGTCCCTCATCTTCATCCAGCTTGTCTTTAACTTCCTCTCCTCTAAACTCGGCTTCCGCATCTTCTGCTCCAGTTCCACGAAACTTGACTTCAGCCTTCTCCATTTCATCTCCTTTAAGCTTGATTCCAGCTTCTTCTTCGACTTCTCCCAGCTTGACCTCAATTTCCTCTGTTCCATCTCCTTCAAGCTTGGTAACCGACTTTTCTGTTTTAGCTTCTTTTAGTATGAATTCGGCCTTCTCTGCCTTCCGCTCATAAACTAACGCGGTTTTCTCTATCCAGTCTTCTTCAGGTTTGAGTTCTCCAATTTCATCTTTAAGTTCGTCTCCGGTATCCTCGGTTTTCGTCTCCTGTTCTCTATCTCCTTCGGGTCCATTTTCATTCTCATCCTTGACCTCCTCCTTTTCGTCCTTCCTCTTCTCAGAAACTATATCTTCTACCACCTCCATAGATTCTTTTCTATCTTCATCTTCTTTCCACTTCAGGATGACGTTTCTGCTTAGAGCATCGGCGTTCCTCAGATCAATTTGGCTTTCTTTAACAGCATCAACAGTACGACTCAGAAATGCATTCACACATCGAACATCTGCCTCTTCTAAATGCGAAACCATATCATCCGTTTTTTTCGTTTCTTCTTTTTGCTCTTTTTGGTTCGAAAACGCGCTTTTATTTTCTTGCGTTCCTTCGACCTTGAATGGAGAATAATTCGGATTCGGTGTATCTCTTTTTCTTTCTTCACTAGAGTTATTTATTTCGCTCATATCAATCCAATTGCTAGCTTTCGTTTCGTCGGGATAAGCTATTCCATTAGTATTTACAGTATCGCACTTTTGTTTAACCCTCAATTCACCTTTTGATAAAGTTAGGTCCAGTAGATTTAGAACATTCATTCCTACAATAAGATCAAATTGCAAATTCTCAACCACATAAATTTTTGCTTCAATATCAATGTTATCAACAGTAATTTTGCTAATGAAATAACCAATAGAAGACACACTTTCATTTATTTTTCCGGCTAAAATTATTTTATCATACCTGAATGAAGGAGGATTAAGCTTTTTGAATAAATTATCACTACACATAGTTACTTCCCTACCAGTATGAACATTAGATACAACACTTTGATCCAAAATAGTAACTATCATATTAATTCTTGATGGAGACGTTTTTAAAGTGGTTTGATTAATTGATTTTCTTTCAGTACATTCAAAGCTTTTATGATCAACATTATTACAGATTCTACATTTTATAGAATTATTCTTCGGACAAAATTTACTGATGTGGCCATAACTATTACATGCATAACATTTCATATTGTACTCATCATAAGTGTGAGCTTGAAAGGAGGATGGACTTTTGAAAATTTCCTGGGCACAGGGCTCAACTTCCTTCAAGATTATTTTCTTAAGACTCTCATAATTTTTATAATCTTCATTACTGACATTCACTAACAAATCTGCAGTTATATCCCCCAGTAAGCATAATAGCACTTTCGGTTTCATCTCGTTATCTACCTTTTCGAATGCAAAAGCTTTTTCTAAACTTGTGAAGAAATACGACCAGCCTTCTGGTTTTGTGGGAACCTTCACTGTTAAAACCTTAATTATTATCACTATTTGCTGCAATGATTTTGTTTGGGGTCTGTCCACCCTGTTTTTCAACCTAGCCGATTCTAACTTTAATTTTTCTAATTCGAGTTCTTGTTCCCTTTTTAAGATTTCAATTTCTTCTTTTAACTTCTCCCTTTCCTCTTTATCTACTCTAGCGGCTATAATCGTTTTTAGCACATCTTTTGTGGTCTCCTCATCATAGTCGTCCGCCCCCAAAATCGCCTCTTTAATAGAAATCACTTTAGCATTAGGTTGAACTTCCACTCCCAACTCTTCCGCTAATTCCAGCAAGTCCTCCTTTCTCGACCCACGCGTAAGATAAGACATTTTATGGACAAAATTGACTCACAGTTTGAAGCTTGCTTGCACGTTCGTAGTCGAAGAAGTTTCGATTTCCTTTTCTCTTTTTGCTCGGTTTCTCAAGCCCATTCCGGCCGTGCCCCCATTTTCTGTGGTGTCAGGTGAGATGATAAGTCTTCCACAGACAACAAGTTATACAAAAATAGATATTTAATGACGAAAAGATACACTCTCAACGGTCACACAGACCCGCCGTAATCACACAGATTTTCCAAACACCACCTCACTCCACCAACCAAAACACACTCTTAACGGTCACACAGACCAGCCATTTCCACACAGATCTCCAGAACACTCTACCCTACTCAATACCCAAACACACAATCTCTTCCCTTCCTTTCAACATCGAAAGAGTTCTCACAGTTAATCTGCGCGCCATCTGGCGTCAGTGCTGAGACATAGCAGAGGTCTGGCCCTACATACATAAGCCAGTGATTTAAACTAAATTGTTATATTATGTTTTCATCATAATACACAGTTAGATGTATCTAAAAACAGTACTTTAATTTCAAACGACATTCCCAATCATTCTACCCTTCTCTTTTAATATTATCATCTTTCTGACTATTTAATGTGTGTTATCAAATATGACTTGTTATATCACATGAATAACTGTGCTGTCTCCTATTCTTAATACAGAACTGCGAAGAACTCGATGATGTGACTTGATAGCGACTCCATGTAAACATGGAACTCTGTTCCGTCTTTTGTATTGAGATGCAATTAATTGCTCAGTAATTGGAAAGCTTGATTTTAAAGGGAATTTTAAGTCAAAAATATAAACGTTTCATAAATTTTAACTAAAACATTTATTTTGCATTAATTTATTTATTGATTTTTTGTTGTAGTAATTTAAAATAAGTTCTTTGATAACATTCACGATATTTTGTTGCCAGAGTAAAAATTACCAACTTATTTTCGACAACAAAGATTCCAAAGATTAGATACCATAATGTCAAATGCAATAAACGAATCAGTGACTATATTTAAAAATAACAAGGAGAATAGGGATTTAAGAAACTAAAAATAATAAAATAATTTATAAGCTCTTAAATGATATTTCCATCCAGGTATGAAATTGCAGCAACTAAATTATGTGCATAGATAATAAGCGATGCAACAACACACGCCAGCGATGAAAAAAATACAAGAAAAGAATGATATATTAGTGTTACACTTCATGTATTTTTTATGCTGTTTAAAAAAAATTCTATCACGTCAATTTTTTGAACAATTCAATTTTTGGATTTTTATGAAAATTTACCATACAATTTTTTACACCCTAAATTTCTCTTCAAATAGCGTCGTGGAGTCGTGTGTAGTATCGCGGCTACACTGATACAGTGACAAGTGGAAACGCAATCACAAAACAATTGAACAGTTGCTTTTTTTCTGTGTGTTTCATGAAACGTAGATTCGAGGTTGTGAGAATTTTCCAGATTAATTTTTCGTAACTTACGTGGCGAAATAGCGTTATTGAAAATCGCATGAGTAGATTTGTAAGCAAGATTACAGATTATGTAAGACAACCTTATCATGCGTATTTTGACATGAAACTTGGAGATCTGGGCACATTGTGGGATCTTTATTGTGTTCAGAGTATTAATGATCTGTTTCTTGTTCAAAGAAAAGAAGACTGGAAAACGATTTGGAACTCTTATGGCAAATAGAAGGAGTCAAAAAAACACTCTTATGATTTTTAATTCTGTATCCATTATGTCCGTGGGTATAACCGTAAAAATCAAAAGCTAATATCTTATCCTGATAATATTCTATCGGTCATACATCACGTTTCTCATGAACATTATGAGGTAGTGCGCCTCCAACTCAATTGCCAGTTATCTCTTCAGAGTCTTCAAACTTGGGACATAGAGAAGTTTTAGACTCCGATACCAAATATAAACTCGCATGAGAGGATTCACTTCGGAGCCTCTCCCAGGTTGAACTAATAAGGTCTTTAAAAAAATACAGCTGAATTATTGGGCTCTAAATTGAAAGAAAATCTTCAATTCCAAAAGAAGAAGCAAAGCTGTCTTTCTTCATCACAGAAGCAAGTAGTTTGTATCAGTGCCAATTGAACACTCTTGACTTGACTTGACTTGACTTGACTTGACTCTCTTCACACCGATGTGGTGTATGAGGCCGCACAATTGAACACTCAGTGCATTTAAAAGAACACTATGAAAACCTGGCTCTCGTCCACAATAAAATAAAGTATGCCGACCACGGTTGGACCATTTGCTGTGATTTGAAAATTACCTTCATGCTTCTTTGTCAATAAGAATAGTCACTCAACATGAAGAAAGAATAGCGAATAACCGAAAATACCAATTATTGAACCAGAAACCAAGAATGTGATTCGAAACAGAGCCAAAAAGGTATTCTTACCCACTCTGCATATAAAATTAGGTGTAATTTAAGTTAGTACATGAAACGTTTTTCACGAGAATTCCTTTTGAAATAGGATTTTAGCGAAAATATTGATATAAAAAGTAATGACGTGATGGAAAAAATGCAAGTCCTTTTCGAAATCAGCAAAACAAATAACATAAAAATCACATAAAACTTTTTTTTTTTATTTTTCAGAAAGTTGAATTTCGCAGGCCTTTGTAATTTTTTGTTTATCTTAAATTTATTACTCGTTACTATATTTGAGTTTTAGTAATTATTATATAACACCTTGCAATACATTCAACAGAAAAATAAGGAGAGCAGGCCCTTTATATAAATTATTTAGCTATAATTTATTCAGAATTCGGTTTCATAACAAATAAACTAACCTTACAAATAATGATTGCGTAAATTGTGTTCCCGAGAGGCTGAGTCAAATTCAATTTAAATTGGAAGGAAGTCAAGTTTAAAGTTAGACAAATTAGCAACGGAATGTCTTTTGTGTCCCGATGAATTCAAATTACGCTGGAACAAAAACATATACCAAACCGCTTTTAGATGGAATTTATAAAGCGATGTGTAACGACCTGAAACATGAAACTCTGGACTTAATTAGTATTCACTCGGCTGTAAAATTATTTCTAGGTCAGCTGCCACGAGGAATTTTCGGTACATATTACAAAAAAATAGCTCGTTGTCGGAATCATTTAGGAAGCATATACTTCTTATACTTAATTAAAATAAGAGCAAGAGGAAAAAACTTGAAATTCCTACTTATGTATAAAAGAATGAATAACAAATTTCCTCCGTTGTTTCACATACTTGAATCGTGAAAAAAAATGTCTCTTTGTTTGCACAGAAACATCAATGGAGAATGCTTATGACGTAAGCAAATATTTAAGAACTTTTCCTGAAAACGAAAGTTTCTCTTTTCAAGAATGTAATCTAAGCATGTACTAGGGTAGGAATTGTTATTAATTAGATACAACAAAACGAATGATCGTGTTAATTTTTATGTTACAATATTTTCCTTTAATTATACTGCTAAACCATGGGCTTAAGCTTGTAACTTAAATGACATGGGTATTTAAAAGGGCTTAAGTACTTCTCCAGCATTCTAATTTTGATTTTGTATAGTCTGCCTGCAGATCCTAAGTTACTACCGGTGCTTTTTTGTTCATCACGGCAATTTGGTCATTTCAATTGGTTTTGCAATTTGGTTTTAAAAATTTCGTGTTTATTAATTGAATGAAAGTCAGGTTTTTTTTAATTTATTTTGATTTTAAAGATTTCTTTGCTTATATCTACTGATACATTTTTATAAATTTTATTTGTAAAAGAGAATATTCTATTATTGAACAAGCGCAGGGCACTTCTAATACTCTAATAAACAAAACATATTTATTACATTAAATATCTATCATAAGTTAAATGCTATTAGTGATAAGAATATAAAAGCTTCAAAAGAAAACCATGTAACCGAATAACAACGATTTGACTACAATTACTACGGAAAACATGCGGAATCGTAAGTTGTTTTTGTTACAATATGCCTCTTATGAAGGAAAAAGGAGTTTTACAGACACTTGAAGCTTTGAGGTAAAACCAAACTTACAGGGCGGTCTAAAATGATAAGGGCGTAGTGTTTTCTGAAAAGAAACTTTAAGAAATAACTTTTCAAAATTGTCTTTAATGTAAACATAAAATTAGACCAAATCAACCTAAAATTGACCAAACTTATGATTATTAAGTGAACTTTTTGGTTGGTTGAGTGCTCTTTTTATAAATATTACTCGCATCATCATTCAAATTTAGAGTTAACTGATATTATTATTCACAGGCAAACAAAAGCATGAAAAGTCTGAACAGATATCTAAGTTAACACATAGTAGAGGAGCATGCGCCTTCTTACGGTTCCCAAAAAAGAGATTTTCGTGAACCAACTGTCCGGTAATTTTCTCAGCTTTAAACACCGATAGCAATTCGATGTTTAGACAAAAGATTGACTTCGAGAACAAAAGCGAACCTTTTTTCCCACTGTTTTTCTTCGTCCCTGGTGCGTGAGGAGCATTTTTCCTTCCCTATTTACTACTTCACTTTTCTCCTCTCGCATTGTTAGCCAGGGCTGGATACTTAGTTCTTGTTAGAGTACATTACGTGAAAGAGTTGCTGCCTTACGACTCTTCTTTCTACCCAGACTTTAGCGGTTATATGTGCCTCCGCGGACACTTAGCCCGTTTTACGTAACTGCTGGGTTTAGTATTTGCTCGCAAATACTATTTTCTTCGGGGGACTTTGCTCTTTTAATACTGGGGCGTGAATTAGCATGCTGAAGAGGATTTTTCTCCATGAATGTGTTATTCCTGCAGTTGGGTTATAGGATATTTATGTTTCTTTTTTACAGCGTAATAGAAAAACTAAAAAAAACTTCGTTCCTTATTTTTGAGACTTTTGGAAAGGATAAATATTTGTTCTCTTTGGCTCCATGCCACTATTTTCTTTATTGGCTCTTTTTACTGAAGTACTCAGTTATTCTCACTCTTTTTATGAAAATATTCACAGCATATTTTCCATATGTTCCAAAAAAGGAATTTACTAGATCCATATATTCAGTTAATGATATCGAATATTTTAATTTTTTTTAATATGGGAATTGGGGTCTTTTTTTAAAAAATTAACTTTTTAAACGTTAACCAAGTTGAATTTTGGAAATGTTTTTTAATTTTTTTTTCTGTTTTGTTCTGTCGAAACACTCGTGTAATTAAATATTATGATCAATACTTTTATTTTAATATTTATAGCTATATCAAGTTTTTTTTCTACCACGAGTTATTTCAAACATTTATTCCTTTTAAACAAATGCGTTCATCCACTGGAGTTTTATGGAAAAAAAATTGTAACGTATTAATACAAAAAATACGATAATAATAATATGAGTACATAAAAATAACCCTAATGTTTATGAAATACTTTGAAATATTTTCTAAATATAATTTTCTACAAAAAAAAAAAAAAAAACCCCATTAAAAATGACGTTGTTGTAATAATAAATATTCCAACCTCTGTATAACTTCAATAATTGTGTGGTTTTTCAAAATTTACTTTACATGAAATCAATAACTTATTCTTCCTTAGCTGCATAATCATTTTCTTGACTATTAGTAGGGGGAAAATAGCTAAAAAAAAGGGCCATTTAGGGAACAAATTTGAACAAATGATTTGTCAACGGTTTTCGGCTCTACTAGATGTACTTAATGCGAAAACGAAAGTTTACCAAAATCGGATCGTGGGAAGTGGGTTTTTTTCAAGATGGCCGCCATAAACATGGAAAATCAAGAAATCCTATAAGTTTTGTGTTTAAAACGTAAATAAACGTTCTTCAATGTATGATTTGAGTAGAATAAGTATGCTACTGGGTAAACTGAATGATATAAAAATAGTTTGCAAAATCTGGCAACCGGGAATGGTTTTTTTCCAAGATGGCGGGCGGAACTTTCATATAAAAGGATGTGATGATTCTGAATTTTTATGAAATATATTTTCACAGATTTTTATAAAATATATTATTTAATTTATTCTTATTTTAATAATTTTTCATTCTAAGTAATGTAATAATGCACAGGATACAATTAAAAGGCAGATTTTATAAGATGCAGGCAGAAATGCGGGGGTCATTATTGTGACCATTTTTGATTTTGATGAAATTTATATTGTGGGTTCTTCTAAGGATTTTAGAATACCCGTATTTTTTCTTTTTCCCCAAAAAAAATTTTTTAGGCCTAAAAAAATTCCGAAAGTTGGTCGCGACCCAGTATTTTTTTCGAATCGATATCTTTTTGTACTCCTTTTTCTCTGTGCATTGAGGGTCAATCAAAGTAATTCTGGTGATAACAACATGTCCTTAGGTAGCTAAAACAAATTTTTTTGTGAATTTCATGGTTTACCTTCAGTGCAACCTGGAAGGGTTCGCCAAACTTTGTCGCGGAAAGTGAAAAAACGCCAAATTTGAGCCCTAATGCACCCCATCATTGAGGGTCAACCACAGTTTGGGGGGTTTACTTGTGTAGTACTACTCAGTATTAACTTATTTAGCCCATTTATTGCATCGTTGACCCTCAGGGCTGCCGGAAAATAGCTACTTTTGTAGCTAATAAAGCAAAAAAAGGTCATTTTGGTGACCCTGTATTTCAGAGCATTTTAGCTTATATAAGTAGCTATTTCCTGGCAGCTCTGAGGGTCAACGATGCAATAAATGGGCTACATAAGTTAATACTGAGTAGTACTACACAAGTTAACCCCCCCCGCAAACTGTGTTGACCCTCAATGATGGGGTCCATAAGGGCTCAAATTTGGCGTTTTTTCACTTTCCGCGACAAAGTTTGGCGAACCCTTCCAGGTTGCACTGAAGGTAAACCATGAAATTCACAAAATAATTTGTTTTAGCTACCTAAGGACATGTTGTTATCACCAGAATTACTTTGATTGACCCTCAATGCATATAGAGAAAAAGGAGTACAAAAAGATATCGATTCGAAAAAAATACTGGGTCGCGACCAACTTTCGGAATTTTTTTAGGCCTAAAAAATTTTTTTTGGGGAAAAAGAAAAAATACGGGTATTCTAAAATCATTAGAAGAACCCACAATATAAATTTCATCAAAATCAAAAATGGTCACAATAATGACCCCCGCATTTCTGCCTGCATCTTATAAAATCTGTCTATTAATTGTATCTTGTGCATTATTACATTACTTAGAATGAAAAATTATTAAAATAAGAATAAATTAAATAATATATTTTATAAAAATCTGTGAAAATATATTTCATAAAAATTCAGAATCATCACATCCTTTTATATGAAAGTTCCGCCCGCCATCTTGGAAAAAAACCATTCCCGGTTGCCAGATTTTGCAAACTATTTTTATATCATTCAGTTTACCCAGTAGCATACTTATTCTACTCAAATCATACATTGAAGAACGTTTATTTACGTTTTAAACACAAAACTTATAGGATTTCTTGATTTTCCATGTTTATGGCGGCCATCTTGAAAAAAACCTACTTCCCACGATCCGATTTTGGTAAACTTTCGTTTTCTCATTAAGTACATCTAGTAGAGCTGAAAACCGTTGACAAACCATTTGTTCAAATTTGTTCCCCTAAAAACCTTATTTTCCCCCTACTATATATAGGTAACTGTTTTTTAAGCTTTAATAAGATATTTTACTTATTAAAAAAGACAATAAAAGATTTGAAAGATAACATGACAGATTAGACACAAACATGAAAAATTAAATTAAGAATTTCAAAAGACTCTATTTCATAAATATTTAGACCGGCAATACTTTTCTATACAAAAATATTATTTTACAAATAATGTCTGTAGAGAATATTTTGAAAATAATGTTATTGAAAAAGATTCTGACAAAGGGGGGGATTGGTGCAAAGCATTTTTCTGATCTTCATGAATAAATAAATTAAATGCCTCTAAAGCTATTTCTGTGCTATAAAATATTACTTTCTTTAAGTGTGCAGACAATAGATATAGACAATTTTATCCTTTCTAGTGACATGCTTAAACCTTATTTGTAAAACTGATTGGCATTTATCCTGGGTTTATATTGCTATATTTAAGTAAGGATTAGCGAAGGAATGCTTTTAGCAATATAATTTAGGAACAGGAAATCTGTTTACCAAAGATAAACCATTAGTAGGTATGTAGCAACGGCTTACAAGCTTCTTTTAAGCTGTCCAGTCATTTTCTAAGATGATGGGGGGATCTCATGAAAGGTTTATGCATCTACGGATGGATTATAGATAACTAAGTTTTCTATAAATATAATTTATTTATACTTGTCCAACGAAAGTATTTTTTAAAAAATCGTTAGTTTCCTAGGAATCTTTCCAAGTTTCCAAGGAAAGCAATTCCAAGATTCCCCCTATAGTTAATTGATTTTTCAGCATTATATTAAGCAATGATTTAAATTGATAAATTATATGTTCAAAAAAGTTTTTTAATTTACTTAATTTGTACTAATTATATTACTTTTATTTAAGTAATAATGAAGTTCCTAGTTAAAATAAAGTGTGTATGTGTTCGTATATGGTGGAAATACTAGGTAAGGGATATCCACAACTTTTTTTTTTATTTTAACCGACACTTAAGAGTAAAAGTATGTGAAAAAAAATGGAATATTAATAAATTAAGGTTTTATATACAATTGAAAGAATGTGTAATTTGCCCATTTGGTGCTGACATGAAAAATAGTAAGCATTTTTGTTTTTATCATAAAGACCTACAAGCATCAAACACCCTGATAAGAATAAATCAAAATCGGTTAAAAATATTTTCTGCAACAAAAGAACTACCTACATTGAAAGCACAATTTTCCTGATATGAACCTTATAAATCTAATTCTTAGAACGGCATTATAATGACCTACCTTTTCATTTCTGTAGACACCTTACGTAAGAATCTATTCAAAGGTTTGTGGGATTCCAAAACTCTCACACCGTTTCCAGAAATTTTGTCTTGTTCATCTAAGTAAAAAATTCACTCGGTTTGGAGCTTCCCATTCAAACCGAAGAAAGTCTCTTTGGAAAGTGGAATAAATTTCTCCTTTATCCCGTGGAACGTTTTATTTGTGGAGAATATATTTTGATTTTACTCTTTCCTACATAAATTTAGGGTAACAAAAAGAATTTTCTTAAGTCCTATGGTATTAAATATAGAAGTCTTATAGAAAGGAACGGTGTAACTGACGATATAAATTCTCTATAAATTGATTCATTTTTTATAAAACTGATATTAGTTTTAATAGATTGTTGTAAAATCACTTCTTCTTATAAACTAGTTATTTTAAAAGTTATTAATACCTGCTTCTCTGTGAAATATTTTTAAATGAAAAATGTTAATGATTTGTGGTATATTTAGCAGCTAAACATAAGAGGAGGGTAATAGAACCAAGTAAATTTTTCTGTGTCCTTTTATCTCGGTGGTATTCAAGTTGTGTATAAAAATATTGTTTTGACTGCAAAGAATTGAAAACTTCAAGAGTCTTTCAATATCGTTTTGAATACTTCTCATTTTAACTTTGTAAATTTTGTTATCGAATTTCAAAAGCCGTTGAAGGTTTTCTGATTAGGTGAGCTCTTGTACTGTTCCCATTGAGAGGATACTTGCGGTGCTGAGCTTTCGAATTAGAATATAATCATAAAAGATAAGTGAGTATCTAAAAAGAGACCCAAATACTTAATGCTTATTTGTTTATAAACTCAAATTTTGTAATCGGGCGCTTGCAACAACAACATGCTAACTCCAGCAGCTTTACATTGATTAGAAATGTAGTCAAACAGATAAGCGAAATCGCTCCGGTACGACGTTTTCGTTCCACTTATCCAGGTATTTCACTAAGATACCTAATTTTGATGCTATTTTGTTCCACTTATTGAGGAATTTGATTTTATCTCATTCCAGTTATCCAGGTAATCTCTTGAATTTCCCTCACCTCAAATCTTCTTATATCTATGTATGTATTATTTTTATAGAAACCTCAATCCAAACATTTCTTCCACAAAATCGGAAAATTTAACAGATTAATTATTATTACTGCGTCATTTAGTGATTTTTTTTATCACTGCAATTTTAAAACACAGATCTCAGGATATTTAGACGGTCGAAATCACACTAAAAATTTTAAATTTTAGGCTTTTGGAAGACAGTTGCCTTGGAAGTGGTATTTGGTGCACCAGGGGTTGGGACCGACACTTTTGTTCCACTTATCGCGGAATTCCACTATCCAGATTTGACTGTAACTCGTTGTCATTCAAAGCAACTTAATTTACCTCTATGAATAAAACGTATCCGGTCTTATTATGTATTGCGAATGACGAAAAAAAATAAATAGGTAACTTATAATTTACAAATTTACCACTCATAACTTAATGTTGTATTTTCAATACATAAGTAACAAACACAGTGTGACACACAAAGTACGGGCACAAGAAAAGTAACAAACACTCCAGGTTTTCAACGTCACTCTCTGGCTGCAAGACCTCAAAAACAACACCCGGACAACAATATAAATACCGCCGGATAGGTCACCTTCATTCCCTTCCCTCGCCGGACATATTAGACAGTGCTTCGGAAGCAGGCCCAGCGGAACAAAACAGTTCCTTGTTTATTTAGCCTCCGCATAGTTCCACTTGAGGGAATTGTCGCAAGAAAGTGCATTCCTTTTACTTTGTGCAGGGAAATTAAGCGGGGACGTTTCTCATTTGCTGATGGCCGCCGCCGCTTTGGGTATGTACGTTGATTTAATTGCTTCTGGGGGGGGGGGTTGAGCGAGGATGGGCTGCTGCTGGAGATTGTTGTGATCGTGTTACAATGTTGTGAGTTAGGATCGTGTTGCATTGTTGTTTGTTGGGTGTTTGGTTTTTGAAGGTGTGAAGGTTAGAAAAGGTTCATATAGTAGGGGGAAAATAAGGTTTTTAGGGGAACAAATTTGAACAAATGGTTTGTCAACGGTTTTCAGCTCTACTAGATGTACTTAATGAGAAAACGAAAGTTTACCAAAATCGGATCGTGGGAAGTAGGTTTTTTTCAAGATGGCCGCCATAAACATGGAAAATCAAGAAATCCTATAAGTTTTGTGTTTAAAACGTAAATAAACTTTCTTCAATGTATGATTTGAGTAGAATAAGTATGGTACTGGGTAAACTGAATGATATAAAAATAGTTTGCAAAATCTGGCAACCGGGAATGGTTTTTTTCCAAGATGGCGGGCGGAACTTTCATATAAAAGGATGTGATGATTCTGAATTTTTATGAAATATATTTTCACAGATTTTTATAAAATATATTATTTAATTTATTCTTATTTTAATAATTTTTCATTCTAAGTAATGTAATAATGCACAAGATACAATTAATAGACAGATTTTATAAGATGCAGGCAGAAATGCGGGGGTCATTATTGTGACCATTTTTGATTTTGATGAAATTTATATTGTGGGTTCTTCTAATGATTTTAGAATACCCGTATTTTTTCTTTTTCCCCAAAAAAAATTTTTTAGGCCTAAAAAAATTCCGAAAGTTGGTCGCGACCCAGTATTTTTTTCGAATCGATATCTTTTTGTACTCCTTTTTCTCTATATGCATTGAGGGTCAATCAAAGTAATTCTGGTGATAACAACATGTCCTTAGGTAGCTAAAACAAATTATTTTGTGAATTTCATGGTTTACCTTCAGTGCAACCTGGAAGGGTTCGCCAAACTTTGTCGCGGAAAGTGAAAAAACGCCAAATTTGAGCCCTTATGGACCCCATCATTGAGGGTCAACACAGTTTGCGGGGGGGGTTAACTTGTGTAGTACTACTCAGTATTAACTTATGTAGCCCATTTATTGCATCGTTGACCCTCAGAGCTGCCAGGAAATAGCTACTTATATAAGCTAAAATGCTCTGAAATACAGGGTCACCAAAATGACCTTTTTTTGCTTTATTAGCTACAAAAGTAGCTATTTTCCGGCAGCCCTGAGGGTCAACGATGCAATAAATGGGCTAAATAAGTTAATACTGAGTAGTACTACACAAGTAAACCCCCCAAACTGTGGTTGACCCTCAATGATGGGGTGCATTAGGGCTCAAATTTGGCGTTTTTTCACTTTCCGCGACAAAGTTTGGCGAACCCTTCCAGGTTGCACTGAAGGTAAACCATGAAATTCACAAAAAAATTTGTTTTAGCTACCTAAGGACATGTTGTTATCACCAGAATTACTTTGATTGACCCTCAATGCACAGAGAAAAAGGAGTACAAAAAGATATCGATTCGAAAAAAATACTGGGTCGCGACCAACTTTCGGAATTTTTTTAGGCCTAAAAAATTTTTTTTGGGGAAAAAGAAAAAATACGGGTATTCTAAAATCCTTAGAAGAACCCACAATATAAATTTCATCAAAATCAAAAATGGTCACAATAATGACCCCCGCATTTCTGCCTGCATCTTATAAAATCTGCCTTTTAATTGTATCCTGTGCATTATTACATTACTTAGAATGAAAAATTATTAAAATAAGAATAAATTAAATAATATATTTTATAAAAATCTGTGAAAATATATTTCATAAAAATTCAGAATCATCACATCCTTTTATATGAAAGTTCCGCCCGCCATCTTGGAAAAAAACCATTCCCGGTTGCCAGATTTTGCAAACTATTTTTATATCATTCAGTTTACCCAGTAGCATACTTATTCTACTCAAATCATACATTGAAGAACGTTTATTTACGTTTTAAACACAAAACTTATAGGATTTCTTGATTTTCCATGTTTATGGCGGCCATCTTGAAAAAAACCCACTTCCCACGATCCGATTTTGGTAAACTTTCGTTTTCGCATTAAGTACATCTAGTAGAGCCGAAAACCGTTGACAAATCATTTGTTCAAATTTGTTCCCTAAATGGCCCTTTTTTTTAGCTATTTTCCCCCTACTAATAAGGAAAACTCAAATACAGAAAAAATTATTTTGAAAGAACCGTGTTTTAATTATATTTATTTTTCAGAACTTATTTTTGCAACTTACTTATTACTACTTATTTTCATTACGTGCTGCGTAATACAATTAAATTAAAACAAAATAATTTTTATCAAGATAATCAAAAAAGTTAAGAGATAATAACCATAACCGCATTAACGTTTTCCACAAACCGTTTTCAGTGTAAACCGGATGTGACGCCATACCCTTTTCTGTCGTTTCTAAGCATTTTTCATCATATACTCCCTGCAAAGAATTTGGCTGAACAGATACTTGTTGAAACACCCTGTATAAAACTAGTGCGAGGGAACGGACGAAACTCAGCCAGAGTAAGATAAGCAATTCGTGATTCATCCCAGTACTAGAACCAAACTCCTCTGCTCGCAATAACTGAGCTCCAAATCAAGCGAGTCCAGACTTCCCAAAAGTATTAACAACTCCATAACTCGGCGGAGGTGCGCTGCTGAATATGTATCTCGCTCGTGATCTCCGCTTTCGCTTTTCTAGGGGATGATTAAAGCTCCCAAATCCATTACCTCTGGAACAGGTGTCCGGGAGACTGCGGAAAAGCATTATGCAGATGCCCGGATCAGAGGAGGGGCTGAAAACCCCCGGTCTCTTGTATGAAAGCGTCTTTCGTAATTGGAAGGAGATGTTGCAACTGGAGAAGGTTTTGGGAAGAGACCGAGTGGGTTGCTTAATCGCCTTCTTGGTGCAGTTGTGTTGGACGGAGTGTAGAAGAGTGTGTGTGCATTTTGTTTCGTGTAAAATGTGGAAAGTATGCGAATGTTTGAAACTTGGAATTGGCTATGTTGTAGTTGTGTAAAAGTGATGTGGTGAAATCAAGTTAAGAAACAGTAAGGAAGTGGATTGGCTTTCAATCACCTAGACAGGGGTTCCCAAATTTGTCGCCTTGCGAACCAAATATGAAGTATGAAATATATAGACAAACCCCTTGCGTCACTGACGAATCACTTTAGACCCCGAAAAAATGCATTTACAAAACTAAGGAAGGAAAACATGATAGTCTTGGAACTTTGAAAATTAAGATATTTGCCGCTGTCTAAGAAGATTTGTAATAAATTTATTATTTAGGCATTTTTACATCTACTTTAGATTCTAACAGTAATTATTTTCATGAACCTTTTGTATCGTTTTTATACACCTCGGGAACCACCAGTAGGGAAACAATGATAGATCTTATACTATACTTCCTGTATGAAACACACTTAACAAACTTTTGGCAAACACATTTAAGCTTGCTCTTTATTTATGCTCTTATTCTTATGAACTATGCTCTTTGAATTTTGATGATAATAATATTGATGTGGGTAAGAAGGGCTCTTTTCTCAATTCTTAATAGCACTGCCTGATGTTCCCATCATATTCCAAAATGAATTCCTAATTACACCTAATGGTACATACACTTTTGTTTATAAAGTAAATTAGTACGGTTATAAAACGGAAAATATGTGAAAAATAAAGAAACTCCTTGTAGACAGAGTGTTATGAAAGGTTAATTGTTTCTATAAGTTAAACTTGAATGCAATCCTTTTAATTAATTTTCAGCTTAAAAATGCTAGATCAATAAAAAGTTATTTTTTCCGTTTGATTAAATATAATTAGCTGTGTTTAACCTTTCTATTTAGCTAAAACGGCCTCCAAAAACCTAAATCACCTAAAAGAAAGAAAAGAACAAAATTCTATTGCAGGAGCAAAAAGCAATCAACTCTTTTGATGTGCCATTAAATTCCGAGGAAATAAAACCAATTGAAGTAAATTATTTTCATTCACACGAGACCCAACACAGAACCGTTTCTTTCGTCCCTCCCCCCCACCAAACTTTTTCGAACGGGAGGAACCCTTAATTCTAAGTCACAATGCCCACAGACTTCAAAAGCAGGTGGAAACTAATTTTTCTCTAAAAAAGACTCCGAGCAACTTCCAAACGTCCGGAAAATAAAAGAAATCGGTTGTGAAAACCGAAATTGCTAGCCAATAGTATTAAGGGCTTGTTTATTTAATTTCGACTTTTTATGGCGCTTTTATTGGATGTGCTTTAAATTAGGTATGCAGGTTACACTCGGAAACATCATTCACATTCCTAAGACGTTCCGATCTTTAACGAGGACACTTTGGATGGCATTTTTACGCCCATTTTTGCACCTTGTTTGCATTAGTGGATGTTTTCTTTATTTGGAATTGCCGTTAGTAAATCGCATTTACGGACAAATTTTCGTTTTGATAAATATTTACGAACCTCAAAAGAAAATGTTTTTATTGGTATTGGATTAAATCTTTTTTTTAATAATGACTATGATAATGGTCTGAGTGCTGTTAGAAGTATAAGTAGGAGTTGCTGATATTTCGTTTTATATTTGAGTTTAGAAATTCATAGGAAATCTCAGTTTCAAAATCACCCCCACTTGTTCCCTAAGGTTAAAGATTAATAACTGCAGAATAAATAAATTTTAAACCTAATAAAAGATAGGAGATATGTTTTTGCTTGTGAAAAACCAGAACTTTTGATTTCAATAATAATGTAATCACTTTATTTGATTTCGTTTAAACTTTTTAAGAGTTTTTAAAGGTCTGGCTAAAATTTTTATTTAAAATAGGTTTTTACAACTTTATAAACAAATTATAAAACTCATGATTAAAAGTATCTGTCTAAAGGAGTTTTTGTAATTCCAATTTTAAACTTATGTTTGGAAAATTGTTTTTTTTTGTCCGGAAAATATGTGTACATACGAGATTCTCGTAATAGAGAATAAATATGAATGCAAGGAAAATTATAACTTAATTGATGCAATAGTTTATTCGAAAATATTAACCTCTCCAGAAAGATAACTTTGTATATTTGCTATTGTTTACTTTGCTTTTATAACACACAAAGATATAGGGTCCTAAAATAGATCTAGAAAAAATGTATCATATTAGTAAGATAATATGTTGGGTTCAGTATATTTACAATAATAACAGCAGAATGTGAATTCATTCTTTCATATTTTTATGACCCATATCGAATAAAATATTATCCATTGGAAAAAGATGTTCCGGAAAATCTAACATTTAGAAGCAATTACGTCCTTGTAAAAAAGATTTAAATGGAATTTCCATTTCATGATCGATTCACTCAAATACTTAAACACAAATCGCATTATCCAGAATCATTAAGCGATATTATAAAGAAGACACGCAAATTTGCTTAAATCATGCGATGTCTTTTTGATACATTAATAAAGATGGATGAACTCGAAGAAAAAGTTAATGCATTCCAATTCTCAGCATTTCTTCCGAATCCATTTAAACAACTTTGACTAAGTGGTTTTAATTTTTTTAAAATATGCGTTATTCTCAAGAAATAAAACATACACCATGTTTTTACATTAGATGTGATTAATGATATAGCATTGAGCAATATAATTGCGATTAGAGGAAAAACCACTGATTAAAATATGAATTTAACCGAATAGGTAAGTTCAGTATTACATTTGGGAGTGAAAATCACAAATTTTGGAAGTTACACTTGTGGAAGACTAAAATAAACTATTAATGCATTCCGAACTTCAAATAGTTATTTATTTAAACGTAATAGGTAATTTTACTATAGGTACTCATTACTCTTCCACAATTACACAAAACACAAAAACTGAAGGCCTATAATGAATTTTTAAAATTTCCTGTATCGTAAAAAGTTTAAAATCGTCAGAATAACCAAAATACTTTTGTTGAAAAAACGTTCCTCTAAAATTCTTTGAAGATTATTTTTAAAAAATTTATCTATTATCGTTTATTTCTTAAAAATTAAGAATCGTATTTATATTTAACTCGTATTAAACATTTTTTTAAAATATTTTTAGCTAAAGTCATTTGAAAGCATTTCTAATTCAGATACATTTTTCAAACAACTTTATTTCTCTAAACGACACTTAAACTTTTTTATCTTTCGACATTAAAAATATTTACGGTCTCGCCTTAAAGTACATGTTAATCGATCGTACAAAAAAAACCACTGAAAAAAAGTCCAAAGCCGAGATATTTTTTTGCTTGTAGGCGTGCCTGTAAATACTGAGTACGTGGTTGGACTCTTGAGTGTTTCTCAAGATCTCGAACCGTTATCGCATAAATGTAATGTGACTTTTTTCAGAATAGGTTCAAATGAATAGCGGGTTGTAGAGATATTTATTAGCTTAACACTGCATTATGGAAAAGTGGTAGAATTTCCTAAGGCAAGCAACTTGATAAAAATTTACCCTTTATAGTCAACATGTGCAAGGTAGCACGGCTTTTATAATTCAAAAATACAAAATAAAATACTATTGTGATAAAAATGATGTAATGAATTCTTAAGTCTATGGTTTGAACTTATGAACATTTATTTTGCATCTTAATGTTTCAATAAAGTTTTAAGTTTTACTTTGACCATCTCATTATATAATTTTAAAAAAATATTATTGTCAAACTTTGTAAGACCATTTGCAAATGAGATATCGATAATCAAATTTACTATAATTTTAAATAATTTTTCACTGATGATGACAAATATTTCAGAATTCGTTTTATAATTTATAAAGACTTTTGAATTTAAATTTACTTACATTTTTTTAGGTTTTTTTAGTGCAAATTTAGTGCTTGATTGTAACAAATATTTCTTAATGTTTTTGTTGGACTAACCAGAACAAATCATATATAAAGCACAGGTTTCTTCATAAGAAATTTATCATTTCAATTCTAGAGATATTTTTAAACAGTATTTCCTATAAAACCTTACCAGAGAAATTATGAAGACAAGCGAAACGAGTTTTGAAAGATAAAAAAAGGCATTTTGCGCTTGAAACTATTTATTAGACTTTAATCTAAAGAATTCCAGCTATTTCTGTTCAGCTAAATATATTTAACCATAAAAAGACAGCTCTTCTAACATTATCCCAATAAACAAGAAAACATATCAAAAATGTTTCTTCTGTAAACCCAATTTTTCACGAAAGAAATTATTGTTCTGTGAAGGTACGTAACTGAAAATTCAATTTCGCCTCTCAACATGTATAGCTTACCGTCTTTTTTTCTTTTCTATGCTATCCCTATTCTTTTTCTCCTTGTCCAGCCTAATATTTCCCATGCTTTGCTCCTTATCTCAGTATTAGGTTTACTCTATCAGGAAATTGTTTTAGCAGTCGGTAAAAACTCAGTAACACATAGGGTAAAAGTTTGACAGCGTGGAGTATGATGTTTTAGCACAATAAATGCTTCTGTAAATTATATAAGCTTTACTAAAACAAACGAGTAACGCTTTTTGATGATTTACTCTGCTATAAGGTTAGATTTCTAATTGCAAAGTTTTCAGCTATTCAACAAAAATAAATGTTACTTTTTAGTATGCCATACAATGGTATATAACATGATTTGTACTTAAATACAACTCTTTTATTCTTTAATTAAAAAATGTCTCACCTAATTATAAAAAAACTAATAATATAAATTCAGTGTCCATTTACAAGTATCTTAAATTATCGATCACCTTTGAAAAGATTTACTAAAGTAAAATTTTTAAATACAGGGTAATTATAAAGTATCTTCAACTATTTAAGCTACCTTTACCGTTTATAGAAACTGAATGAAGTTTTGGTGGAAGGTATTTTGAGGGAGATGCCGACGAGAATGGTTTAGGGTAGGGTAGTTAAACTCTTTTAGTTACGATTAAATTGAAAAAAAATCTCAATTCAGCCCCTTTTTCTAGTAATGAGATCTCTTAAGTGAAAAAAAACCCCACAAAAAGCGGTGGAACGGTACTTCCAAGCTTTAAACCCACCGCAAGAGAGATAGATGAAAACGGCTATAGAGTTCATCAGTTGTAGCATATGGAGTCACTGATTCTAAAGAAACTAAGAAATGGGAAAACAATTAGTTAATAAGAACAGGGGATCTACAGAAGCTAATAATTCCATTGAGTGATCACAAATTTTCTACTTGACATCCTTCCAAAACAATGACATTTTGCATGCGGGGAATGGTGGAGAGAACTGAAGTTGGATGTCAACAATGGAAGGAGAAATTTTATGAACCTCACGAGTAAAATAATCTTTCAAATAGTCAGTTTGTGGATTAAATGCAAACACAGATTTCAGGTACATCTATATAACCAAGAATCCATTAGAGTAAGGTCGGGGAATCTTAGAGGCCATGGATAAAACGTAAAACATTTCTTAACAAAATTTTAATTTGCGCCATTTTACGTATCCATGACCACCACAAGTTATTACAAAATCTACAACTATGTGATTATATTCTAAATAATCTTAATATAATTTAAACTTAATGTAGGAAAATTATACATTTTATGCTGAAATAATTTTCATAGAAAACAACTAAATTTAATTTTCAACAACCCAATATTTTTTATAATACACACTATTACATATAGGAAAATCACGTTAAATTAATTAAATAACCAACGTTCACAAAGAGAAAAATAACTAAAAAAAACGAAAATCCCTGCAATCCAAATCTTATTCGAATTTACCGCTCTGTTACATGTTATTCATGTTAACAAAACAAATACCATAATCGCATGCACAAAAAAAAACTATAAAAATTCTATCCCATGAGCATATAACAATAAATATTTTCTTTTCTGCTGGGCATTAATTAAGCATGATGTGGTTCTTCCTCAGCAGTCCAATGAAGAGAGAGGCTGGATCCAAATCCGCGGAGGGGTGACCGTGTGATGTATTTAGCGGCGTCTAAGTTAATCTTCAAGCCCAATTGACCCTCGTGACCATTGGGCTTGGAGATTAACTTAGAGTCCGCCAAATGGGTCCTCTTCTTTCTTCTTCACTTGCGTCTTCTGGCATCCGCTGATTATTTCCGATGGTCTTGATGTACTCGGAGTGAAATGAATGTGGCTTAGTTATCATTATATATGGCGCTTAGAGAATATTACACAGGGCGTTTCGACTAGTCCGCCCAAACTGCGCAGGAAGATCTCTTGCGTGAAGTTTAAAATTTGATCTGAGAACTGTACCTCTGCGACGAATTTTATTTTTCAAAAAATGGGACGTCATATCCGATAAAAACTTCATGATTCTTCCACGGCACGCGCATGCATATGCGGTGAATATTTCTTCATCTTAGTCTGGAAACATATTCAAATGACTATGTTCGCGTTTTTCAAAAGCATTTTTTAGCGTAAACCTTCATACCTTTTTCTGACGCGTTTTGTTCGAAGACTAGGCAAAGTAGAGGTATAGTTCTGTGGATTTTTTTTATCTCCTTCATGCAAGAAATATGGCTATGTAGAGTTTGGGTGAACTTTTGGAAAAAACCCTCTTAATAATTAGCAGCTTAATTGTTTTTCCAATTTAAATTATTCATTACTATTAGTTCTCAGATGTAAAGGATGTATATAAGTCTACAATATACTTTTAGATAGTATAGGTGGATAGGTACTTCACACAGGGTGTTTCAGCAATGTCTGAACTCTGAAGAGCAAGATTTCTTAAGAGCCTACATAAATATACCCAGAGAACTGTAATTTGAAAAAGACAAGCATTATCAAGCATTTCATGAAAATGCTTGATAAACTTTATTATTTACTTAAAAGGCGTGGGCATTCATCCCTGGTACAGTTGATCCTTTTAGCATATAAGCCATCAAACATATGCAAACAATTACGTTTTTGTTTTCCATTAACTTTTTGCATAACCCAGATATGCCATCAAAAACTATATGGGTCGTAGAGGTGTAGTAATTTGGGCATTTTTATGCACCTACTCCAAGGAAGAAATCTGGCTGTTCAAAGTTTGAGGGGTCTTGCTGAAATACCCTGTATTATGCAGTTGATCCTGGATAAGTGGAATTTAAGGAATTCCTTCTGTATAATTCCGCAATTAGTAGAACAAAAGTGTTTCTACCAACTTTCCGAAAGAGACGGCGCGAAATCCTATTTGAGTGTAATTTAGGAACCTGTTTGAAATTTTTTAAATAAATTTTCTACGCTTTCTTCAAACTAGGATAGATATAACATCTGCACTTTTAAGAGGGAATACTTGGATAAGCGAAATAAATGAAATCCCGGGCGATTTCACTTATTTAGGTTCAACTGAGTTCACAACACATCTAATTTCTATACATGATCTAATAAAGTTATTAAACACTATTTATCCAGACAAATTAATGCTCGTTTATAAAATATTTACGGTAGTTTTGAAAATGAACCAAAGGGTCTAAACTAAAACATGAAACACATTTACATCAAGTATATTTTAAGATCATGATACTAACAGAAAAATACATCAATATTTTTTTATTATTTTCAAATGTAAAAAAAAAACTGGTTGAAGCAAAATATAAATGCAAAGTCCTTACATATAAATTATTGGAATAGGGCAAATGTATAACAAAAGTAAATGAAAACATATAGATTCACAATTCATGAAAAAAAATCCTGATTTACGTTTATGGAAATGAAAACATATTACCACAAGGAGATTGTTTGTTTTATGAAAGCTAAAGAAGAACAATTACTTTTTCGGTTGAATAGAGAATGGAAGAAAACTTGGAAACGGCAAAGGCACGGTGCTTTCAATTCAAAGAGTTAGTCCAAGGAAACTGAATATTTATTAACGTGATCTTTCCCCCAGTCATATTTCATATTGGAAAATAGAAAATCTCTCCCGTGGTGAGAAAACGCATTAGTTTTGGAACCGCGTCCTTATAAGGGGAAAAGATGGCTTTGCATTCCTTCTGCATAATGCTGGGTTGAAATATTTCCATAGTTTTAAACTGGAAGATGCGTGAAGTTTTTATTTTAACTAGTTATACTTTCTGAAGTTTCTTTTAGTTAAATAAACGTTTATTTAACTTAAAAACAACGCAGCCAAACTAATTTTTAAAAAACTTGAATAAATATATTTACGATTTCAGAATTATTATCTTATATAGTCCAAAATAGATATAAATTTTTATCCTCGGTAATAGTTTATTTAAAATCTCTTTTATGTCAATTTGTTCCTTGTGTTCTTTAATGTAAGGTAATTTTCATATTCTTATGGTTTAAATTTAGTATAATACTATTTCACTAAAATTACAAAAACACAAAAAACTAAAAGAATACCCCTAAAACTCTTAGAATGAATACGTGTATTTATTATGCGTTCTTGAAATCAAAATAAGTTTTTCCTTCCAACAAAAATCTGATAGTTTACCTTGCTTTTAACTTAATGCAACGATTTTTTTTACCGATCATTTACTTCTTAAAGCAAACTTTAACAAAAGAAAAGTGGCATTTTAAATAAAGAAACTTTTAATGATGCTAATATAAACAAAGAAAATATGCCCTGAAACTTTAATTGAAATATTTTCCCATCCACATAGTGTTTTGAATAACTTTCAATTGATTTCAACTTTCACAAAAATTTTAAATACGCCATGGAGATCTTACTTTTACGATTAATTCTGCTCTTATAAAGTTCATATAAAGTTAAAACCAGTTTCAAGCGTTAACTGAAAAGATTGGTCCTTAACTCCTGTGACTATAATCAATCCAATGCCTTCAAATATGAATAAAATTTTGAAAAAAAAAAACACCTTTACTCTTTAGAAACAAAATATATTGCCCAAATGCATTATATTGAGCCAGATTCTATGATTTTAATAATTGTCTGAGGTAAAACGACTCTTCAATTTTCAGGTAAATATTTATCCAAAACAATTCAACGCACTCCAATCTTCCAAAGCAAATATTTTTCAATGTGGCACAACAAAGCTAAAAGATGCTACTATAAATATTAACAAATTGATGAGGAAAAACAGAAAAACGAAAACTACAGCGAGAAGAAGCGACACCGATGAAAGCTCTGCCCAGGATTCCCGGGGGTCGACCCCGGCAGACTCCGCCCCGCTTTTCCCGGGGCACTGCACCCCTGTCAGATCACGGGACGATTCTTCGACGATAAGCCGATTTAAATTAAATATGACGAGAGGGGAGGGACTGTAGAGCAGCCTAATGAAATTACCCGCTCGAAAGACTGCTTCGGAAACACACTGGGGAGGAATATGGCGGGTTTAAATGTGATTAAAACGACATCGAGCCTCGTGCGATCGTTCGTGGATGTTTGAATTTGTGTCTAGTCAAGGAAAGGGGGGAATCAGGGGGGGGCTGTGTTTATTCGCAGAGGAAATGAAGTTGGAAGTTTATTGTTTTGAAGATTTGGTTTGTGTGCAATACAGAGGGAAATGAGAAATGTATAGATTTTTGGTGTTTGTGTTGAAACAATGTAACTATCGAGAGATTTTGAGTTCATAGGTACATTGTGTTAACGCCTAAAAATTTTTGTTATGATATTGCAATATGAATTAATTATTATTTTATGGTTTTTAAGTTCATGAATACGTTTAAAAGTTTAATAAAAATAAAGTGCATGCTAAATACGGGTACTTCGGTCAAAAGTTTCATTTAGATTGGTGAAACTTACTTGGAATTGTGTGTATTTTACACACGGTCATTCAAAAAGTGTTCTGAGGCAGTTGGGAAAGAAACCGATAAATTAAATTTGTTCACTAATTTTACATTACTTTACATCAAAGCAGTTTTTTTATTTAAACCTTTTTGTTTACCGTCTAAACAACTATTCTAAAATCTCATGTTATCCTATTATTAGAAAAGTTCAAGGAAATGAATAATATTTGGTTTAGAGAAGAGATAACATTTTTAAACTTGATGTTTAACGCAAATTACGCAGTTTTTTAAATGGTTTCTTTCTAAATATTTAGAGTATTAACAGCTCAACCGAGTAGAATGAATAAAAACTAATATTTAAATGTATTATCTTAAAAAGGTTTACATATATGAGAAAGATATTTTGAAATTTAAAAAAACTTTTTAAGGACTATAATATGCTTTCTAATATTTTTTTCATGTTTGAAGCTTTAAGTACTATCCCTTAAAAAGTAAATCACTAAATTGTAGTTATTATCCACTATATGTACCCATTTATAAAGAAAATTAAGTATAAAGGAAGGTTATAATTTTTTATCACTATCAGGTTTAAAAAGCACCCACGAAGAGCAATAAGTACCCCCACACATCAAAAACTAAATACAGAATAAATAGCGCATCAGCCACTAATTGAGGGTTATTTAGCTCAAAATATTTCAAGCATCCAATTGGGAACTACAAATAAAAACGACCACAACAAACTCTTTTTATTAAAAAAAAAAACCTCAAAGCCCCTTTCCTTATAGTTTAAAAATTCACAGCGTAATCTGTTCGACAAAAACTCCAACCGCTCTTATCGTAAGAGAAAAACTTTCGCCCCCTTCCTCATAAATGATAAAGCAGTGAATTGAAAAACCAAAATTACATAGTGGGATATAAAAACCCCGTATATCGATTATTTTTTTTAATATTATTTTCATACTTTATCGCCCTCGCAACCCTGTAATTCAACTGGGATGAGGAAATAGCGCCAGATGCATTGTGGGCGGCTATGAAATTGCTTTGATTATGTTTAAGAAACGGTTTGTTGAAATGGGACTTTTACTTTAATGACGCTACCCTTGATCTAGGCATTAATTTTCTCCAAGAGAGAAAATTTCTGGTTTGAGATTTTATTGTAAAAACGTTTAGTGGGAGGAAGCATTTCCATTTCTGAATATTTTATTTGAAAAGGATTCGTTTCTGGTCTTTTGTGACTATAGTGGGAGAGAGTTTATGTGTGAATAAGGGTATTTTATGTTCAAACGTTTTGAAGAAATAATAAATTTATCTGCTGCTAAGGGTTGAATATATAAAATCTGAAAATGTATATAACAGTGCGTTTTTTTATTTCGTAAGGAAGCAAAAATGTAATTATGTAGGCACACTTTTTAGTTTAAAATAAAAATTTAATGTGATGTGTAGTGTTTAAACTTAAAACTAAAATTGAATGTATTTTTAAACTTACGTAAATTTGAATTCAAATATTCAACTTGACTTACAATTTATTAGATTATTTATTTGATTGATTTTTTAATTTAACATATATAAGAGTAAAATGTTCAAAAATTACAACTACAATGTTTCAAATTAAATTGTTAAAGTTTGGATGTTTAAATTCGTATTTAAATATTTGAATTGGACAATTGTCTACTGTCTTTAAACTTCATTCAAAATATATTTCATAACACCAATAACATAATTTAAATGAATACGCTTTTATGTTTCTTTTACTGTTAAAAAACAGATTGTTCTCTATGCAAATAATACTTCTTTATACAACGCAGCTTACCACTGACAGATAAGGATTTTCACGCCCCACATTTTAAACATTGGATAAATTAACACAAGTAAATGTAAACTTTCCAAATGAAATATGTAATCAAAATCTTACGTTTCGCAACAAGTTTAGAAGCCAAGTATTATGTTTCCCATAAAATAAAAAATCCACTCGGGAAAACGCATCGTTACCGTCCATCCAACCCGTTGAAAACGAGCCAACTCACACACACCATAAAACTCCAACTCGCATAAAATCCAAATAATCACGTCATCCACCCTAACGTCTTGTTTGCTTACTGCATCTCCCTATACACACACAAAAGCGTAATTTAACAGAAGGGGATCTCTAAAAAAATACAAGCCTCAACTCGAGTGCTACTGGCATCTATTTCACCGTCCTTTATACTCGAAAGAGAACCTCCGTACTTTTTAAGAAAACTGTTTCTCGGAGACTCGTATGCGATTACACCGGGGCAAAGTAAAAAGGATGAGCTCCAGCTATTGTGAGGCCACATACATTTGCCCCGAGGAACTTCTTCTGCTCCGTAAATCGAATTGTCAGAGCAGGGGAAGGTGGATCCTTGCTTTAAGACTTGCGGAGGTTTCCATATGCGATTTTCCTCTCCCAATGCCAAAAATGAATTCCGTACTTTTTTTTTTGGTACACCGCGACGGCATGTCGAAATTGTATTTTTGATTATTTAAAGTTTTTTAGTGTGCACTGTGTTGTAAAGAATATTATGGGGGCTCCGAGGAAGGGGGATTTAGGTTCCTTTTGAGTATGCACTCTGACGTATGAAATTTCTGGTTGGCTTGCGTGGAAGTCAAATTTTGGGATATATATAGATTGTGAGATGCTTGAATCAGAAATTTTGTTACACGCGTCTCTATAGTTCTTTCTAACATGATATATAGTCGCCCTACTCTAAAAAGAACATAGATTTTAAACTAACTTATAAAATTTTAAAATACGACACTGAGATGGTGGATTTTATATCTTACAGTGGGCTTAGTAATATAATATGAGGGATGTACTTAAAGGTAATCAATAAAAATAATTAATAAATTATATAAAGAAGATATACTTATAAAATATTTGCTGATTCGTAGGGTATCTTTTAAAATAGTGCGAAATATGAGAAGAAAACTTAAATAAGCATATTTTCAAACGTATTTATTCAGAGTCTTTTGCCTTTGTTAATTATATTTAAAGTTCTTTAAATATACACTTTTCATACATTTTTCAGGTTAGTGAATAAATGTAAGTACGATATTTTACGTAAATAAATATCATTTATTGAAATATTCATTTAGAAACATAGAAATGAACGGGATGAAATGTGCATGTGCATAATTCAATTAGAAAGTAGCTGAAAAACTCAACACGTTAAAATTTAATCAGAGTAAGATAAAATTTAATATATTGCGACAAGACTAATTTTTATAGAACACATGATTGAGTACCCGAATTGCTTTCCATTATACTATTAAAAAGGTTCTCCATGAAGATTGATGAAAGTAGAAACAACATTTTAACACCAAACATCTCGTAATATTTCTTTTCATGCGATACAAAAAGAAATTCTTCCCTACACAATTCGCTACAAAAGAGAAAAAGAAACAATTCAACAATAAAAGATGAGAACAACACTCAAAAGAAAATAGCAGTTCCCTTAATCAAAATAGATCTACGCTTCACCCCTTCCTCCGACATGTCTTATTTCTATGATTGATGATTACCTTTAGAAATATCATAAAGAGTCACATCAATTTAAGCGCTACAAAAAGCAAACCACTCTCACAACACCAACAAAAACGAGTTAAACGAAAACTGTCTTTGCACACTAGATGCCACTTCTTTCCCTCATCATCACCAAAACAAACAACCTCCATCATCAACGGACATCAAAATGTTCCCTGGGCTCAAAAGTTAATCACAAAAGACACAAACCCCGGGCGTGTTTGGACATTGATGTATGAACTGCGGCAAATTTCAGCGACATACTTTCAAGTTTCAAGGCGTGATACAGAGTACCATTGTCTGGGAACGCGGGAAATGCCAATTATGCCGCACGGCGGTGACCGAAAGATAAAGGACGGGATGGGCAATATGGGGAAGAGTTATTGAGACGGATACAACGCGTTGCTTGATTGCAGTTGGTCGGGTTTTGCAAGGGATGTTAAACGGGGAGAGTTCGGGAAATGGACGACTTTGTCAGTTAGGCTGGATTATGAATGCGAGTTCTTTTGTATAATAATTATAAATAGTATGTAAGTGAACAAGGTTCATCTTTGCTGAACAAGGTGCATTTTGTGTTGAGACCCAATCAACTCAATTATTTTTAATTTTGAAACAGATACTATAACATGGATGTAGTTGGAGATGCTTACACTATAAAAAATATCTGTAAATCTCTCTGAAATTATCGATATTGATATATGTATAGGTGGTTTTAGTCAACAAAGAAGGCGCGACTAACCCAGTAGTCCAGTAACCAGGTGTCAAAAAAGTGGTGTTTCAGGAAAAAAATCCGGAAGTTTTTTTCTCAACGATTTTATATGTTTTCGAGGGTGCTGAATCCGAATCTGAACTTTGCATACAAAATTTCGAATGGCATTTTGGTGAAAATTCGAAAAAACCCTAAAATTTCACCCCATTTTTTGATTTTCTACTTGTAGAACGGAAAGTATGGGTTTCTCATGAAAATGTCAATTAGAGAAAATAAAGAAGATAAAAAAATATACAAAATTGTCAATTACAACTTTTTTGTCAGACCAATAGTTAGGCCACTAGAGCGCGCTGAAAAACAGACATTTTTTGGTCTTTCCGCGAAAAAATGGAAAACGCGCTCTTCTACCCTCTACAAAATGCAAAATATTCACTTTATCAACAAAAATTTTACACCACGTGAAAGAGCATTTAATTTTCTATAAATAATTTTCCTTGAATTATATTTTTGAGAAGGAGGAGGGAACGAAGCAAAGATCGAAAGTAAAGTAGTTAATACTTAACAAAAGACTTTCAGTGGAAGTTGGTTCCTTGCACAAATAAAAATGAACAAGCAAATGAATTTTTCATTGCCAAAAAAAAAACGTTTCTGGGGGAAAATACTGAAGAATAATTAATTTAATTAATAATCATTGGGATAGAAATTAAGATTAAATCGTACAAGAAATTGTTAAAGTAGTGTTTCCTATTTATTTAAATCAAATGTTACTTTTTTACAGAAGATATGGTGAATTTTCCGCCTCAGGGGTGAATATTGCCAGATTTTTAGTGCGCTTTAAAGGCTAAACTATTGGTCTGACAAAAAAGTTGTAATTAACAATTTTGTAGATTGTTTTACCCTCTTTATTTTCAATATTTAACATTTTCATCAGAAACCCATACTTTCCGTTCTACAAGCAGAAAATTAAAAAATGGGGTGAAATTTTAGGGTTTTTTCGAATTCTCACTAAAATGCCATTCGAAATTTTGTATGCAAAGTTCAGATTCGGATTCAGCACCCTCGAAAACATATAAAACCGTTGAGAAAAAAACTTCCGGATTTTTTTCCTGAAAAAACTACCTGGTTACTGGACTACAGTGACTACACTCACCACTAAAAAATCAAAAATGGGGCTGGATAATAAAGCAACTGATATACTGCCTATCACCGTAGCTGTAAATGCTTCTTCTTTTCACCCGTACCGCTGGATGTAAATTGTAAAACAGTATTTTGTTACTTATAAAAGTATTAAATTTGGTTTATACGTTACATGAGCAGGTTTTATTTGTTCATTTATGGAATTAAACCTTTGAAAACAGTTAAAATTCTGAAAAACTGACAAAAATACGCTATTAAAACTGGAAAATCTGTAAAACACTATGAAGGTAGTTGTGAGTTAAATGGAAATACACTGGCGTCTTCGCTGACAATTTCTTTCTGTAAATTCAACATATTTGTTTTGCAATGTAGAAGCTAGAATAATGGATACATGATGTGAAATAAGTTTATAAGAGATTCCGTTATAAATTAGAAGGAGCTCATAATCGTTTAGAAAATCAATGGATCGTTACAAAGTAAGGCAAACTGCGTTGGAATAGAATTCAGCAACTGAAAGTAATATGAATAATCATGTAATTACTAATGATGCTTTAGAGAGTGGTAATTAACATCCAAAATGTGAGTTCTATCCATTAGTTATTAATGAATTTTAATAATGAAGCACTTTCTATGCTAATATTATTACTTCCTGGACAGTGAAATTAAAGCTAAAAAATTCAACTGTTGCAGGATTATTAACCTAAAAAATTGCATTGGAAAAACAACATTTAAAGTAGTCTTGCGGAATTTTGACTGCAATTCTGGGTGAAAATAGATCGACTATAAGCACCATTGTCCAGAAATATCTATTTTTATATGAAAGGAAGGGATTTTAATATCCCCTTAAATTGGAGAGTGAGAGGATTTTAGAGATTATCTGAGACAGCAAGAACTTGTGTAATATAGGTTAATTCTGGACATAATTAAGAGGACAAGCATGAAGAATTCCTGCTGCATTTCTAATGTAAATTATTCTCTACCCCTAATTTAGAAAAAAAATTATTAAAATTTTTACTCCAACAATGTGGCATATTCTTAGAAAGACAAACTGACATTTTTTAACATGAATAACAACGTTCCTTTCATGAATTTTACATTTTCTTTAAAATGAATGTATTAATAAGGGGATTCTTTCTACTATATGGTAAGAATATAGTTCTAATTGGTGAATGATGTATTCAATGACTTCATTTGTGTATTCTATTGTCTATATATTTTATTTTGTTAAGTTACTTTACATATTTATTTATTCACCTATATGGATCAACTGATCCCAGGTGATATTTCTATTTTATTAATGTATTTTTATTCTGCTTGATAAAGTTCTGTTATGTTATGTTCTGTATTTTACTTAGATGGGAGTGAAGTGGTAAGGGATTTAATGAAGTTAAAGGTGTTAAAGGTTAATCTCGATTTATATTTTAAATCTTAATTTTTAAAAAGTCCCGTAGTCCAATTATGATCAATCCTCCGGAAGACTGCCTTCATTTCAAATGTTTTTAAAAGAAGTTCTTGATTTCAATCACATGACACGGACCTAACAAAGGTCTTAGCAACAGAAGGTTACAGTTTTTTGCCCAACAGAAGGTTAACAGTTACAGAAAATGACTAAATCTAGTTTTCAAAACAATTTCCATACAGTTAAAATTTATTTAAATTTTAAGTAAGTCTACAATATTTTTTTAAGTTAAGAATTTTAGAAAAAAAATTGAGTTAGCATGGTTTTAAAAGGGAATTTAAAGGGTAAGAGCAGGATTAAATTTGATAAAAACGATTTCATCTGAAAAACAATATTGAAGATTAAAATTTGATTAATGATTGGTCAATATTGATACTTAAATATTTAGCCCGGTTAATGTATAAAAAAGAAGCCCGGTGGCGCAGTGGTAGCGCATAGCTCTTCCGTGCCACAGGTCCGGGGTTCGATTCCCGGGTCCCGGGCTGGGCAAGGTCGACTCAACCTTTCACCCCTTGAGTGGGTCGATAAATTGAGGACCAAGCGTGCTTGGGAACTAAACACTGGGGGTCCTGCGTTAGGCTGACCACCTAACCGGGACATATGCCTTGCACCCCAGGGCCCACGGTCAGGAGAACGAAGATGGGCATCGTAGGCCTTGGCCCACTGGGCTGTTGCGCCGAGGAGTTTAGTTTTTTAATGTATAAAAATGATATGTAATCTTGAGTTTTATTTATTTAATTAAAACTCCTGATTCAAAAATATTCAGAAAATAATCATTACAGCTGATCTTAAAAAAGGATATAATTTTTACTTTTGTGATAGGAAAATTATAATAGGTTGTAGATAAAAAAAAAACTTTCACCATATTTAAATAATAGTTATTAAAATTTTAATTGCAACACATTTTTTTTCGTTTCAATTATTATAAATTTCAAACCCTGGATGAACATAGTTAAATTCCAAGAAGCGGCAGGGAAATTTTATGAAGGATTGGCACTACTTTTTGAAACAACGCTCTCACAATCACTTTTTAGGATTGCGATTCACTAGAATTCATCTTAGTTTCAACTGTGAATTAAAATAGGAAATAAGCTGATCCTGTTAAATTTTTAGAAACTATTTTAGTGGTGAGCAAAACCTATGTGGCAGGTTTTTTTTTTCAATCTTTAAAAGAACTTGATAACTGACAATATTTTCTAAGATTGGGAAGGTAGTGGTTGTTGATATTAAAGCAATATAATATATTAATATCCAGAGTTACTAGGAGTTAAAAAATATTAAATTTATTGTAAGTTAATGTTATGATTGAATACATTTGAAATAACTTTGTGACTGTTTTTAAATATTAAAATAATCATATTATTAATAATTAAAACTGTTCCTAATTGATTAAATTAAAATTCAAGTGTTGCTGTTGAACGATACAGTTTTACTCAGATAATGATGATTAATTCGTAATTAAAAGTATTTTGCTCAAAGAGAAAAATCAAATAGAGCATCTACTACTTTTTCGATGATACATCTTCCTTCATTAGTTTCTCTTTTCTTCACCCGCTCTCATTTGATTCTTCACGTGCACAAAAATTATTTATATTCCTGATTCAAGAAATATTTCTCTGAAAGTAATAAATATATTGATCTGGGGAAAAAATAATTAAGAGTTATCAAAGTAATCATAAAGCTCTTATCAAAGTAATGCTAAAAATGATACTTTTTCTCTTGTGATGATTGCAAAATAATTATCCATTTTTGACATCGAAAAGAACATGTTTTTAAAAGTACCAAAACAAATTAATCGATGCCTCTTTTATTGGTAGTCATGCTTATCAAATTTAAAATTCTGGTCTGTTTTTCATAATTATCGTTTTCAAACCCCCAAAACAACTTGAAATGCCAAGAATCCAAACTTCCCCAAAACACGACATTTCATTTTCTACCACCCCTCATCATTTCCCCGAGAGGGAAACGACACCGAAATCGAAACTGCCCACCAAAGACCCTTTCGCGAGGCATAACGTCCCCCTTGCAGCGGGAAATATCGCCGAGACATCTCCCCAAGAAGATGGGTCGCATTTCCAAGGTATCTCGGAATGGGCACTAACGACAGCAATAAATACTACCGCATCGGTTTATAGTTCGCCATCCCGCACTTTATTATTTTTCCGATTGAAGAAAGTCCGGGCCTTCATTTTGGAAACGGGCAGACGTTTAGACTTGCAGTCGCCGGCTGGAGCAACAGGCGCATAACATCTGCTTCTTCTTCCATTCGGTCATAAAGCATCATGGGGGGATGTGGGGGCACTAGTGGGTCAAGTCCCCTCCAATGATACCTTTCTTGAAGTTGGCATGCCGAATCTGGTGGTAAGAAGTCTCAAAGATAGTGTGGTTGAATTATAATTTTTCACTTCTCTTACTATTTGATAATTGTTTGCGATTATTATTGTTGTGAAGGAGGATTTGGAGATGGGCAAATTTATGAATGTCAACTTATATGAGTTTATTTGCATATAAAGAAGTTTAAAAAAACACATTCAGTTGTTTTGGTGATAAATCCCCTTTGTCAGTGCTAAAACATGCACTTCTTTCTTCTTTTAACACTGACGAAGGGGATCCATGGATCCCCAAAACAATTGTATATTTATTTTAATTTCTGTAGGGGCCGTTCAAATATTACATAAGCACCTAACGGGGTCTGCTCTTTGCTTTTTTTTCCTGACAAGGGGGGAGTGGGTATGGTTGATGCTTAAGTAAGATTGTTGGGTCCAGCCAGTGAAACATGAGCCTTTCAATAAAAAACACCGTGGGATAAAATCAACCTCTTTATTCAACCAGCAGCACCTTCCCTTTATACAAACAATCATAATAACAATCCCCCTGACACGTTTCACTCGCACTTATAAATACATATTCTCGTTGTTGCCACAAACACTAATCTCCTACTGCAATAATCGAAGCACATCCAGGAATCGAGCAGTTTACCTCACACTCCCACCTTTTGATTCATCAAAACTTACAAAGGTAAACTGCCTAAAAGTTAATTAAAATTAGTTCAACAATAAAAAATCTACTAAGAAAGTTTTAACTCTAAAACATCTGTTAATACTTTTTCAGGAACAAAGTTAATTTAAAATCCTAAGCTTTAAAAATCTTAAACTCCAAAATTTCCAAAAAATTTAAAAAAGTCTCAAATAGTCCAACAGGAACTTGACCTCTCTTTCTTCTGGGGTGTTTCTAGTCCCTCCATCAGCAGTTTCTGGGTACTCCTTCCCTCGGACCTCCAGGGAACGCAACCCTCTGACTGGAACTCCCACCGTGGGTGAGGGACTTGGGCAGTCTCTTCTCGCTGGACGATCAGGCGGAACAGATCCAATGTTAGGGGTAGTGGCAATAACATCAGGCCGAGGACAGGTTCTTACTGCCTGCTCAAGAGCAGAGGTACCTAGGGACACATTTTCACAATGTGGCACTCGCTCAGTCTCCATATCTACTGCACCAGATCTATTCACGACACCCTCCTCGATCTCATCCTTGTCTCGCTCAGACTGACTCAAAAGAGATGTAGCTCCAGCATAGACAAGCTCAGGTTTACCCATTATGCTCCAACCCAAAAACGTCTCCATGGCAAACAATCCCGATGACACCTCCAACAGATTACCAGTAAATAGGCCTCCGGCGTAATCGGCTCCAATCAGCAGCTCCACTCTCCGAGAACCCATGCCAACATCAGTGAGGTCAATTCCTCTGCTCGCCATCTCTTCGATCCAGGGACCCTTTTGCATGCTAGGCACATTCCCGCAAATGATATCTTGATCCAAAACCTGTAGATCACATGAAAAGGGATGGTTCAAGTTACTGGCAGTTACCCTGTAACAATTATGAGCCCTCGTAGAACTAGCACCACCAAAGACCACATGGGTTAAATTCTCTAATCTCTCTGGAACAGTTCTCATCTGACGAATGGTTGACTTCAAAATATAAGATCTCTGCGATCCGGTGTCAATCAACGCCCGTACGGTCTTCCTTTTTCCACCAGCTCCCACAGACACCAAAAGAGTCTGTAGCAGAACCTCGGGATGGCTGTGGTCGGAAAGAACTGTATTCGGATCATTGACCTGGATCTCCCCAGGGGACTCTTTCACCGATTCCAGGGGGCCCTCGTAAGAAGGATCTTTCCATGGGCACAAAGTGGTCCAATGTCTCTTTCTACATCGACCGCATTCAACATCAGATGTACAATCTCTATAAAAATGTCCTACTCTTAAACAGTTAAAACAAGCATTTTTCCTCATTAAAAAATTCTGCCTTTCTCTAAAACTCATTGCTTGACCTCTATGACAAAATTGTGATCTATGAGGATGGCCGCAAAATAAACATGATCTCCAGGGTTTTGTCCTCAAAAAAAGGTCGTTGGCGGTGGGAATTAAATCCTCGCTTTCCCTCGATTTCACTTTTCGTCCTCCTGATGCTTCACCCGAATGAAACCCGGATTTCGCCAGGACAATACGCTCTTCCCCCTGTACCTCCTTTTTCAAAAATATCAGCAACTGTGAAAGTTTTTCCTCATACTTCCCTGATCCTGCCTCTGGTGACCTCAGCCAAGCTCTCAAAAGATCCTCAGGGACACAAGATTCCACCAGTGGAAAAAGCATCGCAGCATACTTATCGTTAGTAACACCGATTGACTCGAGTGATCTCAGATGGGATTCTAATTTGTCATAGAGCTGCATAACATTCTGTTTTGACTTCAAATGATGCGTAGCATTACTTACTACCAATGACAGTAACTCCCTTATATAGTACTCAGTTAAAAGTTCTTCACGACCAAAACGCTCCCTCAAGCTCTCAATAAGCTTCGGATAATTTTCAGCAGTTGGTGGGTAGCTGTCGACTATTTCCTGGGCTCTACTACCTGCCGCCATACTCTGGATGAGATACTGAAATTTATCTTCATTTCCGACGGTCACATCTTCATGTATTCGCCGAAACTGACACCAAAACCCCAGCCAGTCTTTAATTTCTCCGGTAAACTTTCTCATTTCCAGTTTTGGTAGCTTACATCTAGTGGGTACGCTCTCCGCCGCTGGAGCTTTCTCCAAGTCCGCTTTTATTTTATGCCTCACGTGCTCTAATTTTGCTTGGTATTCTTCAATTTGCGAATATTCTTCCTCGTATTTATCGTAGTCTGTTTTCAAAATCAAGTCCAGTATTTGTTCATCCAAGTTCTCCATTTTTGAAGCCGATCTTTCCATTAATTTTCTATTTACTTCAATGATATCATGATCCACAACATTTTCTTTTAATGCTGCATCAATCAGATTACAATACCTCGTAACTGATCCCCTTACCGGTGTTCTCTTCTTGACTAGCTGCTCCATTTCCATAAGTCAAAATCTGGCCGTACCAACTTAAAACTTCACGTCTATAATCACGTCCGGGTCACCACAATGTTGGGTCCAGCCAGTGAAACATGAGCCTTTCAATAAAAAACACCGTGGGATAAAATCAACCTCTTTATTCAACCAGCAGCACCTTCCCTTTATACAAACAATCATAATAACAATCCCCCTGACACGTTTCACTCGCACTTATAAATACATATTCTCGTTGTTGCCACAAACACTAATCTCCTACTGCAATAATCGAAGCACATCCAGGAATCGAGCAGTTTACCTCACAAAGATGTTACAAACACTACATTTTCGAAAAAATCTCTCGTTTCTTGGAAAAATAATTTTAAAATTCAACCAAAAAAATTTTTTTATAAAATTTTGTTTTGTAAGAAAGGTAAAAAAGGGTGGTCGGGCAGTTTTCTTACGTAATTATGAGGGGGGGGGGTTACAGTTTGCTTATATTTGCTGACAAAGGAGGAGGGGGTCAAAAATGACTAAAAACATTCTTACGTAATATTTGAACTGCTCCTTATGTGCAAATAAACTAAGTTAACTTCTTTTAACGTTATTAATTCATCAAATATTTGTTTATAAATCATCTAGGAAATTTTATCACACAGTAGGTAGTATTTCTAAGGAGAATTTTCATACTTCACAAAGTCCAAAAAGCATGCATTTCGGTTTATTGAAAGGCCTGAATCCACAACTAGTATGTATTCCTGTTATGGGATTATTCAACACGTAAACTCGTATTTTTTATATTACTCTATCATTGCTCTTATAAAAACACCACTTTGTTTTCTTCATAGCAAGGCGAGTTAAACCTCACGATGGTAATAATATGGATGAATTTTCCAATAAGAGAGTTACTTCTTTTTTTGCTCTCGGTAACATACTTTTAAAACTTATCTACTAGTGATTTAATTGTAAAATTATAGAACTTTCATTAATGTATCATTTTATTTTACAGAATTGTTTAATGGTCAGGGGACATGACTAAAAATAAAAAAAGAAACTTTAAAGGCAGCTGTTTAAACGCATTGAAAAATAATTTTAAGAATTTATAATAGTTTAAAGAAAGTTAACTTTTTAAAACTACTTTCCGTGATTTTAATAAATCAAATAGCTTGATCTGAAAATTATTTTCAGAAACTTTTTTCATAAAATTCATGAACTTAGATAACCCACTGTACTTTTAATTTTAAAAGGATTTTTTTAAATTTTAAAACCTCAAAAATGAACGATTATAATTGATTTTAGAACGCGTTTTCAGTTTATTAAAAGGCTTAAATCCTCAATTATTCACAAATCCGTGTTTTCTGACCCCTCTACAACCCACGTTAAAGTATTGCTTTTTGGGTATAAAACTTCATCGCGAAACAAGTCAAAGCTTACGACGCAACGGTAATAATAAAAGCAACAAAGATGAAAATTCTTATAATTCTATTCGGTCTAATTTACACTCTTTTATTAATAATTTATTTACAGGTGACCCAATCTTAAAACTATATCGAACTGCCATTGTTGACCCATTTGACTTATAGAATAATTGTTCAATAATCAGGAAGCATAGCTAAGAGTTAAAAAAGTAGACTTAAAGGCAGCTGTTCCATTGGCGTACAGATAATAATCTTGAAAAATAGTTTTATGGTTTTGCTTTTTAAATCTGTCACAGCTAAAATAGAAATTAAGAGATTTTAAAGCCGAGTATTAAATCACAAGATTTTTAGCGGCATTATTCACTGCCACTTAACCAGTGTTTAATCAGCAGGGAAAGAAAGAAAGTGAGCTTTTCGCTGACTGTGGTTGGTGGAATCTTTCTGAAATCGATGGTTAAACCCTGATCAGGTAACAGTGATTAAGGTCATAGGTTATTGAAAACACTTAAGACTTAAAGAACATGCAGCTTGGTCAAGTATGTTTTATAAAAATATATATAATATATATATATATATATATATATATATATATGTATATTATAAAATATAATATTAATTATTATTAATTATTAATAAAATATATGTGTATATTATAAAAAAAATCAACAGAAAGATTCCCTGATTGAAGCGGTAAAAAAAATCTCAGAGTTCCGTCCAAAATATGATAAGTATAAAACTTATTTAAATTGATGTCTTCACTCGTTATAAATTTACATAAATTAATTAATTAATATTAATTAATATTATTAATGTCGAATTACTTTTACAGAGTGTAAATTTGCCTATTTTCAATAATAAACATAGTATTTTGATGTAGAAAAACTTGGATCTGAGCAGTTACAGTTACTTAGTCCACTTTTGCTCTGAATCATTTTCTTTCCAAAGCTGAACCTCTGCTTTCATTTTTAGGCAATAGTGTTATTCGTTGTGTGTGGAATGGATGGTGGTTTTATTAATATGCATTTCGGAAGTAGACTGTAGAGGGTATGTGTTTTTTTTTTGTACGGAGAGGTTTCGGATTTTATGGTTTGGAAGGAAGCCTTAAAATAGGTTTGGCTTCAATTTCCCATCGCTGTGTATAAATTTGATGTAAAGATGAGTTTTGCGTTTGTCATTCAGTAATGTAAGTTGAATTTGATTTTGAAGACCATCGTATGTTTTATTCATGCGCAATACTTTGCTTACTTTTCAAAACATATGGTCTGAAAGTTTATTCTTCTTTCTTGGATTTTTTAAAGTACGTTCTGAAAGCAGAATCTTTTGAACAAGGGAAAAGATGTCTGTGATTTACAAATAGCTGTGAATTTAGATTGTTTATCAAAAAATACAACACTGCTTTTCGTACATTTATTTTAAAGTCTAACTTAAGCCAGATAAAGTTTTATAAAACTACTCTGGCAGCTGATGCTTTGTATATCCCCGAGTATTTGTATTGGTATATGCTCGAGTATTTATAAATGTTGTAATTTATGATAATATTCTAAATTTTCTTGTCATTTCTGGCTTGAATTGGAGGTAAACGTTTAATTTTAGGCCATTTTGAATACTTATTGAAATGAATAAATATTTGATGGTTTTAAGTTTGTGGAGGAGATTTACCAACTTAAGGCTGAGCGCGCACGGGCGACTTTTGTCACGGTGACCAGGATTACTAGTATCAAAAATATCATTAGAAAACAATAGAGCATTTTCAATCACATGACTTTACCTAACAACGGCCTTAGCAACGTTGTTTTTATCCTCCAGTGATGTCATGTGCGAATGCTGCTATTGGATACTTCTATGTCCCGCCCCTAACAACAGCCTTAGCAACGTTGTTTTTGTCTTTGTCACCGTGACAAAAGTCGCCCGTGCGCGCTCGCCCTAATACTAAGTCATTACCATGATGTATATTTCTTTATCTTTTTACTACTACATTGACCGATATTGTTCCTGACTTTGAGAAAATGTGGGCCAAGTAAACCACAAAGAAATAACAAACATGAAGAACTGCATTTACTTAAATCGAATGTTAAAAAAAAGTATATGTTTAAATACGAACGAGAGTACAATTTTTGTTTAAAGAACTGTATGATGTGAAATAAGTATAATATTTATTATGTAACATTAATGTGATGATTTTTTTACCCTAGAAAGAAATTAGACTTTTCGACTAAATTTTTACACATGATTATTGCAAATCTACAAAGTTTATTCCAAAGCTGTAAAAGATTAATAAGTTCTGTCTCAACTAATTTTATCCACCAATAATTAAGATTTCCTTTGTTTTAAATTCTATGATCAGCCTTTTCTCGTACACATATTCATAATTATAACTTTAAAAGAATCAAACGACCTTTTAACTCACAAAAGCTGTTACCAAACGCTACATTTTATGCTAATTATTTCTCTTGTGTATTTTAAATGAATAATTGAACATTTGTGATAGCGCTCAAAGCTTTTAATTCCAGTTTAAAAACGCAACTTGAATTATTCATTTGTGCCTGAGCACAAATTGTGTAACATTTCAGGGGAAAGAGCTTGGTACAGGGACCATAAACTGTTCGCCATGTTTCATTAAAAATGAATTTTAATGCTTTGTTCATATTATGCATTTATTTAATGTTACTTAGAATACATTTTTGATGCTTTTAAAGAAAGGTCCAAAATACTTAAATTATTCTAAACCATGACTTAATTTTGTTTATTTATTTTGAAAGGTTTATAAACTCTTTTAAGCGTATACATTGAGTAGAAATCTAATTGAACAATGTCTTTCAGTATATAGGTGTAATTAAATACATTAAAAATACATTTTGAAATTTACTACTTTAAAAAGATGCAGTTTTTCAAGAACTATTTTAAAGTATGGAGTATAGAAATAAGTACACATTTTATATTGTAAGGAAATTTGTGATGTAACTGGCAAGAATCTTTTTTAAAAAATCTAATTTAGAAGCAAAAATATTTAATCAGATATCATTTAAGTTGTATTAATAATATTGTTTTAATTATCCTTAAATACTTGTTTCACAAATGTTATCTTTTCTATTATTTTAAAGAATTATTCCAATCCGTAAAATATTTTCTAAAAGTTAAATATTTTACTTAAGATATAAAATATGTATACAATATATATTTTTTGGATTCAAAACATTTTGAGGAAAGTATATAAATTATTTTTATGGTGTCGCAACTTTAGTTTTGTTTATTAGTTTTAACAACAATAATTAGAAACAACCACATTAATAAATTTTGACAACCTTCACAAAGCTTTTAATGTTTCAATTTATACCTAATGTTTCAAAACCGACGACTGTTTCAACAGAATATTTCACAGCTAGCACAAACGTATAAACACAAAATTTAATATTTCGTAACAGTCAACCCAGTCCAGGGTTTAATTTAAATAAAAATTGGACGAAATAACAGTACATATATGTGGAGGCCATAAGAGAAAAATGGCTGAAGAAAAAACTGAGCTGCCTCTGCTAAGACCTTTATTGAAAAATATTTTGATGGAAGAAAATTCCTGAGGCGGAATATAGTTCTAAACAGAAGCTGGGGAGGAAAGACGTAAAATCCCTCAAAACTTGTCTATGACGACTGAATGTCTTTGGAGACCGACCGCAAAAGATCTCGAAAGAACACTCGGTAGGGGAAAGGGAACGAAAGAAAGTTGCCTTTTTATATTTGACAAAGTTTGACGTTGCCTTTTCATTTCCTTCTTTTCAGCCGTATCCGTCAAATGAGGTTTTTTTTGTGTTGTTGGTGAACGAGTTTGCAGAAGTTTTGAAAAATAGAAATGAATACTCTGATTAAATTGCTTTGCTTTATTCGCTCATAAAAAAGGAATGGTTTTTAATTAAGATAATGTTGAAAGTAAGGGTATAACAAAGATATCTAATTAATAAAGCATAATTTAAAACGTTGCTTGCGTAAGTTTGTGCGTAAAACCTTGTTTTTCTATGTGCATTTTTTAAAAAAATATAATTAGATTTTTTTCTTACCTAGCTTAGATGCATAAATGACTATTTCACTAGTAAAATAACTCTTTCATAAATGATGCTCACTAACAGTTAAAAGAACATAAAGAATGCTAAAATTATACATTATCTAGTAATCCAGGTTCCTACTTTTAAGAAAGGCATTTGTAGTGCAGTTTTATTACTCCTATGTTTGTATGGTTCTCCTTGTTACCTCGGTCACATAATATGAAGTGTTTAAGATCTTTTCTTTTAAAAACAAGGGTGAATTGATTGTTACACATGATTTGGATTTTTGATCACGCAATATTGTAATTACAGCACTCCAAAGGATGTAGAATCTAAGTAAGGAGATAGATTAAATAGCTTCTCTAATAAATCTATGGGTTCTTTGATGTTATGAATGGGATCTTTTCTCATGTTTTGACAGCGTTTGTGAAGTAATTGACTGGGAGCTTTGTCTTGGTTGCCTTAGTAAGAATAGTTAATGGACAGATCATAGTAGTTAGAAGATTAGTTAGATTCTTTTTATCATATAGTCAATAAGGGAGTAATTGCCTTTCTTTCAATAGTGCTTTCATTTCTTAAGTTGTTTAATTTACCGTGTTTTCGTGTGTACCTACTCACCATAATATACATTTACAAGCATATCAGGGAATAAAGCATACATTTTTTTCGAGATATCATATATAAACCTGATATTAAATTTATTGCTTCTCACATGTGTTTGAAATGTTTCAAACTATTTGACCATACTTCCTGGATAGGTTAAAGTAGTTAATAAATAAAAAAAATCGTTTTCCTCCTAATACAGACAATTCACTTGAAATATGCGCCAAAACAGGACATTATGTCTCCATCTATCTACGCCTATCACCCCTAAATCCATCCATTCAACTCAGGAAAACTTCCAAAAAGGCACATTCCCCTACTGTAACGCTGCACGGCGTCAATACCAGATGACCCTCCCTTGAATCGTCCCTATTTATCCCTATTTCCGCAGCAGCTGTCCACAAGAGCTGGACCCCATCCAAAAGCGTCGTTGCCATCAAAACTCGAAATGTTTATGGCAGGTTCCTTCCGCCATTTATCGCCATTCCAATGACGAGGGCTCTTTGTTTCTTTGGCGATTATGCATGTTTAGAGCCCCGTTGGGGTCGGGCTTTTGTCGCCAAATACCCCTCATTAAGCCTGCCCTCAGCTGGAAGGTCTTGGAAATTGTTTTTCGGGATGGGCTTTTGGGATCGGTTTTTTTTGCTTGCTGTTTTTTAATGAGATGGTGTTAGGGAATTAGTTTTGTTAAAGGGTGGCTATGTATAGAAACGTAAATTATGTGTGTTTTGTTGTTGTTTGACTTTTGTGTGTTTGATGAAGAATTAATTATCCATAAAAAGGAAACATGTTATAAATCGACATCTGATTGCTCAGCAATGTGGAAAAACGTTCACAGTAATGAGCTCAGAATTTGAAGAAAATCACATATCGTTTATCTGTGGGATTGCTCTAAAAAAAGTTATCATTAATAAAGAATGAAATAATGACTGATAACATATTTACACTGTATTAATTCCTCCTTTTAAATATAAATTAAAATAGTTTTTGTGCCACCAAGAAACTTCCTTAATTTGAGTGCCGGTATTTAGAACTTTAGCCCTAGCATGATGTTTAATTTAAATTTCGGTCCAAATAATGTCTTCAACACGGTTATCAATAATAGAATCTTCTATGAAGAGTAGTACGGGAGTAGCTCCTCACACTTCACGAAGGCAAAATATTATGTAGTTTGCAAGATATGTCTTTCAGTTTTTCCAGAGCACCAAAAAGATAAGTAAAAGGATATTACATCAAAACAATAAATTAGCTTCTAAGAATGAGAGGGGCTTCTTAACTTAACCGTTAGTTTTGAGCGTAGTTTCTGCAGAGAAGACATTTTTGTGGCAGCTCTTCAAGATCAATTATTTAACTTTTGGCTTAAACAACTTCCTCTCTAACTATGATCCCAAATCGGGGGGAAGGAAAAATCTATGCTTAACTCAAACTTTCATTTTTGGGCTTAGGCCACTTACGGCTTAATTAGACAGTCACCACAAGAAATAAAGGGTCTAATAGGAAACACAAATTTACACTTATCTGAAATTTTGTGTGTTTTTGGACTCAGCCTCAGCTGCTCAATTGTTGAACATTCAATTTATACAACTATCCCTGGTGATATGGTCCAAAAAGAAACCAAAATCTATGCGTAACTCAAACTCTGTATTTTTGGAGTGTCAATCTTTACCGCTTAATTGAAGAGCTTGGGAGATGAAGGGGTTTTTGCCACTCGTGCCTAGTGAGGACAGACAAACCTTATTAGTAGTAGCTTGGCGAGATCCGATTTCGCCAAATTTGGTGAAAACCTCGATTTTTGAATCTGTCCCAACTGTAACATAACCCCTTCATCCACCAAACCCTTCAATTGTTGAGTTTTCGACTCACACAAACTAACAACCACACGAGATGTAAAGGATTTAAAAAAAAGAACCCCAAATCCCACATATACCTCAAAATTCTACACTTTCGGGGACTTCAAGTACGAAAAGGCCACTCACCTTGGTGTCGTAGAACTGCGTGTGTAGCCTGTAGTCTTTGAGGATGAGGGGGCTGCTGTTGATGTGTCTGGCAGCCAGCTTGATGGCGGGCACGACTCCTCTGCCCAGGGAGCCCTGCGACACATTCTGCGACAGGGGCAGGAACACCCCGATGTGGACGTTGCTCTGCGACGTGAACGTGTTGCCGGCGCTCGACAGCTGCCCCATCAGCAGAGACAGCACGCACACGTACGCAACCACCATCGCCTCAGATGCGACGCGACGGGGCCATAGTCCAACACTCCCTGCTGTGGAGGAGTTCTCTTTCACAACCGATTTGGCCAGCAACCCGTCTAGTAGTACTTTGCGGTGTTCTTTGACCCGGAGTGACGGTTGGTAGAGCTAAGTACTTCAGACCTGTAGAAATAGTCCTGATGGGAAAGTCTTGGATCTGAACTTGCAATCCCTATGGATGAGTACTTAGGCAGCAATAGGTCTACTAAGGTCCGAAGCAACAGTCCCTATGAATGAGTACTTTGACCCGGAGTGACAATTGTTATAGATGAGTAGTTCGGCCTGGAATAGCAATGTCTGGGAGAAGACTGACTTTGAATAACAGTTAGAACTTTGACCCGAAGAAACAATCCCTATAGATCACATAGTCACTATCCCTATTTATAAGTACTACGGTATGGAATAACAATCCTTTCGGACGATGAGATTGACCTGGAATAACTGTAAATAATTACGTTTGAAGAAACAGCCCCTTTGAAAAACTACATTGACTAGTAGTACTTCGTTAGCAGGAACAATTTCGGTTTCAGTCCAAATGGAAAGTACTTTTACCTAAAATGTAACTTTCTTGAGAAGATTACTTTTGCCTCGAGTTATACTATCCTTTTGGGTAATTTAACCTTTCGTAACAAGTTTCAGTTCACATGAAAACGTATGATGGATGACCTGGAATATATAACTTTACTTCTTATGATTGTTATTGATTCAGATATGTTATTTGGTTCAGTCCTTGAAAGTTCCTTTTACACAAACCTCAACAAATGCAGTTTGATGATTATTGTTCCTTAGTGACAAGTGGATGAGAATAGTTCGAAAAATATGCTCTAAAATGCGGTTTTGGGTAAAAACGTAAAGTCATAGTGTTGTGAATTTTCATCTCTAGAACTATTCAATTTTTAGGTGGCCAAGGATGTTAAACTGTTATAAGTACTGATTCAAAATAAAGTTATGCTTTTAAATGTTTAGTCGATAAGTTTTTGAAGGATGTTTTCAGTCAAACAAATAAAAGTAACTGACCACACTTTTCTAGCTCTTTTTCTGACATCAATTACAATTTAACTTTTGAATACTGGATATGATATTTTTTGCAAGATGCAATATAAAGGTCATTGATTCTAATGATCATTTGAAATAATATGCTCGAAAATAGAAATGATATTATATACTTTTACACAATTTATTACTTTATAAATTATAAATCTTTGTTTAGTAGATGCACATTAAAACATTTTCCAAATAACTGATTGAAGGTAGATAAGAAAATTAACCCTTTCAGTTAAAAATGTCTAATTTGTAATGCTGAGAAGGATGCTGTGGACGTAATAAAAATCTTAGTATTCATCAAAGATACATTTTATAAAAGGTTCTCCAAAAGCTTCAAATAAGCTAGCGAGGATGACGAACACTAGAACACTTATCTAAAATTGAGAATTTCTATCACATATATAATTTCTTTTAAATTACGCATATAATGCGTACGCGTTACTTGGAACGTCACGTCATGCGCACAAGTAAGAATCACGTATCATATAGCACCTGAGTCATGGCGCCTTTAAAGTGCTGAGTGCTATAAAGATGTCTAAAGTGCTTCTCTACGAGTGAATGAAGAATCTAATATCTAATAATAAATTAGAGATGCGTAAGACTAATGTGGTATTTCGGGTAATTTCAAGCTGCCTTTCATATATATTTTGTTATTTTTCAGTGAACTATACAGTATAATTTCAAAATTTTTGAGAACTTATCAAGAAAAAAATATCTAACGGAGTAAAAAGCATTATAACTTTTCAACTTGATAAATTCAAAGATACTTTTTTATGTTTTGATACCACAACTGAATTTTATAGCGTTAAATTAAATTTAATGCCTATATCAACAAATTAAAAGCATTCGGAAAATTTATAAACCCCGGACAATTAAAGAAGTCTAGTTGAGATTGGTACATCTAGTTCGTTTTTAAAAATATCAAATTCATCGTATACACCAGGGGATAAATACTTGGACTCACTTCAACAGCATTAAAAATCCGACACAACTTTAAAAACTTGAATAAAAGTCACCTAACTAGAGGATCCCAGGCCGGCTAAGAGTGCCTTTCGTCCCGGAACTTCTTTCCGGAGTAAAAAAGATCCGGATCTGGAACAGCTCCGGAACCGTTAGCTCCTACCGTGATCTTCATACCTTTGTCAGTCCGGGTCAGAACATCCTCGGAAATAGAAGTCCGCTGTAGGCCACCGAGGCCCGGATATAGGGCCCAGCGAATAGTGTGGGCGGCCCTGGAATTTTTTGGACCACCGCGCCTAGATCGTGACTTCACTGCTGAAAGTTCCCATCGCACTGGCAAGGCGGCTTCACCTGGTAGCTTGTCCCCGTGGCCACCAGACGGCGCTGCAGTCGATGCCCGGGACGGATGCCAGTTGCCGTAATAATAATGTCGATTATTACTTTCTCAGTTTCTGCATGTAATTTCGCTGTCATTTTCGGCGTGTCTTTTCCAGCTACCTGGGATTTTCTTTCTTTTCATCCATCTCTTTTCTGGCTTTTTTTCAGGGTGTTTTTTCTTCTTCTTTTCGATGCGGTGCGGAACGTCTGAAAGTGAAGGGAAGATGGTAGTGCCGGTTCTTTTTTTCTTTTCAAACTGAGGGAATTAGTGTGGAAGAAGGGTTTAATATTCACTTTCGCGGTTTGTCACTGTTTGATTTCATTCGAGTATCTTAAGAGAGAGGGAAATATTTGAAAGGGTGAAGATCGATGAAAACTGAATTTTTTAAAATGGTAACAAACTCGCACGAATTTAATTCAGTTACTTACATTAGAATTTTGCAAGGTTTTCAGTTACCTATGCATACCTATGTTTAAGAAATTAATTAATTTTATACGTACTAATAAATTTGAAATAAATGAATGAACAAATTTTGAGTAATTACTTGTTTAGTTTTACACTCTGCTATGTTTCGGAAATAATATGTAATTCCGAACCTCCTAATGTTTTTCAATATTAAGGTCTCGTAATTAAAATATATATTAATCATATACAAAACATTCATGGTGTTTTAGTTGTAGTATTATATAATTTGACAAAAAATGAAACAATACACATTTGTAGTTTATTTTATTTAATAACATACCTTGTTTTTGGACAATTGTAAATAGACAAAATGCATTTATGTTGAAACCAATAGGTTGGCACCTTTAAAGAATTTTTGCCTATTTGTTTAAGTATCTCGGGCTGAGTTTACAACATGAAAAACTTGTGTTTTAATTATTATTATCTTATTTAACTGATTATGAACATAATTATTTTTTAATATAACCTTAATATAATTATAACCGTAATATATTTTTAATATAATTATATTAATATACTGAATATTATATATTTTTATTTTATTTTTTTTTTGTCCGAAAGTTGAATTTGATCTAGTGACACTCAGATGAAACAATGAGAGCCAGTAGTTGACATAGGGGAAAATAACTGTAAATGAACTTATTTAATACAGGGATGAATTCAGCAATTTAACAAAGGCGTAGAGTATATTTTACTCTTTCTTCTGTTATTTTTCTCTCTCTTAGTCTTACATTTCATTTATTTTATTTCTCATTTATTTTTCTCTCTCAACTAATTTTCCCTAATCTTCTATTTTTTTATTCTCTTTACCTATATTTTTGCTTTGAGTGAAATAGAAAGACAAAGGTAAAAATAAAAAGTAACGAAAATGAGTTAAGAAGAAAGGTAAAGAGAATAAAAGAGAAACATTGGATAGGAAAAAGAAAACAAAAGACTGAAGAGGGCTGATTGGAGGAGAGAAAACAAGAGCTAATATAATTATAAAAGAGGAAGAAAATTTAAATAGTGATATTAGAGAGTAAAAAAGAAAGAAAATGCAAGAATTTTATAATATTCCAATAATAATTCCTTCATCAAATTTTGCTAATTGGTCTTTTCCTTCCTTTCTTTATCTCTAATCTCATTGAGATCTTCTGTGGCAACGACTAAACTGGATCGGTTCCAGTAGCTGACACTGGGATCATTAATGAAGTTTTAAATTAATATTTATGCATTTTCGTTAAAAGTTCATATTTTGACTTTTAACGAACACAATTTCATGCTTATTAACACAAAATTTTAATGTAAACATGTAAAAAATGTATAAAATTTTAAATTAATATATATTTACAGTAGTTACATTTCAACAAGATGTTTAGCATTTAGAGTAATGGGAAATTGTAAAAATTTAGCTGAGTCCATTTTAAATTGGCCACTATGACTCTAACGAACGCTTTGACTCACGGAACTTAATTTGCTAATTGGAATTTAGGGAATAACGCTATGAAAACTGCCTAGTTTCTAGGTACATCTTTCAGGGTTTTTTAGATATATTTTAAATTTTCTGAAAAAGTGTCAACTGGGGTGTTACTACTGGGGTGCACTGTCAAGTACTGGTGTTTTTACCTTAATATTGAGAAAAACTGCAACAATATTTATGAACATACTAGTTTAATCACTTGATTATAATATTAATTAAAGTAACTATTTCCATCTTTAAACTTAAGTTTTAAAACTCCCGTGAGAAAATTATCTTTTTGTCACGAAACATACTTTATTTTTATGAGATGCTTAGTTTCAAACAAATTAAATAAATTATTCCAGGAATCAAAGGAATAGATTATTTCTATTTTTATAAACCATAAATTTAAGAATTAGAAAATTACCTTTATTAACAAGAATAAGAAAAACACATTATTTTTTAGTATTTTTAGTAAATCTATTTAGAACAAGAATAAGAAAAACACATTATTTTTTAGTACTTTTAGTATCTGACTACGGATGATGTGCACATACTTCTAAAACATTGTATTTTACACCTTCAGACAACCATAAAAACCAAACAAGACTTGATTTTTAAATGAAAAGTTTCGCCCCTATAATTCTGTAAAGATTTTATCAGGGATTAATATTTTAATAATATGAGGCAAGCTCTTCATTAAGAGCACTTACCTTTTCATATGTTACCATTAAAAAAATCTTTATCTGATTAATGGGTGCAAAATCTAAAAGGAAATGTGAAAGTTTCTTGGGTATTGGAAAAAGAATTATGTTTATTACAGTGTTTGTATTCATAGACAAAATTGCAAGCTTAAATATATTGCATTTCATATATGCACTTGATGCAATTTCAAGAAAGCTGGAAACACACCAGTGAGAAAAGACTGCATTGTTCATATTGACGGAAGAAGAGTGAGCTTGATGGTGAGGAAACTAAAAGAAGATTGATTATTTTTGTTTGAGAAAAAAGAGGAAACTACTCTGAAGAAATCAAATAACTTTTTTAGAGGGAAAACAAAAATGTTTTTAGTTTAGTTAATTTTCACAGTTTTTTTCGGGTATTATTGGTTTAAAATGTTTTTATTGTAATGATACTTATTCTCTCTTTCTTTCTCTCTCACTCTCCCTCTCTCTCTCTCTCTCTCTCTCTCTCTCTCTCTCTCTCTCTCTCTCTCTCTCTCTCTCTCTCTCTCTCTCTCTCTCTCTCTCTCTCTCTCTCTCTCTCTATCCCTCTCCCTCACACTCTCTCTCTCACTCCTTCTCTTAGAGGTGAATACGTCCGTTAGTCGAGATGTCCTACCACCTACCACCATACAGTTAACGTGAAGTTTTTGTTGCTGCCTTCACAATAACCCTCAGAAACCCTCCTAATTAAACTCAAAATTGGCTTAAAAACTATTTTGGCATATTCGACGGGATAATCCCAACCATAAAGCAACACACCCCAAGCTGATTCCCATTTTTGGCGAGGGAAGATTATGGAAGAAGTGTCTCCCAATTTCCTCAGCGACCATCGCTGTGCAAAACCTGATCATCGTCGGCTTTGTTTCTCTTCCTGCCCATGAATAATGCATCTTTATTTTCTCCAGCAGCAGGAATAGCATGATAGTTTCGGGTGTTTTTGCGCCTCCTCATCCCGCGAAGAGGCACGCTTATGCTAATGCGAGACGTTGTTGCTTTCTTCTGCACTACCTGGGGGTCGCTTCCGGGTTTAGGATTCGGACGGGCGAGGTTTAGGATGCTTCTCTTATTGTTTCTTGTGTTTATACGAGTGTAGATGAGGGAAAGGGAGAGCGAGTTAGGGATTGGAGAGCTGCTAAAAGGAAGGAATATGCTGGAAACTTTTCGTATATTTTCACTTTCATATGCAAGGAGCGTTAAAATTTCCTTTTTAAAATTTTGCCGGGAGTTACTAAAAGTTCTTCCTGGTTTTTAAGATAAAAGTGAAACTGTCTCTTATATGGGGAAGAATTCTAGAATCATTCCTTCAAATAGTAAATAACAAAGTTCTATTCAAGTTCATATTAATTGAACAATTTTTTTGTAATCCCGAAATTGCAAGCTTTTGAGTAAAATTTGAGTAGTTAACTTTTTGTTGAAATTTTGAATACTATATTCATAGGTACTATGGTCTGAAAATCAATAATAATAATTAAATATAATTTAAAAATTCAATTCATTTTTAATCGAATTAGATATGAAGAGATGTTTGATTAAAATGTTATCATACATACTTTTAAAAGACGTAGAAAACACAAAAAACAAATAGAAAATTATGAACAAATCCCAACCGCATCAAATCAAACTATCATGTCAGAGTAAAAACGAAATTATTTCAATCAGGATTTATTTTGTAAACATAGTTTATCTCCAGTAACTTATAAATCAATTAAGCAACTATTAATAAAACCCCTATCAGAGTTCATTCGTTGTTGTTCAAAAATACACAAACTTCGCTGTAAGCATTAAAAATACTAACTATCAGCGACAAGTCCATTGTACTTTAAAATATATCGACTTGAGCCTTATTAAAGGAAGCGTCTGATTTAACTCCGACAGTTACTTTAATTCTAAGCTATTTCAGATTTAGAGTGCTCCAGGACCGAACGGACTTCGATTACGAAGTAACGGTTTAATTACGAAATTTGGATAGGTCATTAGTTTAACATGTGTTGGAGATGGACGGAGGCTGCTTGGTTATTCGGGCTTAAAAGGCAACTTCAATCTGACCGGTCAAACGTGAATGTCAGCTCAGGGTTAAGCGTATTATTCTTTACTCACTCTCCAAAGTATTTTAGTAGGTATTTGATGAATACTTCAGTTTTCAGTAGTTTTTTTTTATTCACTTTTGTTTTTGTGTCATTTTTGTGTATTATGCGGTTATGTTAAATACTTTTATTTGAAATTTCATTGACAACTGAACTGTGTTCTACCTTCAGTGAAAAATTTCTTTTTAATTAGTCTCTGAAATTCATCTATTGTTAATAATGCATTATTTTTTATTAAAAATATTACATTATAAAGATGAGTTTATTGTAAGGGGGATGGTAATCTTGAAGTCTTTATCAATCAGTAACTTGCAACGCAACCTTTTTATTATTATTATTTTAATTTAATGTGCTTCAAAACTAAATAGTATTTATACATAATACATGGCACTATTTAGAGCATTTTACTTTACATATCTTTCCTTTCTATAGAAAAGAAGAATTAAGGAAAAGAAGAAAGGAGAAATGAATGGAGAGTGATAGAAAGCATAAAAAGCATGACGACCTCTCCTGACCAAATAATTACACTAACCAGGCTATAACAGCAACAATTGTATTATATTGGAGTGAGAGATATTATTAGCACACGCAAATTAGAAAGAAACGTATTAGTATCAGGTTTCAGAATATTGCTAAGAGAATATTGCCTAAAGATATTTCTTAATATGCAATCATCAATGTCTTAAATGCAGATTTGTTTATCTCTAATTGCTAACATATGATGCGGTACTAAATTTTATCACATCATTACATATTGCAAAGTAGAGTGCAGCTCCGCAATCTAAACATAATGAAGGGGTGGATCAAAGAGGGGTGGGATTGTTATTGTAGGAACTCAAATGCTCTAATACCTAGCTAATTGTATTCTTGCATCCTTTTTGGGTCTTCGTTGCTTTATTCATGCCCAATACATGCTTCTCTCTAATGTTACTTCCTTTCAATATTCCTATATGAATGAAAATCTCAATTTACTCAAAGTTATTTTCACTCGAAGTTCACGTATTATTAAACGTTCTAATTTTCGTTCCTCTTAACTTTAAAATTATTTACTTCCAGTTAAAAAGAAATGCTATCTTGGAAAAAAATCTTCACAATTTCTAATTTTTTCATAATTAAAAAGGAAACGTTGTATATTTTTAGAAGAAGAGTACCATCAGCAGTACATATCGCAGATTTATATAAAATATATCAACAAAACCTTTCCTGGCATTCAATTTTGTATAAGGGGGATTTCCTTCGAAGTAACTTAGTATTGAATGTTATTATAATGAACAAAAAACTAAACTAAAATGGTTTCTTTTGTAGGTGTTGTTTTTAAAACATTTTACTGTATGAATTTAGGTGATGAATTTCATAAAGTAATGTACTGCGAATATGTTTAAATTCATGTTGGCTACTTTAAATTCACGCGACCACATTAGCATGATGTTTTGGTAACCCCTGGATGCAAAGGTATGCTGTTAAAGAAATGTGTTATACCTCATGATAAAGAGTATGAGGCTCCGTAATTTTAGATGAAATCTCTAATCTTACAAGCTTTTATTCTTGTAGCGTTTTTCTTAGAAAATTGTGTTTGCATAATAAATAGTTCCGTAAAGTTGAACTCTAATAACATGCCAAGAACACAGTATATACCACGGACCGGTAGCAATATTTTTTATGTGTGTGTGTGTGCATTATTATTTAAATACACGTGTAGTGAATCGAAATATTTTCTTTATATAATGAAACAAATTTGAAACAGAAGTATACTAAGTGTGAAATTCGCTAGTTAATTTGAATTTTTAGAAAATTAGTTCAGGACTTAACATTTATGAATAGTCCCTTTGAAAAAATATCTTAGTAACGCATTTCAGAGTTTATAAAAAAATCTTTTAATATTAAATTTTAATTAATATTTTTAATAATATTAATAATAATAATCATTTAATATTTTTATATTAAACTTATATCTTTAAAAAGTGTTTAAACTGGTTCATTTTTTAAAATTACATATTTTAAGTGAATAAGTTCAAAAATTAAAAAAAACCGACAAAATAACAAACATCCTAAAACGGTAAAATATTTTGCATTATTGTGTATTAAAAGATAAAAACTTCAGGGTTGTAAATTATAATATACTACATTGTGTACCTTAAGCAAACGAAAATACTTATATCTAATTTATTGAGTTACTTTCAAAATGAATTCGTTCATTATCAATGTAATAAACTATGAAAATATTTTTCAAAATGGCCATGTTTTGTATGTAAATATTTATAAAATGCACCACTTCTAAAGTAATTTGAAATTATTTCTTTTAAAATTACGAAGAAAATATTTTGTTTTAAGAATAAAATAATTGATTCTCTCATTACGTTAAAAGTCATGAAATCAAAAAAAGGATTTGTGATTTCTTGATGGAAGTAATTCAACATTTAATTAATCTTTGTAAAGATTACCATGACTTAAGAGTATTGGTAATTTAATAATCGAATAGAAGAGTTTTTTGCATGTTTTCTAAATAAAGCATTTTATTTTTAGATAATAATCGCACTTTTGCTATTCCAAGTAAAATTAATTATTTTTTAATTTTATGGATTTTCTAATGTTAATGTTAGTTGATTCGATTAATTTAAAGTGCTAGTACCTTCAGCAGGAAATTTAAAACATAAGTACATTTATGATAAATATGAAATAACGCGATTAAGATCAAACGGAATATAGACCTTTGACTCTTCAATTACGAATCAAAAGTAAGTATTTTTAGCATTTTACACCACCGTACTAGTTTTGCAATAAATTAATGACTTAAAATGCAACATTTTAGACGGATGTAATACTATTTTAACTATTCTTGGACGGATATAATACTATTATACTATTTTAACAGCATTGTTTTATAAATCTAATTAGGGAATTGTCAATGTAATGACATGTATGATTTTTGTGAGAATAATTTTTATTTTCATAAGTTCTTTCATAGTGATGGTGTAGTAGTTATAGTTATTATGAAAAGGTTAGAAAGCTTGAGACCATATTTAGTTTTAATATCTGTGATGCAAAAGAAATTGAATATACCTACTTTTAAAGAATGAATTCAAAAGTTGTATCTGAACAGAGTGGGACACATCAGATGAAAATGTGAAAGTTTTGTTTTAAGACCTATATATAACCACTATTTATCCCAGAACAATAGGGGCTTTTTTATCCAGCATTGAAAAACTATTGTAACATTTTTTATTTATAGCTATAGAAAAATAATTTGGGAGGGTCCAAAATATTATCTAAAAAAAATTTAGTTATTATTAGATCCAAAGATTCAAACCGATTGAGAGGACGTAAAATTATCCTTAGCCCCCCATGCATATTTTATAGGCTCAATGTATATATATCTAATATATCTTTAAGTTGAATCTGTGAGTAAAATTTGCACATTGATATACTTCATTTGAAAAAAAAAGTTGCAAATGATAGAGTTTCAAGTAGAAAAGGGGGATCTGGGGTCCTCCTCCAGAACATTTTTGAAATTTGATCCTAAAAACATGGTTTCAACTATTTTGATACACTTAAGTCCTAATTTTGGGGATGCTAGGCCCCCTCAGTCCCCCTTATATAATCCTCTGATTTACATCACTTCATATGCATAACCAATATCTAATTGCTAACAAGTTGGTTTAAAAATATTAAAACAGCACCAATACTGGAACGGTTACTTAGAAAAGCCTCACAGAAAAAGCCATAGTGCCAAACTATTTGAAACAAAAGAAAACTCCCCCTTGAACCACTCCACAAAATTAACAAAAAAAAATGCGCTCTTGTGATAGAAAAGCTTTTAAGAAGAGAGCCCCACACAAAGCGACTTACATGAGACAGTAGCACCAGGATCGAAGCGTCTCTCCTCCATCCAAACCCAGGCAGCAGGACTGGATCCATCAGTTCCCGTCTCTCAAAAGCACCACATAACGACTATTCCAACAACACAAAAAACCTCTCACGTCCTGGAAAGCGCGCTACCAACTTTCCCAAAAATCACCGTTTCGTAGCAACGCGTCCTTTTTAAAAACGGACCATTACCGGGGAAACACCGAAAAGCAAAGAATCGATATTTGGCAATAACCGAAGAGCAAAGAACGGATACTTGGCAATAACCGAAAAGCAGCTCTTGAAACTTTTGACACACGGGTTCGGCCATGAGTGAAATAACGCGCCATTTGTATCTCGTAATGAGGAATCCATGGGGGCCGCCGTAAATCTTTTAGTTTTGCGCCGATTGATTTATTTGGGGGTGCCTGAAAAAGGATGGAGGGTTCGAGTACGTGACTGTACTATGGAAGTACTCTGTACTCTTTTTTTTTTCTCAAAAAGAGAGGTGGGGTTTTCATTTTTCATTTCGAAGGCAATCAAGTGTTACGGCTGGAGAACGGAAATGGAAAAACCTAATCTCGTCGCTTTAGCGCTGGTCAAACATCCATTTTGAGCTTTATTCTATTAGACGGCGGTGGTCAGTTTAAGCCCCCGAAACATTGCGATGGTCGTTTTCCTTCGGGAATTGTATCTCTTTAGGTTTATTGGCAATTAAACAAGACAAATACTTTGTGCTGGTTAGAGGTTTTTGAGTGCAGTTTAACGTTTATGGTTTATTTTTTGGGGGGAAGAAATATTGGGATGAAAGTTTGTTATGGTAATTTTTAAGATCTTGGATCTATTTTTAAGTTCGTTGTTAGTTGACACATTTTGCTGTAGAAGTCGTGTAAAGTTAAATTTGCAAAATTTTCTTTTAATGCTTTAGGAATTTAAGTAACTGGAAGGATATTATGGATGATTATAAATTAAATAGTTATTCTTAATGAAAAAAAATACGATAAAACCAACTGTGTTGTTCAGTGAAATAAACTGAAATTCTCAGTAAAGCAACTGTAATTTTCAATGAATGAACATCAATTCTCAGTGAAATAGCAAACATTCTCTCTAAAATAATCTGTAATTACCCAAGTTTTTAAACTTAATGCAATCATTTATCAATCTTTAGTTTTCAATTTCTGCCTTTTTGAAATAACTTTTAGTTATAGTAGGGGAGCCCATGATGCTAAATGTGGATTTACTCGGAGCGCGTCAGATAATCATAGGGGAGATACCTTGCATGCTTTTGAGTAATTCCACCAAATATAAGCTCTCTATTGTGGTGGGTTTGTTTAGAACAGCCCGTCAAAATTTGAAAGAAAACTAGTTACATGGACATACTCGAGCGCGTCAGATTGGCTACCAAGACAGTTTACAACTAGTTGAGCCTAGTTTCCTGGCTACTAGTCTATAAACATTTTGTTTCGTACATTTTTCTCAAAAAGAGCGATAGCGTCTTACCGGTATTGGCTTTACTTTGCAACTTTGTAACCCTCCCGCTCCCTTACCCACCGCTCAAATCGGCAGATTTTAGAAAATGTACACTTTTTAGCTGGTAACTAACCTACCTTATCTTTATCTGACGCGCTCGAGTATGTCCATTTAACTAATTTTTTTTTTACAAATCTGACGGGCTGTTCTAAACTTACCCACAAACATAGAGAGCTTATATTTGGTGGAGTTACTCAAAAGCATGCAAGGTATCCCCCTTATGATTATCTGACGCGCTCGAGTTACTACCCAAAAACACTCTGGGCTCCCCTACTATTATTTAGTCTGCAGCTAAATAAACGTTCAATGCTTAATACTTCAAAATAAAAGGTAAAAGGGAAATTGTGAAATTCTTGTGTGCATTTTTGTTACATTTAATCAGGCGATAAGTACGAAAACTCTAGAGATAAAAGAAAAGAAAAATGTATTTTTTATAATATTTTAAAAGTTATAGAATATTATTATTTTTGAATATTCTTAAAAGTATTAAAACTAATTACATAAACAGTGAACTTTTTATACATTTACCTAAACAAACATTGACGTTGAAAGGATTATCTTGTATAATGAAAATATTTTCGAGGTGATACCCATGGTACACGCAATAACGCAAATTTTATAAAAAAAATATTTGCAACTAATTATTTATAAACTTGAAAATATTGTGGTTCTGAAATACTTTTGTGTGTGAATTGTTTACTATAAACGATATAATTTATTTTTCTCATAAAGGAAAAACAAACTGTTGGCTATCTACAAATCATAAGTTTGTTAATTTTTTTTTTGTGATGTTAGCATCAAAGTGTTATTGATCAATTTGAATACTACGAAAACCTCATCCTACTTTCCAATTTTCCTCACAACCCCTCAAATTAGAAACAAAAGAAAAAAAAATTTAATCCTTCTCTCCAAGACAACGTCAAACCTGCTAGTTAACCACCCACTAACCCATCAATGAACAACAGACAAACCCCATCCACGAAGAGGGAAAAAAACACCTGCAACAATTAATCGCAAGAAATTCCCTCAGGTCGCTCCAAAACAAATAGCTTTGAAGAGCTGTCACTGATAACCATGGTTATGCTAATTGCGGAGTTATTGAGAATTAATTTTCGCTTTGTCTATCTAATATGCGTGTAGGCGGGCTTGTAAATGTCAAAGGGAGATTTACCGACCTCAGGATCCCGAAGGAGCTCATTAAACTAGTCAGAGATAACCATCGAGGCGAACGGGGGGATTTTAATACGTTTTTTTCTGTATGCTGGGTTGGCAACGGTGTGCACCTGAAAAGACTCGGTAGAATATTTATCTATAACTAGGATTTGGCATGAGATAAAAAGGGAAATGTTTCTGGAATTGATTTGTGAGGATTATGAGAAAGATCGGTGGTTGTTTGTATGCATTTGAATGTTTTAAAAAGCTGAAAAATATTTATTTTCATCAAACGTCAAGGATTATGTATTAGACTGTAATTGAATATTTTGTCTGGAAATTCCAAACCTCACTACTATAAACCAACATGAAAGAAATGCATTCATTAAGGAATTCATGTATCAAATTTTAAAATCAAAGTTCGTACAGTGTCAAAAAACTGTCTAAGTTTAAATTCTTTAAATTGAAGGAGTGAGAGAAAAAAAAGAGGTATATGTTAAAACCTTTTTTCGAGATAGGTACTTGACCTTGAAAGGTACTGATTGTAACACTGATAATTCTCTTAATTAGCCCAGGAGAAATTAAGTCTGTACGAAAATGCAGGATTAAACACTACTCTATTCATCCATAAAAATTACTTTTGCTTTGAAAATGTCACATACCTCCTTATTTCACTATTATTCCTATCGTGTAAAAAGTTTAAAATTTCTCTATGATCATCTTGATTCATTAAGTCAAATGTGAGGGTGTTTGAGCGATGAAATCATTAAATTTTAACTTGAAATTTTTTTAACAATATTACAAATGTCGTTATCAAGTTTTACGAGTAACTTCTTCATAAAAAACAAACCATGCAAATATATGAACAACTTATTGCAAGGCAAAATAGTAATGCAGAAAATCTCTTAAGAGGATGTTTCATTTTATGGGCAGTATATTTACCCTATAATTTTGATGGTTCTTTATACATTTTTTTACATTATTAAATTATGACCAAAACAAAAAATTAAGAATCATTCTAAAAACATACATGTAGTGTTTGATGCATAAAACTGAATAATATTAAAAATATTAACTGTGTATTTTGTGTGAATTACTTTTTTGAAACTTAATCCAATGAATTTTATTTGTTTATTTACATTTCAATTTTGTAATAATCTTAATCATTCTAATATATATCCCAATATATTTTAATTATAGTATTTTTTGTTCCATATTCCAAAATGAATTATGTACAAAACTTTTCTAGTAGTTTGAAGCAAAAAATATATTCAACACTATAACTCACAAAATTCTTTGAATTATCGTCCAAACTTTAACGTCAGTCTATTTTCTCTTCTGGAAAAAACATTTTAATACCTTTGTGAAAGAAGGTAAACATTGTAAATTGTTAAAAACTTACCTTCTTTTTCTTTTCAAAAAAAGGAAGCTCTGAAGCTGTTCTTACTTTTTAGGCAGAGTGATGCATCTTCTTGTGAGAAATAATTTCTTCTAACGCGTCAAAAGAAGCATTAGACATTTTTTATACTTTCTTCGTTGCTACTTTATAAAGACTGCTGAGTTCCCTGGGACCAACGTGGAGAAAAAATGTTTTGTTCAGAAGAACAACTTGGATACTTAATGAGAATTTATGAATTGTTTATCATGGTAAAGTGTAAGGCTTAATCCCTTAATTTCTATTTATTGTAAAAAACAAAAAAGGTAAAAGGTACTCGTAAAACTTCTTGTGGTTATTTTTTATTAGTATTATTTTTAATAGTTTTTCAAAAGTTTGTTTGAATGGTTAAAGAGTCAAAAAAAAAGTTTTGATAATGATAATTGATAATATTACCTTTAAAATGTTTAATAGCCTTTATCGTGTATAAATTTACTTTTAAATCAGTATAGGAAAGAAAATAAAAAAACTAATTTATTTTAAATCATAACCTAATTTAATAAATAAATAAATATACATTTAAGTATGAAAGTGTGTTTTTTAAGTTAGGGAGTACGTCAATTATAAAAACACCATTACTTTATTGATATATTAACCCTAAAAAGTTTGGTTTATGCTATAACTTGCAGTAAATATTTTCTAAATATAGTTGGAATACGTTTTCAAAATTATTTGTAGTAAACTAATATGCTCTACAAAACTGAAGTTTGTACTAAGTGCACCTAATGACCTATTGTCTAGTTTATTATTAGTACTGAAGTTCATAAGAGTGTTTAACTTAATCTAGGACTTGATCTAGCCCTGCTAGATCTCATTTTTCAAGACTTAAAGTATGTTACGATTTTACCATTATTAAACCATTATTAATTATAAAAAATAGATACTACACTTTAATTTATATTAACTCAACCTTATTCTAACAAAAATCCGTTCAAAACAAATCATTGGATTGATGCAAACATTTGTACAATATTTCAGCAGATTTATTCCTAGGGGAAATATCTTAGAAAGCCAGACTTCAAACATCGACCATTTCAAAAGTCGAGTTGATTCGGTAAAGCTGAAAAAGTCAATGTATTTAGGTTTTATTTTACCATTTGTATTCCACTCGCATTTAGTGTTATTATAGCAAGAGGTCAAAATTATGTAGGGTAGAACGTTAGAAAACACTTTTAGTATTATGTGATTTGTTACACAAGAGTTTTGAAATATTTCCAAATCATACATATCTTCAAAGAATATCTTCTAACGGTAACGCAAATGGTAGCTATAATTTTAATCATGGTTCATTATTGAAAACTCATTTGGGAAAATCTTTTTGCTAAAACGATACATGTACAAGTACATACAGATTTATGGGAATAATTTGATAAAATTAAAAATCTTGGTAGATATCAAGATTTCTTTTTTCAAAATTTTCCCATTCATTCAACTATTTCCCAACAATAACGCAGGCTATATATATCTATTCATTAATTAGCAATATCACAATTTGTAATCATACTCAAAATTATAGTTATAAAAAGGTAGTAAAATTAGTACTGCTGATTTCCCTTTAGTATATACTAGTTAAATGTCCCAAAAATATGGTATTAATGTGGTGTTAGGTATTTAGGTGTAAAGTTCTTCCAAACGGTTGCAACAAAATCATTACTCTGACTGTTTAACTTAAATTGAGACCAAAATGATCCTATGGAAGTTATCCTCGAAAAGTTACCAGGAGTATTAATAGAATAACAAACTTATCAAAATCTATTGATCTCGAATTATTGTGATATTGATTATTATTATGATTTTTATAATTGCGTTACGTTGTTTATATTCGTGAAGTGTAAAAAACTCCTTTTTTCAAACGTGTAATTTGAGATTCTTTCATTTGTCCCAAATTCTATTTATATTTAGCTTCTCTAAACAAAATTTAAGGAGATCGTTCCTCAACAAATTTCTAAAATGTAGTATCTTTTTAAAAGTTAAATAAAAACACCCATTCTCAATTCTTCAAAAACTACTTAAACTTACTATGACTACTTATTACTTACTGTAAAATAGTACAGTTTCACCTAAATAACAGACTTTAACATAATTATTTTTACGGACATTTTCCCAATAGCTCAAAACACCATCACTCATACCATCATAAATTCCCCGATATTTCATCCGGAGTGGTTTTTGAATTTCGCACACCACTACAGGGGCAGTTACCCTACATCTAGCATGAAAAATGATTCAATGTACTTCTCCCAAGGTATAATTTTCCCCATCCGAAAATAAAACACAGCACTTCAATCGATTCAAAAATGCTCTCAGCCACTGATTTTTACTTCTAAAAGCTCTTTTCGGCCTGATACTGGACACAATATCCCGTAACTACCGCACCGCCCTTCTGGTTTCTAAATGGTTTTGTAACACTTGTTTTGCGAAAAGGAGTTTTTGAAGGACACTCCCCTTGAGCCATTTGTCACGCGAGCGGAGTCATCATTCAAGGAGCTTTTTCTGAGTGCCAGGATCGTTGGAAATTTTAAGTCTGGGAAACTTTTATGGTTACACTTTGAGGATTACCGTAGAGGATTTTATCATGGCCACCTAAACTAATAAGGCCGTAGAAGCTTGAAATCTGAGTGATGTCATGCCTTCTCTTCCACGTCATCGACGCGTTTAAGACAACAGCGCAACTCCAGTCTGGAATCTTGATCGCCCCACCCTTTACAGCCTGATTGGTCTCCACAACTACGGTGAAAACGTCACTTGAATTAGCCACACCGACACACGTGTCGAATATTTCAGAAGTGAGAAAGTGAATTAGAGATCGCGAACCTCAAGTTGATTCCGTGCTCTATTATAAAAATTTTATGTTGTGTAGTTTCGGTTTGCAGATCGAAAAAGAGGTTTCCCTTAAGACCTGAAAATGGTTTTATGCAGAATTAATTTTAATGATCATATGTGATCAGTGATTACTAAAATCTGGTTTAATGATTAAATTTTAAATAAAATTGTAAAAATCGGGCCTGGTTTAAAACTCATGATCGGACATATTTTAAGCCTTCAAATTTACGATTACAATGGAGGGGGGGGTTAAATATTAACAGATGTTTCCTCTTTTCGATCAGTTTTACAATGTTATCATCAACAGAAAGATTTTTAGGATCTGGTTTTAGGTCCAATCTAAGGTGTCCAATCCAAGGATTGTGTGCAAATTTCAGATCAGGATTGTTCTGCTCTTTAACCCTATCTGTCATTAGGAGAGTAATTCTTAGCAATCCTAAGTCAAATCAATCCTAATTCAGATCAAACTTTCTCCCATCTGAAATATTCGGCACGTGTGTCGGTGTGGCTAATTCAAGTGACGTTTTCACCGTAGTTGTGGAGACCAATCAGGCTGTAAAGGGTGGGGCGATCAAGATTCCAGACTGGAGTTGCGCTGTTGTCTTAAACGCGTCGATGACGTGGAAGAGAAGGCATGACATCACTCAGATTTCAAGCTTCTACGGCCTTATTAGTTTAGGTGGCCATGATTTTATGCGGAATTCACTAGTGTTTCTCAATTGTTCGGGTATACATCAGACCCCTTTGAAATAGAGTAGGTAATATACATATAAAATCTTATTCGATCCACATTATTTATAATTAATTAAAAATATATCAATAAGTTAACGAGTAGATGAATCGGTGAATCATTTTTAGGTGTTGTATAATCAAATAAGAAATAGGGGGGTTACAACTTCAGGATGTTGAAATAGTGAAAAGAAACTTTTAAAACACGTAATATGCAGTGACAGAATATAAAGAACAATCATTTTTTACTTCTCTTTAAGTATAATTAAGGTTCTCTATTTTACGAAACATAGTTGCAGAAAGTAAAACTAATTGCATGTCTTAAAAATCCCCTTCTTTTAAAAAGTATCGATTCTAAATGACAATATTCCGAAGAAATTAAATCTTAATGATTACACACGTCTGCAATAAAAACTTTCTTGCTTGTTTACCTTTCATATTTACCATCACTGGTTAAACTCAAGTGCCTTGAAACATTTAAACTCAACACCCTGTACCATTCTACCTTCCTCGTTTAGTTAACATACACACAATCCATTAAATATCCATCATAAACAGCACCGAAATCCCCAAAAAATATAATCGCCGATCGCCTCATTTATCAAGAATACTCCAAACAGCTGATTCTGCCACGTGTTTGAACTTAAATAACTTTAAACCCTCAACCACAAAGAGCGGTTTAAAAATGGAGTGAATCTTCACGGTGCACCTAATTGTATTCATTGAAGGGTATGAAATCTTCTTTCATCCCTAATCACACCCAAGACCTGCGGACAAAAGGTATCCCAGTTTTTCGCTTTTCCGCAAATTAAGTTCAGACGAAAGCACTCCAAAGGACAGGGGTCTGGAGTCATGGGTCGGGCATTTTTCTGTCTGCTGCTGAGAAGACTTAAAACCGAGTTTTCGGGATGAGTTTGAAATTAATTTCGCTTACAGAGAGAGTTTTTTCCCTTGGAATTTCGTAAGTAATAATAATAATAATGATAATAATAATAATATAGTTTTCGAAGTGTACAGGATTGAGAGTTTAGAATGCTGTTTAATTATTCATGGGGGAGAAGAGAGTGAAGATTTGTTTGGGTTTGGTTTAGTTTTTTGAAGTGTTTGAGAACTTTGATGGCAGCTTTTGGAAGAGAACAGAATTTTCTCATAGAGAACTGGTTTTTCTTTTGTGTTCTTAGTCTGTGTTTGTTTATGTCAGAATTTCAATTAAAATTTTTCTTTTAGTTAAAAGTTTCTTATTCTTGAAGTTAATTCTTCATTATAGTTAGTGTCTGGATTAGACAGAGAAGGAAACGTCGTATTGTTTTATAGTAAGAAAAATAAAGTGTAAAGGAAAAGGCATTATAAGGTGGATTAAACATAAAAATTGATAATGTAATTAATAATTGTTCACTTTGTGATTGTAAAATAATAAATATTATTTAAATGATAGAATATTAATTTTTTTTTAAATATCTAAAAAAAAATTAATTTCTTACAAAAATATATTTAGATTTTTTGGTATGAAATACGGTTTATCCATTCAATAGTGGTAATATGGATAAACAACTGCTCCAAAACTTTATTTAGTTCCTTTATCATTCTTCAAAACAAACAAAGACCCAAAAGCTTACCATAAAGGGTGACTTTTTAGTTATTACACAGTATCTGGGAAAAAGATCACGAGAAAACGTATTCCCTCTCACATTCATAACATTTTAACCAAACAAAGAACAAAATCTTGAAAAGAGTTGGAACTTTAAATAACCGGGCGATATTTAGCGGGGACTCTAACGGAATTGAACCAAGAGTTGTAATGTAAGTAAGAGAGAAATATAAGTATCTGTAAAGCTATTTTTAAGTTACCTTCTAAGTCTCGCCAAATATCAGTAAAATTATTTGACACCATCCTTAGTTTTGAATTGCTTCCAACTAATTTTTTTAAACTGTTTGAATGTGAGAAACAACTTTTTTGCTTCATTTCATGATAAAATTAATGATGTTTTAAACTTCTAAGAAATACACAAAAAATCGATACTCAAGCTACCCTTTCTTAATGCAAATTTGAAAACAACCTTTTTAACATTTATGTAATGAAATATTGTTGTTCAATAACAAAATCTAATCAATTCCTAATCTTTAACGGACTTTTATCCTTTTGCTTTGAGACTGATTGTAAGAGAAGGCAATAAATCAAGTTGATTAGTTGAATGTTAAACCACAATAAAAGTAAGGTTTCAAAAACGTATCTGAATAGATGAAGTCTGTCCTATATTAGAGAGACTAAAGATAATTCGCCTAACTCCAGTTCAGACAAGATAGGTATTTCAATGCATGAATTTAACTGGATTTGTGAGTTGTGTGAGAACTGATATAGTATACGTATATGTATAGGACAGTTTGACGATCGAACACGGAATGATATATAAGCCTCATGTGTGTATTCCAAGAACTTCGTCCATATCCCGTGGCAAAACCTGAAGATTTACTATGTTACATTTAATCAGGTTCAGCCGTATTGTTCAGTTGAAGATAAATGACAAATATCAATTAACTGTTTGATGTGTGATGAAGATGTAGTGTAAAATAAATTAGCTCGTATGTGTTTGTTCATACTTTTGTTTTTTAATAATTTGTTTTCAATCATAAAAAATTATACAATGTAATTTATTTAAATAAAGAGGACAGTAATAAACAAACAATTTAATTCACGAATTTATATTAAAAGGGACCCCTGGAAAAATAGGTAGAAAGGAAAAAGAGGAAAGGTGGTAATATTCTTTATAAAAAAAATATTTTTTTTTTTTTTTTCAATTTACAATAACCCCTGGAAAAATAGGTAGAAAGGAAAAAGAGGAAAGGTGGTAATATTCTTTATAAAAAAAATATTTTTTTTTTCAATTTACAATAACCCTAACTGACCCATTTTTCGTTACTTTAAAAATGAAATCAAAATATTTTATGAGTTAATATAAGTTTATGAGTTTAGTTTTATTATTATTTTATGAGTTAATATGAGTTAATATAAGTTACATAGTTTAAATTAACTGTATTTAACTTTCTAATGTTTTGAAACTAATTTTCATCAGCTGTTGTAAATTATTTTAAAATAAACAACTAATCTTGATTAAAGAACTCTTATCCTACCAAACTTTATTTTTTTTACAACCAATATTGTTCAAAAAGAAGATGATTTAAATAATGTTGAAAATACTTTCCTTTTGTAAACGCAGATAAAACTTTAATAATGTAAAATAATATCGACTGCTAATTATTAACTCAGCCAAAAATTCATCATATAAAGAGTAATGTGTTGTTATTAAATTACGTAGTACATTTGAAAACTTATAATAAATAATTTTTGATCCGTTTTAGATTGCTACTTCACTTATAAATATTCCACTTTTATCAGAAACAGAAACTATCAACTTTTCAAGTTGCATAAGCATTAAGCACGTCTTTTGGGAGGGTTGTACTTTATACACGTGATACCTTCTTCTTAAACAAATACTTTTAAAATACCTGAAATTTCCCCGAAATATATCATAGAGATAAAGAGTCTTGAAAAGATACAGCGTAAGGGGAAAGAGCTATAAATATTGTTCAAAAGCTACTTTTCTCTTATCTAACGCGGAAAGTGAAGTTTTAGAATAAAGAGCCACCTCGAGAACCTAAATGGAATGTTGAATCAGAAATAAAGAACACAGAAAGGCTCCTAGTGAGACTTATGCAACTCAAGTAGTGCTTTGAAACATTTGGTCTCCCTAACTTAACATTAGTTTCCCAAACTCGATTTTATTCTTTTAGTTTCAACAATTCTGTCTGGAATGTGTCGTATTATTATAAGGTTTAAAATATATTTTTGTAATGCTTTTGTATAATTTATGGTTGTTCAGATCCTAAAATTTCAACTAGAAATTGTGCAACTACATAATATATACTTTTCGTACAAATACAAAGAAATAATATTTGCATAAAAACATATGCTAAAGATTTTTTTTATACAATTTTTAAGTCTACTATTACTTAACTACTTTAAATACTTTCGATATATTTCCTTTTTTTCTAGCTCTGAAAAGTTGCTGTATTTATTTGAAATCGATATCTTATATGTTTACATTATAGACCACATTCGAAATATAAAGTATATACACCTTATCCACCAAAATGTAATATAGTGCACACCTTAAACTTCAGACTATTATTCCAACTCTCACTGAAGGTTTAAAATATAGAACTTAATAACAAGTTCTTTGTAACCAAACCAATGTACTTTAGGTAGTTATGTTTCTAATTTGTTTTATATGTCTTTTATACGTTGTAGAGATATATATTTGTAGAGGATAAAATAATAAAATAAATACTGCAGAACCCTCAAACTGTTAATTTCTAAAGTTAAGCCTACATTTATTTATTTATTTATTTAGACAAAAAACAGACCTTTCGGTCCAATTACATTTGCCAGTACAGAAAAAAAAATCACAAGAACACCCAACAACCATCAAAAGCCAGACAACAAAAGAACACAATAAACAAATGCATATAGAAACATTAGAAAAATTTAGAAGATTAAGGACATGCAGATTTGCTTGAAAACTGAAAAAGACATAGAAAAAATATCCAAACGATCCGTATACAAATTATAGAGTGAGCAAAATTTATTTACATAGAAGTTTTTATCTGTGACAGTCCTTATATCAGTTCCAAAAAATTTTAAAGATTTATTTCTTGCAGAATGCCTTGGAACTATTATAAATATATTTTGAGTTAAAGTATTGCTGTCAATGTTTTTATTTAATAGTTTATGAAAAAATAACATTAACAAGAATTTACGCCTGGATTGCAGATCTTGAATTTTAAAATTTTCTCTCAAAATCTGGCTTGGCATATAAGTATTACAATATCCATTTTCAGTAAAAAACAAGTGTCTTAAAAAAATATTCTGAATTTTTTCTATCATTTTAATATAAATTTCATAATGAGGATCCCAAACTATACAAGCATATTCTAATTTAGATCTGACTAAGTAATTGAAAATTGAAATTTTGGATGCTGAATTAAGTTCCCTGCAAGCCCTTAATATAAAACCTAAATTCTTGAAAGAACATGAAACAATATTTGAAATATGATCAGAAAATGAAAATTTACAGTCATATTTTACACCAAGATCAAAAACACTATTACATCTAGAGAAAAAAATATTATCAATACAATAGTTATAAATTAAATTTGAATACTTATGCGAAAAAGTCATGATAGAACATTTTTTGTAATTTAGAAATAATCGATTTGTCAAGCACCACCTGTTTAGTGACATCAAATCATCTTGAAGATTGCTGCAATCATCAAAATTATAAATGTGATTATATATTTTTGCATCATCAGCAAACATAAGGCATTTGGAATAACTTAAACATTCAGGTAAATCATTTATAAACAAAATAAACAACAATGGTCCCAGTGTTGAGCCCTGGGGTACCCCCGATGAACTGGTAAAAACACTAGACAAACAATTTTTATATGAAACAACTAAGTGTCTATTAGTTAAATAAGAATAAATCCACTTTACCAATCCACCATTCAATCCAAAATCAATAAGTTTCCTCATCAAAATGCCAAAATCAACAGAATCAAATGCTTTTGTAAAATCTGTGTATACTACATCAATTTGTCTATTTTCATGCAGAGCCAAAACTATCTCCGAATTTAAAGACAACAAATTTGTTACTGTTGATCGTCCTTTTAAAAATCCATGCTGAACATCTGATATACGTTGACCTATACTAAGAAAAATACGTTTTTGTATTACACCCTCAAAGATTTTAGAGAAAACAGACAAAATAGTAATAGGTCTATAATTTTCGATATCTGCTCTATTTCCTTTCTTAAAAATAGGAGTAATCTTGGATTTTTTAAATGCAACCGGAAAAATGTTAGTTTTTAGGGATTTATTGAATAAAATTAAAAGAGGGTAAACAAAAAACTCAGCACAACCCTTAATGAGATATGGAGGAATTTTATCAAGTCCAGCAGATTTATTTCCCTTCAAGGATTTAATTTCCGACGTAATTTCAGAAACTGAAATGTGATTAAAATCATGACAAAAATTATCCCTTTTATTAGTATTAACATTTGATACAAAATTAGAACTCTGTGAATAAACAGAACTAAAATGTTTAGCAAAAGCTTGAGCAATGTCAACATTTTTGGTCAAATTTTGATTTTTATATGTCATTGAATTACACTCATTACAATTTTTTTAGAACTTCTCACAAAAGCCCAAAAATTAGATGCATCATTTACTAAATTATCATTAGTTATATTTATATAGTTTTTATATGCATCTCTAATTTTAACTTTGACAATACGTCTCAAAGCTTTGTAGGCATTTATTAATATTACATTATCACACATTTTTTTTCTTAATCTATTTTTTAGCTTTATATGATAAATGATATCAGAATTGAACCAGATTGGAAATTTTTTTTGTTTGGGTGCATACTTGGGAAAACAAGCATCTAATATATTATATATTCCTGCATAGAAAGAGGAGACAGCCTCATTTATATCATCAATAGCACTGAGATAATTCCAATCTGAATCACGCATGAGTTCATAAAATAAGTGAAAATTTCCCTTCCTAAAATTATAGTTTTCAACACCCGAGGAAACTTCTCTAGACTTTATTCTCTCAAAAGACTTAACAGATAGAATCAGTGAGGGATGGTAGACATCTTCTCTTACAAGAATTTCCTCATCATCGGCACGAGTAATCGAAAAAACCTCAGATGTTAAGTTACTAATCACAAGATCCAGGATTCTACCCTGATGATTAAGACAATGATTAAACTGCTTAAAGTTACACAAGCTCAAAAAATCAAAAAGATTCTTCTCATTTAAGGGTAAAGATTGAAAAACAGATTCCTCTGACCAGTTAATTTTACTTAGATTAAAATCACCCAACAAAAGCATAGGTTTGGACATCATATCAACATCATTGGAAAAAAGACTAAAAAAATTCATGTACGTGTCAGCATTAGTATTTGGTCTAAAATACACAACACATAAATACATAATAGTCAAATGAGACACAGAAACTTTTAAAATTAAATATTCCAGATTGTTAATAGTATTTTCACACACTTCAAAACTAAATTTTTTGTCTAATGCAATCAAAACACCCCCTCCTCGAATTTTAATGATCCTGGTAAAGTATATATTTTCTTTGCTGAGATCCACCAATAGATGAACCACAGTTGTCAAATGTCAAGCTTAAAACTTTTAAAGTGTATTTTTTCTGTATTTACTCATCATCAAATATCATTTCGAAAGAGAAATATAATTTTCCCGTTATCAGAGCAGTCTTTGTTCAACTCATTGACACTTTGCGGATATGAGATAACTATTGACAGGCCTTTTGATTGGCACTGTCCTCTCTTCGAATATGTCAATATCGGAGAAGTTGCTGGTATTGATCTTTACGGTTAGTGTCTTCAAATATGACAGCGAGAATAATTCGAAAAGGTTGCAGATTGGAGATTGCTCATTTCATATTATAACTGAGTGTTATCCTTTATGTTATGTTCAGTGAAGTCATTGGTATGTAACGAATGAGATAAGAAAAGAAAATGGTGGATGTCTCTCCCACCCATAATCTCTGTCGATAATGCAAAGGGGATTTATTTAGGGAAGTTATTGTTTTTTTTTAAAGTATTCACTTGTAGGGAATATGTTGAGATTCTAAAAAATCACTAATATACGTAGAGTTTAGTTGAATAATAAAAACTTCTATTAAAACTCATGTACTAAATGTAACTTATAAATTATAGACTTATATTTACTTCAGAAATTAAGAATGACTTAGTAAAAATTAATAGAAATTTTATAGAGGTTAGCAAATATTGTTTATACATTCAACCAGACCGTAGATTTAAACGAACACTCAGCTAGAAGTCCCATTAGGTTTTTTAAATGAAGTGCAATATTTTAATTGGTCAAACTCTTTGGTGCATAATGTTGAAACTCAACATTACTTTCTTATGTATATTTTTTACATACGTTTACACTTTATGCATTAAGGATAATACAAAAAAGAATACTTTTTTTCCTAGAAAAATTATAATAATAATGATTTTAAAAAAGTAGTTTCTTAATGTATCGATTCCATATTTTATGCAACAGTGTTAATCATCCATCTTTTTAGGCAAAAAAAGCTTAGAATTACAATAATATCAAATTGACACCCTATATCCATGCATAGTGCAGTTAAAATTTATTTTCAGAGAAAAAACACACAAAAAAAATTAATGTAAAGCAGACAAATTTGTTAGGGGTTTAAAACTGTTTCGGTTGAATAAATACTATTTATTTGAGAATTCAAGGAAATATCCTTGATTTCAAATCGAAGATAAAAGAAAAAACAGGCAGTATTCAACTGCATCTGGAATTAATATATATAAGAAAAACAGGAAAAAAATATTTTTGAAAGATTCTATATATACGAATTTCACAAAGAGCCTAGAGACATGGAACTTCGTCTGGGTTTACTGGGCTATATTTCATTATTTTACGACTACCGTAACCTGTTAAAACACAATTCCTTTGTCTAAATCCTATAAAATCCTAAAACTTTGTTCTTCATAAGAAAGAATTGTTTCTTTAAATCTGTTAGATAAGGGAAGTGAATAGATAGCAGGGACGAAATCTTTTTTCCCTATAAAAACTGCTATAAAATTTGAAAAGAGCTTGGGAACACTTTTTGTTGAGTGGCAAATAGAAGTTATACAAGTTGTCTCTTAATTTTTTAGCATCGGGATTTTGTAAGTTTATGTGCATATAAAGATAAGGAGACTTTCGAACTTAAATATTTAATGGATACATAATAATTTAGAATATCTGAGCTAAGAACCGTGTTTTATGTTTAGATTTTCCGGGAGACCGATACAAATAGATAAAATTTCCCAAACGTGTTCGGAATCATGGGAATTTTGCATTTAATAAGTTCAATAATAACCAATAAAATCTTAAATAATAAAGGATAATTGTTTTTTAATTGAAAGAATAGAACTTATTTTGGTAAAGGTAAATGATAACTTTAACACTTATAATAATTAACTATAGTAGAGGTTCTTATAAAAAACAGCTTTCTCATCTTTTGAAAGCGATTAAAGAGCAAATGTCCTTAGGATAGCCAAGTTGGTGTTATTTTCTCAATTAAAAACAAATCTCAAATTTGTACCGTCGCAAATTTGCGCTTTTGACAAAAAATATTTTTCGTACCCCCCAAATAAAGATCCATACTTTGTTTACTGTTTATACACTTTTTATTTTAACTTTTTAAAAGCTGCAATTATAATTTATAAATATAGTACATTAGTATCTTTTAATCGATTTAATTATTTCAATACGCTCATAAGAAATATATATAGTTTCAAAAATAATTATATACTCTTACCCAAAATTCTGTGACTGTCAGTGTCCATACACTACATTTCTTTAGATCTTTAGCACATTTAAAATTATAAGAAATTTAAATTTACGAGTTAATTTTATTTGTCTTATTATTATCATCATAATCAAACAGTTATTCTTGCAGTTTTGAACGAGGTTATGTCCATCGAATTCCTCCAAAACGACTGGGAATGCTCAATTGGCTGCATCCATCAAAGGATTGACCCATTCAAACGAAATAACCTTCAATACAAACAACCACCTCCAGTGTCACAAATCCATCTGAACAAACGCCAAGTCCAATCCCAATCGTCAAACAGAACTACTTTGAAACACCGCTAACAATCTTAACGATGACTTTGAATTAAGAAAACTCCGTTAGGGCTCTTGTTTTCTGCCCTCAACGTCCCTCGTTTCTCTAATTAGGCATTCCCAGTAGCATCGGGGAATATCCATGGATTGTTTGTGACATCACGTTCCCATGGTAACTGCGGTAAGGAGTACAAATTGGCCCCGATCTACTGTTGTGTGTTTAGGGCCATAATTTAAGCCGGGATCTATATAATGGCATGTAAATCGGGGGGCTCGGGCACTTGTTATCTTATCCAAAGAAGAATGCGTCCGATTTTGAGTCGGGCGTTACTCCGAAAGGGCATTCGGATATGAAATGGAAGGGTTTGTGTGAGTGTGGGGATGCTTTGTCTAAACGTTTATTTCATATGTTGTCGATTTGCGCTATTAGTTTTAAACGTGTGATAAAAAAAATTAATTGTAGGCAGCACAGAGACTTTTCATGATATACCTTTTCCAAACCAGCTAATTCTGTGCCCCTATTCTCTAATTTATTTATTTTTTAATATTTATTTATATTTCCTTGTGTGGGTTCTTTATTCTTTTACCAATATGATTTACATTGTTTTTTGTACTTTTTAATATTCAAATTTCATAGTTGAGTAGATAGCTTTTAATTAGTTCGTTAGGAAATTAATTTGAAGTTTTATGATTAAACTTGCATTTTTTTCTAATTTTGTTATTATACGATGTTAAAACACGACTTTCTTTTCTTTTCATAAAAATGAATTTTCATTAGGTAAATTAAGAAGTAAAAATTACGAAGATAAAGTTATAGCTGAAACTTATTACTTATATGTGGGCAATATAGGGCTGTTTTTAAAGAGCCCGCACAGATGTAATTCGAAAATTTCCTCTACGATTCAATATTTTCTCTGAAAAAATATGTTCAGAAAAATGCATATTTTGACTTACATTTGCTAAAATTTAATTTTCGTTTGCTTAAAACAAGTTTATGATAACCTACAGATCAATTATGTAGTAGCATAAGTCAAAAGTGAAAACAAAGATTGACTAATTAAGATTTTTCAATACATTTTTTCAGAATAAAAAAATATTCATATAAAACTGCTTATTTCAAGACATTTTGTATTCCATTTTATTTCTTTCAACATCTTCTTCCGGAAGCATGACATCCAAACTTCCTCAAAGATAAAGCTTTATTTCAGGAAGGATTATTTTTTTCAAAACATCCTCAAAGATATTTTTAGGATACAATACCAACAGAAAGCATGATAAATCAAGAATTCAATAAAAACCAAACACACAGTTGGACACCTTCAGTCTGCTACCAAACTCCAGTTACCCGGTAGATTAACGCTGGTCTATATTGAACTCATACGTTCACCCACTGGCCCATGAAATAGCTTCGTATATATGCGCATGTTCTAGGGCTTTGTGCTGTAGTAGATATCACGTACGGGGGGCTCAGAGCTATAAGTCGGTTTGGAATAATGCAATACCAATCTTTTAGTCGTCGAGTTGAATATTCCACGTAGTACGTATTTTTAGAAAAAGGGATCGAGGGAATTAAAGTCTTGTTAAGTTCGAAGATCAGAGAATTTTCTTTCGTTTGAATGGTATCCAACATTCACGTGTGCTTGGAAAATAGATAAGTGCTGGAAAAAAGGAGAATTTATTTTTATAAAAAGTACAAAGAAAGTTTAAAACCTTTCAAAAGAATGGAATGGGGAAAAAATGTGTCAGTAATTCCTTGACTTCACTTAAAAAGAACAATCTTGTAAAAGTTTGTGGAACCTTCAGAAAAAACTTCGAAATTTAAAAAAAAAATATAAAAGATCCTAATTGGAAGTAATAATTTTTATAGTTTTAATTAGAATACTAAATTGATGTCAAATTAATTTTAATTATAACAATTTGAATATTTCTTTAGTTTTTATTACATTTTTTTACTTATTACCTGCTTAAAATTGCGCCATACTCGTATGTAAAAATATTTGGATTTTGAAATTACTTAATTTCTATAATTAATTTAAATCTCTATTTTAATAAGTAAACTGTAAATTGTTACTTGCATTTAAGAAAAATTTTAATATATTTTACAGATTTCTTATTTTACCTTTTAATTCAGAATGAATAACACTATTAAGAAAACTACTTCTTTACTAAAAAAATGTAATACTATTATTTTTTAAAGTATCTAAGAGGCATACAGTTGAAGAAAAAAAACTACATTAAAGCTTCAAAACACGAAATTTAGTTCCCTTTCCATTAGTGTCAAATTCACCAACACTCAACTAACGATTAAACTAAAATCGCCAACTTGGCGAAAAAGTCCCCATCATCCTAGTCGAAATATTCTCACAAAAATGGGCCTCCAGATAAATGGTTACAAATTACTCCTCAAAAACCACCACTTCCTCAAAAACGTCCGACCTAATTTAGTAAGTGAAACCAAATTATTCATCATTCCACCCTGACCTTTGTAATTATTTAACCCTGCAGCCCCTTTAACTCCCACAGTCAGTGTGCGGGGAGGACACAGGTTCTTTCAGTATAGTTCCCGCGAAAGGCCTACCTCATTTGCATATAAATGAACTTCCATTCTTCCTGAGATATATCTCTAAAATGAATGGAGGGAATTTTCTGTAGCTAACTTTGGATCGCCAGTAATTAACTGAGAGAGGCCTTACTTTATTGGACGAAAAATTGGTTTTTTCTTTGTTTTTCTTTTTTTAGATCGGTAATCAAATCAAAGAGTGGTTATTTCCTTTATTTTTAGATTGTGTACCTTTTTTTAAGGGGTTTGGGATCTTTGAGGTATTTTTTTTCATAAATAGTGATAAGTAGGGAGATTTGTTTACTGGTATTTGCAGGTGGTAAGTTAAATGGAGGGAACTTTTTTTTAAGAGAGGGATTAAAGGGGGATTTTTGTTTTAAACTTTCTGAGGACATCTTATTAGTCAGGATTAGGGTAATTACATTTTGCATTTTGGAACACAGCATGTGGGTTTTGTCTTTTTAATTCATTTTGGCTTCCTTGAGTCGTTAAAACCCATTATCTTCAGAGGATTAGTAAATGTGCATTTGAATTAACTATTTGTGCGTTAAATCTTTAGAAGTTAATAAATCAATGCATTTTATTTTTTATAATTAATATTTCGATTGAATTTTTTTTTGACGTTGCTTAACTTATATTTAATGTAAAAAAGAAGCCTTTTGAAATATTTAAATTTAAGAATGCATTCTTAAATATCTGTGTATTATTGTATTAAAATATAATCCTTTTTAAGAGCCCTTATAAAATATATATTTTGAAAGATAATAATAGACGGACTAATCCTATCTAAAGCACATATTCATTTAAAATTTATTTTAATTGAAACGAAGAGCGGTTAAGTATTAAAGTATTCCAACCAATTGGCAACCAGCTCTAGCCACTGACTGGTTTGTGGGGTTTTGTGTGTGTGACAAATTTTTGTCATCTTTAGCTCCTTTTAACATCTTTTTGGCAACATCCTCATTTTGAGGTCATCCTTTTTAAGTTCAAACGAGAACTTACTATCTCAGTTGGAGAATTGAATTTTACGCTGCTGAAGATGACCTCCGAAGCTGAGATTGAAACGTAGTATTTTAACATCGAGTGAGCCAGGGCCGTACAGCCCGGTAGACTCGTCTTTAAAAAATAGGCTGTTCTGAACTTACCACAAGATTAAAACTGATTGTTTTCTAACTCTTTCAAGATCAAGATCACCCTACTAACTATTACAAAGAATCCCCTATCATTTCTCACAAGTCTCCAACCAAATTCTAAAACTTCCCTTTAGCTCCCACCACCATTGATGAATACATCAAGGCTTCTGCTACGCCGAGCAGGGCCGCTCATTTTTATCGTCTGGAGGGAGATGCGCGCGGAATCGCATTCCTGGCATTATCGTAAACAAGAAAAGCGTCGAACACGCGGGATCGATAGATTTCCCACGACGTCGTAAATAATGAAATCGCGTCGTCGCGCGGAAGTTTCTGAGGGGAAGTTCTTGAGAGAGAGATGAGAAAAGGTGACTTTTATGGCTAAGCAATTACAAAATACTGTCAAATATCGATCCCGATATTTTGAGATGGAAGTTCAGTTCAAGTTGAATTGTATATTCCGTTGTAAGAATCGGTAAATACACTATATAGTAGGGGAGCCCATGATGCTAAATGTGGATTTACTCGAGCGCATCAGATAAACATAGGGGGGATACCTTGCATGCTTTTGAGTAACTCCACCAAATATAAGCCCCACATGTAGTGGGGTTTGTCTAGAACAGCCCGTTAGATTTGTGAAAAAAACTAGTTAAATGGACATATTCGAGCGCGTCAGATTGGCTACCAAGACAGCTAACAACTTGTTGAAACTAGTTTCCTGGCTACTTTAAAAAACATATACAAAAACATATACAAAACATATACAAAAACATATACATATACAGTCTATAAACATTTTGTTTCTTACATTCTCCTCGAAAAGAGCGATAGCGTCTTACCGGTCTTGGCTTTACTTTGCAACTTTGTAACCCTCCCACTCTCTTGCGTCACGCTCAAATCGTCAGATTTAAGAAAATGTACACTTTTTAGCTGGTAACTATAACCTACCTTATCTTTATCTGACGCGCTCGAGTAAATCCAGGTATCGATTTTTTTTTTACAAATCTGACTGGATGTTATAAACAAACTCCCTACATAGAGGGCTTATATTTCGTGGTGTTACTCAAAAGCATCCAAGGTATCCCCCCTATGTTGATCTGACACGCTCGAGTAAATCCCCAAAAACATTCTGGGCTCCCCTACTACTATGAAATAAATTTTTTTTTAATTTAGTTTCAAATTCAGCTCGCGGAAAAACCATTTAAAAATATTGAATTTCCTAAATTAGAGACACCTATAGTATTGTGTCTTTCTAAAGGAGAAATGGTTGGGAAACTTGGGTACGGGTAAATCCATATACTTACTTATATTTAAAAGTTTGTTCTGTCACCTTAAGTTTTTATATGTAAGGCACAATGGAATTACATTAGGCAGCAATATTTGAAGAAGTTCGTGTGAAAATATTAAAAGTACGTACCTATTGATATTGACGTGCTAAACATGAATATCACCATACAAATTATGGGTTGGTTCTTGTGAAATACAGAGGGGTCGTGATATATTGTGCTTAGTGCAGAAATAATTTCAATTTTTAAAACATTGCTCAGGATAAATTTATAATTTAGGCATGAATATGAGTAATACTTTTTTAGAATGTCTTCAAGCATACAACACATGTATAAAACATGTTATGATACAAATATTTTGTAGCTGTCATACAAAAGTTTATCGTTATTTTGATGGAAATTATAGCATTGTGTTTCGCTTAGAAACAGAAGTTTTGATAGCTACAAACACTCTCTTTCTCATTACCTAAACAATAGAACTTAAACAAAACGAATATAAGATTCCATAATCCAGCCAAGCGTTCTAAGAGGATTTTCCGCATTCTTGGCTCGGTTCGAACTGGAACTCGCTCCTCAGCTCCAAAACTGTTCTGTTGATATCCCAACAACGTTCTAATGACGTCAAGGTACCCCATCGATTTAGTTTTGTTCACATCTAACACCTGACATTAGCATAAAGACGTCAATCGGACCTTAAATGTCATGGGGGAGTGACGACAAAACTCCACGACACGTTTATAATTGATTTCGGAACGTCTTGAGAGCGGGAATGGAAGCGGTGATGCTTTGGCATTAATGCCTTACAATGAAATCATGCGGACGTTATTATGTGATTAGGATGTCCCTTAAAATTTAAAATTGAAGAGAGATTGATGAATTTTTGCGACATCCTCTATTTTTTCCTATTGCGTGTGCTTCCCTAATAAATATACATTAATAAACATGATTATCTTCCTAGTTTAAATTTTATTGCATTAAAACTATAGTTGTTTTGTACTTTGTATAACAAATAACAGTTAGTTTGTGGATGTGTTTTTATAAATCTTGAACACAGAAGGTAAGAAGAAGGTAATTTATGCCGTGCGTAAGAGGGGTTCTTTAACAAACAAAAAATGCAGATTTAAAACAAATTGAAGGAAAGCAATCTTAAAGAATGTTTCATATTCTTAACAGACAAAAATTTTGTTCTACTTAACACATCGCCATACATTTTCACAACAGCTTTAACATTTTGTATTACGAGCAAAACAAAACATTTGATAAACACCGACTATTTTCTATAGAATTATGATAAATGGCCGCATAGTATCTTTCCTTTTTGAGTAATGATAATTACCTTACACTTTATAATGAAAAATAATTTTAAATACAACATTATTACTAATTAAAGGTATATTTAACCTCTATCTAACTAAAGTTCCAGAAAAACACGTATAACTTTTCATTAGTTATGAATGAAATTACTTCTAATTTTTTTACATAAATGTCATTATTTTCTTCCATATCTGATATGGTGAATTTAATGGATGACTCTATAACCAAACTCTTGTACTCGACTCTTTATTTTTAGATAATCTCAACTTCTTTCCTTTGATGATGCAATTTCACTCTGCGTGGTAAGAAATTTCAGTCTCCAGTGCGTTTTCATGGCTCTGGTGGCTTGATTTATGGTTCTTCTAAGCACTAATGTCCTCATAAATCTCTTTTGAATCAGGCTTCCATACTCAATTTAACGTACCAAATATGTAGTTTGCCGAAATTGAATAACTTTTGCATCAATTACTTTGAGGAATTAATACCAGGTAGAGTAATTGAGGCATCTCATTCAACATAAATTCTTTATAAAGAGAATTGACTTTTTAATTAATTAATTACAAAATTTTGATGAACGAAAAAATAATGCTGTAAACTTTATGGTAGATATTAATACACTGAAGGATAAAATTTATTTGTATATACTTAATATTTTTATTAATTATAATTAACCCGCAAGGAAGGACTCGTGCCGGGCCTAAGAGGCCCAGACACTTAAACATTTCACAAAAACTTTTTTCAAGATAAACGGATGAATTATGGTGTAGCTGCTCTTAAGGTTTCACTCAATAACTAACTAAAATTTCAAGAATTTTTATTTTCCAAAATAAGTGATTTTGCTTATGAATTTGAACTTATACAACACGGCGCACGAAACCGTTTGAACAATTTTTGACCTTTTCAGGGATAGGATTTTGGCTTTAACAAATCAATATTCATACTATTACGCAAAAACACAAAATTACCCTAAAGTTTTTAATTTCATTTCATTCCCATATTGTTCCAATATTTATTATGTTTAAAAAAATATCTTTCTTAATATTGTTTCTAAAGAGTTGATCAATTAATTGATCAATTTTTAAGTTATTTACTTGTGCTTTCAAAAAAATGCTACATTTACTACACTTTTAAGGGGGAAACATTCTGCCGGGCCTCAGAGGAACTAATTAAATTTAGTTTCGCTACACAGATAAAGAGGTGAATAACCGTTTTTCAATTCAACGGTTTTTCCGTTGAATTCAGCGGAGACTCGTAAGAGGGTGCTACGGTGAATAATAATTTCCACTTTCTATAAAACTTAACACAATGAGTTCTTTAGTTAAATTCCTTCTTAATTCTCTTTTAAAATTCTTTAAGAAATTAAAGTTGTAGTTCCACACCACCATTTCACGCGTCCCCACTAGTTAAATTTTTTGAAAGATATTATTAGAAAAACAATGCATTATGCAGCATTAAAAACTGAAATTTCTCTTTATTTACGAGAGTACATTGCGTGTGGTCAAAATATTTAAATAAACGACCGAGAAATTTGTCTTTCCCCCCAGAATTAATACATCTTCATTGACATTTGACTCAAACGACTCTTCTTTAGATGCATTCCATGTAACTGAACGTCTGAAATCCTATTGAATTACCAAGAAACATTCCTGTTATTCAGAAGTTAATATATTTCACCCCACCACTTGAAGGGAACAGCTTTCAAAACACGCTCGAGAGTTTTCTCTTCTTTACTGCATTCATTACACTAAATAGCGTAGAGCGCTCCACCGTACAGCTGAAAAGATGGGTAAACCTCTTCAGTTAAAGTGCTTGGGAAATATCGAGTTCACTGAGGGTTAAATTAAACGAATAATCGAGACGTCTTTATTTAAGCCTTCAAAACTTCCTCGTACTCGTGTCAAAGTGAAAGGTAAATATCTTGAACGTATAAAATCTCGATGTAGAGGTACTACAGCTAAACGGCTTTGCAGTGTGTGACTTCAAAATGGTTTTAATTTAATGCAGCTGGGTCAGCTAGTTTAAAAAATAGATCGTGAAAATCTAGACACATATTGACAAAGTATGTATTATGATAGATTTTTAATCTGTCAAAAAACGTTTTATACAAAAATATTATTTTAAAATTAATGTATGTAAAACTTTAACGGAAATTATATTGTACTGCTTTTTACACAATTTTAAAGAGATAACTGAGAAAGTTTTAGGATTCCCTAAAAATATTTGCATAATTCGCTCAGTTGGTTTGATCTAGTTAGTACCAACCTTTAGTTGAGCAAAAGTTGAGCTAGATTACAAACTTACTCGACAATGATGTGACGACGAGCGGAAGAAAAACTGAAGCTCTGTGAGCTCTCATTGTCACTACTTCCTTCGTTTGTTATCAACTTATTTCTCCATTGTCAAGAAACAATGTAGTCTAGTTCAATACAACTCGAAGAAGACACAACAAATGGTACATCTTATTGTTGTTGCATAAATTTATAGTATACAATTATTTGACTCATTAATAATTTATGATACTTAAGTATGTGTGCACTTAAATTACATGTAATTGTAACTTTTCTTAATAATTTGTATCTATCTACCATATAACCATTATTTATACTATAAAAATCAAATACGCAGTAATATTATCACAACTCATGCGAGACTGTTTGTAAAAAACTAAAGTATACTAAATTTTTCAATTGGATTTAACTTAGAATGTGACTGATTTACATTGCACTTAATTAACTGTTTTAACAATGAATCTTCTGAATAACTTTCTATATCTTTAAAATGGTCTAGTTTCTTTATTGACTTTCTTGAGCTTTTCATTTGAAGATAACTTTTATCCATCAGAATTTTACCTTTAGAATTTATTCCGAATTTTTTTTCTTAGTCTTCCAGATACCCTGAAGTAATTGGAAACGGCAATTCTTCAGCAGCGAAAGAATCAGAATTCAATCAAGCCTAAGAAAGAGGAATAACTTGATTCCTCTTTTAAAATTGAATGTGACTTGTTCTCAATTAAAGGTAGTTCATTTTTTATTCAATATCTACTTCCAAATAACTTTTCATATTTGAGTTTATATTCTTCTACACCTGATTTGGGTGCTTTTTATTTAACATACTTATGGATTAAAATTGGAGAATTATTGAAAGTTAATGAGAATCAATATTGCCATTCTACAAAATTGTAATGCGTGTGCTAAATGAAAATAAATTATGTGAGAAAATCAATATATTAATATGCTTAACAATTTACATTTAATGTTAATTCTTTTTTTATCCGTTCTTTCAATTTTGTTCCATGGTAAACTACTACTATATTTTGGATTTTGGAAAGTTGGTTTTTGTGAAGTAACGAAGTCTATAAGAAAATATTTTATTTTACAATGCTGTTGATTCCAAATTTTAAAAATACAAGAAAAATTATTTCACTTTATTTATAAGTAATTTTCTAAATCTAATGACTTCTATAAGTTCACTTAATTTCAATTATCTTGCTAAAAAATGTTCAACGTTTTTAAAATAGGTTTTTAAAAATTAGCTTAAGTTCTAATTGAAAAACCTATTCGATCATTGGTTGTTGAATATTATGTCTGTCATTCACACATACATCAGAAAACTCCACAACCTCGTTTTCAGACAGAAACCTCAACTCGGAATCATCCGCCATCTTGGACTGCTTGTTCGCCTTCCACTTCTTGTACAAAAACACAGATACTGTTGCCAAAGCAGCCATTACAAATAGAGTCACACACACAATGGCTGTAGTTGGTTGGCCAGTGTTTGAGGCTTCTTTTGACGGATGAGCGTCTTTGAATGCAGAGGCATCATCCGTTGTAAGTTTGAATTTGGATCTTAGTGTAGTAGTCGTAGTTGGGGCTTTGGTCGTAACTTCGGTAGTAGTGGATTCTGTAGTCCTTTTGGGAGTGACTTTAGTTGTAGTTCTTGGAATCGTCACGGGAGTTGTTGAGGTTGTTCTGTATCTCGGGCGAAGGTTGTACGTTCTCCTAGTTTCTGGTTCGTATGTCGTAGTTAGTATTTCCATCGGCTCACTGTGTATGTAGAAAGGCACTCTTTCAGTTATTGTAGTTGTAGGTTTTGGAGTGGTCGAAGTTGTTGTTGTAGGCTCTGTTGTAGTTGTTGTAGGCTTTGGTGTTGTAGTACTTGTGGTTGGTTTTGGAGTAGTAGTAGTAGTAGTTGTTGTAGTTGGCTTTGGTGTGGTTGTAGTAGTGGTAGTTGTAGGTTTCGGTGTAGTAGTAGTAGTGGTGGTTGTAGGTTTCGGTGTAGTAGTAGTAGTGGTGGTGGTTGAAGGTTTCGGTGTAGTAGTAGTAGTAGTGGTGGTTGTAGGTTTCGGTGTAGTAGTAGTGGTAGTTGTCGGATTTGGGGTGGTAGTAGTTGTAGTTGTTTTTTCTGTTGTAGTTGTAGGTTTTGTGGATGAAGGCACAGGTGGAGATGTTGGTGGTTTTTGTGTGGTAGTAGTTGTTAGAACTGTAGTGGTTGTAGAAGTCGACGCTTGAATAATATTTTCAGTACTAGAGGATAGTAGTAGATGATTTAGTTCTGAAGTAGAGGACATATTCTGATCTGCAGTAGAAATTTCTGATGGCTCAGTAGAATTGAGAACGGTGGGTAATTCAGATGTCTGGGAAGCTTTTGTTGACGTTGTGGTCTCCGATATGATTTCATCTGGAGATGTGGCTGAAAAATTAAAAATGATCATGCAAAGAAGGACATAAAAAATGTTTTGTAAATCTAAAAAAAAATATTTAGCGGTTTTAAATTGCTCAATTGATGTAAAAATAAACTATTTAGCTTTTTTATGCATAAATTTAACAACAAAAGTAGAAAAGTATGCGATTTAATAACCTCAAAGTTGTTTATAGTAAAATTGTTAAACATTGTAACGGGCTAGCTGTGTTTAAGATATCAAGAAAAATACATAAAAAGAAGCCCAGTTCAATTTACAACACGCTCATTCAGACAATTTATAACGGAGAATGGATGTATGAAAGTAATTTCATGTGAGAAAACAAAGTTATAGCTACCGAAAATTTAACTCAAGATATTAATGTCCTACCATTATTAATCTCCGGTTAGTAATTTTATCAGCATCCACGAGGAAGAGGGTATATTCCTTAATGTAAAATTGGTAATCGCACTATATATAGGTACTCAATAAATTTGTTAGCTAAATGGACAGAAAGTTTACGAATCCCCCCATAATATATGCAAAAGAAAATTATATTTCATGGTGTCTTTATTCCATAAACTATTGTATTTGTTTTATTAATCTCTACGTTTTACCTAAAGGTTAAATAAATTATGAGCGGTACAGAACTTCATCCCTTCAACCACCAAAATTCTTGTGGTGTTAAGTCTAAAGCTATCTATATTTTTTAATTAAGTTTAAGTTATTAAACATTTTACTGTGTTATGTTGAAACTTGTGTCTAAATCAAAATTATTTATTTGAAATACAAAGACATCAAAAGAAACTTCATTTTTTTATTGTGATAAAACTGATACTACATATATTTATCATGTTATTTAAAAAAAACGGCCGAGTAATAGACGAATTTTAAAGGAGTATTTTTTTTTTCATTTTTTCTTACCTTTTCCATCCTTAACTATTGAAAAAGGGTTAGAAAAAACAAACTTCTACTATTTGAACGTTTCTTTTATAAATTGATTAGGACGCAATCAATGTAAAATGTTCTCTTTCATGACAGTCGAGGAACTGATCATCGAAACCAAGAAAAAATAAGATTTCTCGGAGTTCTATCAGATCAAGTTTAGAAAATCGGAGACATTCTCAGAAAAAACTAGCTCTAAGCTTCTAAGGTATTGGAGAGTATTTTTATTCAGCTTTCTCAAAGCCAATAAGTTTCGAAATGCCAATTTCATTTTCCTTATTTAATTTTTTTTTCTCTTCTTTCCCAAAAAGAAATTTTTAAGAAAAAGAGGACTCGTTGCCCTATATATACTTGCTCTCTTTCCCTCCTTTTTTTACTAAACTGTTCGTTTCCGTTTTTCAAAACCTTTGCCCGAAGCAATCGGCATCTCAAGCTTGATTTTTCTATCGCCATCTCTACACATTTTACATAGTACCTCTTGTTTATGTGTGCCTTTGTCCGTAGAACAGAGTGGATCCGAATAAAAAAAAAGAAGTTTCTTCCTCATTTTTCTGACCTTTCATGTTAGTTAATTCAAATATTTTAGGTTAACTCCAAATTCTATTAAAAAACTCAAATATTTGAGTTGAATAAAAGCCTTAGATGAACAATTTTGTGTAAATAAAGCATGCGTATGTACATTTCAATACCCATTCCAGGCACGTTTTTAAATTTTCCATCCATTTATACCTACTTAAAATAAACCTGTTTTCACTCCTTAGTAGTCAAGACGTATCTACCTCCTATTTAACAACTTCTTTTTTTATATGTTAAGAGTTTTTAAGAGAACATTTTTAAGTTTTTGGAATAGTTTCTTCCACAATCCTACGCTTTGTATGATGGGCTTCCTCAATCTGTGATGAGATGATAAGAGAAACCTTTAGAGCTCGTAAAAGAGTTATTGAAATGTGGAGAAAAATGGCTTATCGGTTATTGATAGACATCTTTAGAGAGATAAAATTTTCAAATAAATCACAAAAAGAATTTCCATATATTATGAATATTTTTTTAAAAAATCCAAAACTTTTGAAGAAATATGCTTTTCTAAACTAAAAAGTACTCTTAAATTTCATGGTTATTGTTTTATTTGTATGATTAAAAGGCAGATAATATCATCAGTTCTTATCTTATACGTATAAAATTTATTTCATTTAATTATTGTTTTGCAAAATTGTCCTTTAAAATTTTGATTAATAGATCAGCAGTAGAGTTTAAATTAAACGCAACATAGAAATTTAAGCATAACATTTTGGGCATATTGAATCAAATCATATCTATCATGAAGTGAAGGAAAACTATTACGCTTCTTTGAAGATGTTTAATCTTACTTGATGAACAGAATGTGTGGAAGTCGCTGCAGCAGTTTTGATCCAAAAAACAAGTGTTTAAACAGCTACAAGCTGAGTCTGTGGGTGGATCCCTGCATCTTCCACGACATGAAATTGGATCGATTTCTGAAAAATTTAAACAAACTTTCATTAATATTTTAAGGGCATTAAAAATACCCTTTTTAATCTTGCAAAGTTTTTCAATAACATTTAATTAAGTCTACGTGGATGACAAAATTAGTTGTTACAGGAATATATACAGGGTGTTTAGAACTTACTTTAAAGTTATAGGTTAGTTAGGAGAAGCCTAGACAAGAAAATTTTGAATAGGAACAGGGGAGGGGCAGAGATGCACCGTTCCATAATTCAGTCTCGATCTTTCTTTCTGTGACTTCCACCTGTATTTGCAACTAAATACATTTCTGTCTGATCAATGGAATACCATCAGAAAATGAGACTCCTTTCTTTGGATTAACTCTTGATACAGCTGGTGTACTGTTTTACCTTATTAATAATTTAATCACTATTGTACAATATTGATAATATTGTAATTATTATTATACAATTAATCGTTTCACTCAATTATGTTTTGTTTTTCAAACTGATCTTTGTGAAAATCGCTTTTTGTAACGACCTCGTACTACATTTAGGTCATAGCACTATTCGAAATGTGCTTGTCTAGGCCCCCTGTAACCACCGTAATATTTGTTTACAGTGAGTTCTAAAACACTCTGTATATACATTCAATTTATTTATAAAACACATCTCATAACATTTTATTACATCCAATATAAATATTTTCACAGATATTGAAAACGGTTTGGAAATGTCAACAATTAACGTGTATTTTAATAATTTAACATTTATAAAACCGTACCTAAAGGCATATGAGAAAGAAAAGAATTGTGATAAACTTACCTGGTTCTGTGTCATTATCTGCAACTCCAATGTCTTCACAAATGTTAGAACTCAAGCTGACATCGTCTATGGCGGTATCTCCCAAATAACCATCTCCCCTGACTCCTTCAATGATGATCTATCATACAAAGTTCAAGCAATAAATTATAATCAAAATATTATATAATATTGGTTAATTTTTACACAATGTTTATTATGTTTTCATAAATGCGCAATTGTTTTTTTTTTATTAGGGATTACTTTTTTTATTACTGATGATTACTCAGGGAATGATAACTAAAAGGCAAGTATTTGTATTGTATCTCTTCAGCCTTTTAACGTAGGAAAACAAAGTATATTCCTCAAATGGTTCTTTTTTAGAAACTGTAATAGTGTTTAAGAAGGTTAAAATACTTTTTAAAAGAAATTTCAAACTTTAAGGGTTTAAAAAAATATGTACCCAGTGTTTATCCTAGGAAGAATGCAATTATTATGTGCACTTGAGTGAAACTTTATTATTAAAATTAATTTTTAAATTGATTTTGTTATTACTTTCAATGAACGTATTCACCACCAAGAAATAGCCTTTAAACGTGCATCATAAGTCTCAATGACAGTTATTTAAAATTTGTGGCACTATTGAAAAACGGACACATTGCGTTCTGGCATTTTGCAAATGCCACGCCGCGATGTGGTCGTTTTCTTCGCTTATGAGCGATTTCGGGTTTTGAGCCTAACATATGTTCTAAGAAAGAAAAATCAAAAAATATGTAGGTATAATAATTTGATACTTAAGTTAATTAAATATTACACAAAATTATTAAATTAAATCAACGTTATCAACGCATGTTTTCGACATTCTTCTTTTTATTCTTTTGGTTTGTAGAGAATTTGAATATTTGTTTTAAAGTGGAATTTCATATTTTTCATAGAAATAAATTTATTGTAATGATAATTGCTGTATTGTCTAGTGGCATTGCTTTTTTTTCCCATGTCGCCGCCACCACCACATCACAGCAAATTGCTATAGTGGTGGCTTATCCATAGGGGAGAGTGGGGCACCTTGGGACATGGCCCACCTTGGGACCCTCGAATTTTTGGACGCAATTTTATAGTTATGAACTCGTGCTTCTAAGTACTAATAAATTAGACAAAAATCTACTCCTCAACGTGTTTTGGAATATTTGGAGCGTCTACAAAATTATTTACTTCACTTTTCTTGTTTTTCGTGGTCTGAAGTAAGATTCACCTGTAGTTTGAAAAGCCTTTTTGAAATAAAAAAAATATTTATGTTATTATAATTATGCTTAGACTAAAGTACGTGTATCCATTGATATTTTAGAAAAGAAAATTTATTGCTAAACCCAAAAGAGTAATTAAGATTAATAGCCAAACTGTCAAGGTGTGGCACCTTGGGACATGTTAAAAAATACCAAAAAATTTTCAAGAATAAAAAAAAATTGTTTTTTATTAAAAAATTAAATAATTTAAGAATTTAGAGGATTATAATTTGGAAATTGGTGCAAAAAAGTTTCTGGAAGGAAACAAAAAATCAGTGATTTACGTCATGACAAAAATGAGGAAATCAGTGAAAAATTTTTAATGTGAAATAAATTTGAAGTCCAATTTAAGATTCTTAAGCATAGCTTTATCATAGTTTAATGTGTTATTTTTTTATTTTTCAAAATAACATAAGTTTTTATGTTATTATTGGAAGTGTCCCAAGGTGGGCCACTAGTGGGGCACCTTGGGACATTTAAAGAGGTTTTTTAAAATTGTTATTATGAATTCCCTAAAAGAGATAATTGGCCGGGAAAAAATTTATCAGATGCGCAAAGGACTATATTTAATATATTAGCTTTGTTTGAATGAATATAACGGTATAAATAAATTAGAAAAATAGTTAAGTAAAAAGTGTCCGAAGGTGCCCCACTCTCCCCTAATGTGTTGTATTGATTGTGTATTTGTAGTGTATTGTATTTGTGTATATGCATTATGGAAATAAAATATTTATTATTTATTTATTATTATTGTTTACTTTAATAATAAAAGCGTCATATTAATCTTAAGGAAGCTGATTACTTAACAATATTTTTCCTTTCTCACACACCAATGTCATTTTCCTTATTAACTACTACTTGTTTAAACATTAAAACTACTATTCCCGTTTAATTGTTGGTCATAAACGCGAAATTTCGTCAAGAACACAAATCCACTCAAAAACTAAGGACCAAACAAACACTCCTACAGTGAATCGCTCCACCATTACAACCAAAGCAACGACCTCCCTTGAGAAAACAACCCCCTAAAAACAAAAACCACGACTCAAAACAAAACACTCAAGAACCAACTGACGTGACCAGAGAACAGAGTGACCACTGGCAACTCTCATTTCTCCCGACCCTCTTTGTTTTAGTCCACTAGGGTGGACCCTAACAGAGGTCTAGCACACTGGACCTGCTTATGACGTGCTTTAGGACGTGATTGATAGGCAAATTAGCGCTTTGGGGATTTCTTAATAAGGGGTTGCGGGGATTTATGTGTGATGCTTTATGGTGGATGCTGGAAGAGTTCATTACGGGGCGTATCAAAACCATGGTCTGAGGTGTACCTGAAGTGGGCGGGATTTGGTGATTGTCGGATTATTTATGTGTAGGATAATGTCTTTTGGGTGGTGTTTTCTTCGTCTATTTTCACGAGGGGGGTGATATTTGTTTATAATTTATTACCAAAGAAGTTATGATATTATTGACAGAAATAGAGTTGGTTGTTAGGGAATTGCTAACAACCCACTGATTCTGAGAACTGGCATTCTGAGTTCAACATTACAAAAGTAAGTAAATTTCCAAGCTTATCTTAACTTGCCGTCGCATTATATTAATGTAATTACTCGTATATTTTAGTGTAATATAATTACATTTCAATGTAATTATATTAGATTAAAATATACGAGTTGAGAAGATTATTTGCCATTTTAGGAGACGAATACTAGTATTATTTTTATATAACACCAGAAGGTGTCTTTTGTTAATTTGGCTACAGCATTGATTAATGGCACTTCTTTCGTATCTGTGATTCCTCAGATTTTTAAGATCTAATATAATAAATAACAGTGTACCAATACTTTGAATTTAACGTTATAATTAGCGTTAAAATAGTGGGGTTTGATTGTATTTCAAAACAAGTAATAGATTTCCTCTTTAAATTAAAGCAGGGTATGTTTTTCAAGTATACCTAAACATCACTAAAATACGTTTTCCTGAAAAACATTTTAATGTAGGATAAAGAATTGTGTGATTAAAGAACGGAAATTCTAAGAATAAGTGGCTTGTAAATTCGTACTACTGAAAATTCTCTAGGGGACGTCCATAAATTACGTGAGGTGTTTTTTTTTTTCCAAATGTTTAACCCCTCCCTCCCCCTTGGTGAGGTTTAGTGATATTTTGCTGGACCCCCCCTCCCCCTCTAATTCTTACGTGAGAATTTCTCCATAATTTTAAATAAAATAATTTCGTTGGTATGCTGTAGCCATGTTTGTTTCGTCTTATTTTCATGCAAATAACTACATGTTGGAAAATCAAAAATTGGTCTTTAACTTGAAATTATCACGAATGACTGGCTAATGATTCTCTGTGTTGACTTATCTAAGCCTTTTTCCTAAACTTGTGCTAAAAAAGATAAAAGAAAAAACGGATATTTTCTGTACAGTTGACGTGAGACTCACCCTCCCCTGGTGAGATTTGGGGAGATATTGCCGGACCCCCTCCCCCCTTTTTGACCTCACGTAATTTATGGACGTCCCCGTTTGAATGTCAATTCCAATGTGGACTGTAAATGAGTTATGGTAATGAGTTTTGTTGGTATTTTCGGCCACGCCTTATTAAGGCACCTATGAGGATATTTCTGTTTTACGAATGACGTCATCAATTTGTACTTAGGTAAGACGTTTTAAGGGTTCCTCAATAAATTTTCTTTGATAACGTTTTTATGAATACCAATGGATGATTAAATAGGAAATACGTTGTTAAAGATTTATTTGAATTTAGTTTACTTGAAATTCTATCAACTCGTTGCGTTCTGAAATCGCTGTTTTTGATTAATGTAATTTTGGTTTTATAAAATAAAAACAGCAAGGAACCAATGTTTATTTCACTTTTAATTAGAATAAATAAAATATAAAATTGTGTAAATAGGTTTTACTTTCTTTCTGACACATAAGAATTGAAACTCAAGATACAGAACAAGAACTTGAAAATAATTTAGCTCTTAAATGTATCTGTATTATGATAGCTAGTTACTTAAATGAACAATGCTTAATTAACAACTCTATTGCCTTTTAAAGTTGTATAAAAAAGACTTTTAAAATAAACAATGGATTTAACTTTTAATTGAAATTTAACAAGTGTTTTTTCATAATTATCAAAAACACTTGATAAAAGATTTTTAAAAGATTTTAATTCATCTTGCTAAGGAAATCTATCTCATTGCTATAATTGTATAACAATGTTTTTGTTCGATAATTCCATTCTTTTGTTCAATTCGAGATTAGTTTGGTACTGTAAGCTAAATCCAAAAACTTAAGAATTCATCTGCATTTGTAAAGACCATTGTAAACGGAGAGTGTATCAATGCATTTGAACTAAGTTATCAAACTATTTAGGGATAGTAAAAAAAGGTTTATTATTATCCTAATAAAATTATTTTTAACTTTATGCTTCTACCTCCTAAACGATCTATTTAGATAATAAAGTTCCGTAATTAAAAGGTGTGTGTAGTTTTCAAGATTCACAAGGAAACTAATAATATTTTTCAGAAATGCATTTTTTACTTCGATAATTATCAATATATTGCCTACTATTGGTTTTAAATTGTGAATAATTATAATTCCGTACAATGCTTTAGTTTTTAAAAAGATTCAAGAAATACTAGAAGAAGAATATAAGTTATGTGGGAATGGACATACCCATTCATGCTTCCTTCTTGCTATAAGGCAACCCTAGCCTCGAGTAGGCAGTCGCTAACTGTGAGTGGAGGAGAGAAAACGTCTCTCCTTTCCTCTTACTTTTGCAATGTGTTTGTCTCTTTGTGTTAATAAATGTACTTTTAATTAAATAATATCCAGGAGATTTAATGCTGAAAATTATATTGCTTTACATAATTAAATACTATTACTCTTAGTTTTACTCGTGTATTATTAATTTCATTACTTGTAAAAAAACTATATGAAATCATTTAAATCTTTCGCTTAATGAAATTGCATTTGATTTAACGGAAGTATTGGTCATGTAGAGAATAATTTATACTAAAAGTTGGTTGGTTGCATTATTGGAGTTTAATGGCGCGAGGTCCAAAAGACGGAAAAAAAGATTTATACTAAAGGATTGTCTATAAATGAAAGCAATTACCAAGAGAAAATTAAATTTAAGAGATAATCATTACTAATAAAAATCTTTACCATTAATAATAAACAGAACATTTGAATAGAAAAATTCCTCCTAGGCAACAGAGAGTTACAATAGAGCATTTTCAATCACGTGTCTCCGATCACGTGATCAAGCTGGCTTGGAGGATAGACAACTTTTCTTTAACATTAGGCTCCCATAGAGAATATGCGCTGCATTTAGTTTTTATAAAAAAAGTTCATTTAAAAAGATTCTTTAGGCTCGGTTAAAGACCGGAACGAAAGAATAATAGTTATTGAAGGTAAGTGCATAAGTTTTTGTGTTTTAATGGTAAGCTAAATTTAGAAAAAGACTTATTACGAGGTGACATGTTTTTGTTTACATTTGTTAGAACAATATGCGAGTCCGATACATCTGTAAAATACTTATAATATGCTACTGAAACTAAATATTGAATAATTAAGAATTTTAAAATATGTTAGTAGCATTGCGAATGGTACTTCCAATTAGAACACTGGCAGAAATGGTTTCAGCAATTAGAACACTGCTAAATATAAAATGTAGTATTATTGAATGACTTATAATATGCAGAGATGCCATTTTAGAGTAAATAAAGGTTACTTTAAAGTAAACTTTGGAGAAAAACATAAAACATCCTTATTTTTCAAAATTCACATCAAAAGTAAACAAATAAACGATGTGCATCCTATAGTTTTCCATCATACTGTCTGTCATCCAAGCCTCTGACGTCACAAGCCTGTGACGTCATGTGCGAATGCTCTATGCAATACCATTTTTCATTAAGAGAATTATATCTTACGGATGCATATGAATATGTCCTAATTAATACGTAAGAGCCGCATTCCAAGAAAAGAATCTGAACTTAGTTCGTAGCATTCCTCATAAAATATTTAGGAAAAGAATGGCAATTTTCTAAATTAAACTGGCTTAGAGAGAAACATTTCTCATTGCGTAAGATTTTCAAAATTTTATTTGGAAGGAAATAAGCGAGCATCCAAATCAACCACAAGCTCGCATGACGTCTTAGGGACTCCCCTACCAAAATTCATTTTAAGAAGCAAGAGATTTCCAATCCGAGTTGAAGTCTCCAGAGGTTTCGTTCGCCCGACAGTTTAAACATGGAAGAAGTAGACTTTTTTCACTTCATTTCCTAACGCGCGGTGTCGGAATATGTTTCTTCTTGATACGCTTCACCAACACGTGGCGGAAAAAGAATATATATAGCCTGATATAAAATCATTCTTATCCGTTGAAATTTTTCCGGTAGCCAAATTTCCACGGTGAAGTTTACTGCGGAGAAAAAAACTCTCAGGTCCTCCGGGGAGTGAAGTTTCACATTTTGAGGAAATGAAAATGGAAGAAGAAACATGGACAATGCGTTTCTTTTAGGGTAGTTCTCGGGGCAGTGTTTTCTCAGTGAGTGGATTTGATTTCGTTTATTTCTGTCGTGTTCCTGGAAGATTATGCATGACGCGTTTTTGTTTTTTAGAATTAGAAGATCACCTTGGAAAATATTTTTGAAAAAAATAAAAATTCACTCTTGTGCGGAAATATTCAACTTCAGAAAAAGAATTGAATAGTTCCAGGATTTTTTTTTATTCTTGAAATAGCAATAAAGAAATTAAATGTCTTAGAACCTCCTACACTCGCTTAAAAAGTAAATATGATATTGCCAATAGTTTCTACTAAAAAGGAAAGGTATAAAAATGATGAAAGAAATGCTACTTTTCCCATAAATACCATTTGGAATTTTAAATTATGTTAACATATTCTGAGAATTGTAGTGAAAATGGTTTTTAAATGTTGTTTTATAAAACGTTGAAATGACGTAAATTCCTTTTGAAGTCCTTTGTAGCAATGGTGTGTTCTTAAATTTTAATATTATATTTTGCAGTTAAATATTTATATCGATAATTTATATTATGTCCCTATTATTAAGTATTTATTCATTTTAAAATGCATAAAAATGAAAATATGTGGTGGAATGTGTATTCACTAGCGTCTTCGATAACTTTCTAATTTATGAAAGTTAGAGCTTAAGATTAATGTATGGAAAATTACTCGCGAAAATTATTTCACGTGTAAGCAATATACAACTCAGCCTACTTGAAAGTCTTCTTCAGTAACTGGAACAATAACTTTTTCTTGAAACCACTCATTTCCTTGGTCTCCGTTAAGTTCCCAAGCTGGTTTCAGCTCCCCAAAGAGTTGGCTCTCGGGCTTTATGTAAACTCTCAAACCACCTGTAAAGAAATATTGCTTGAATAAGTGTTTTGGAAGTTGTATACTGTTTTTCCTCTTTAAAGAAGGATCTGAGCAAAATAAGATTTTTTTACAAACAACCGTATTTACAAAACATCCAGTATTCTCCCTTTCTGAAAAGTCGTGCACTTTGCTTTTTGACCAATGAAATTTTATGTTTAATTATCTTAAGAATAAATAAAAGTGAATAAATTTCATCCTTTAGGCTTTTAAAAGTATTCATGCATTCGAGTTCTTTTACCTTAAATATAATAAAAGCTACTTTTATATTGACTATGAAAATATGAAATCTATCTATGGATTTTACATTGACAACGAAAATATGAAATCTATCTATGGATTTCATCGGTTTTATTCAAAGAAAGGAAGTCGATTAATCATGATTATAAAAATCAGGTATTAATAACTGATTCTTATAATCATGGATAATATTCATGAATTTTTTTCAGTCTTCAAGAATTAATAATAAATAATAATAATTAATAATAATTAATAATAAATATTCTTCTTGATGACAGTGTAAATAAATAAACCCCTTTCTTTCTATAATTCTTGGAAAACTTTTTTGATCAATAACAACAGCACCAGTCCCCCCCCCCCCTCCCCATAGTGATACGTAACATTCTCCTCATTGTCACAAAGCCAAGAACCCCGAATCAATCCAAATCACGGGAAAAACTTTCCCGACTCGCGTCCTTCCATCGGAATGATGGAGCGTTCCCAAGCGGCTCGCCAACACAAAATACCCGAACCCGCGCTATAAATAACCCGGCCGAACCCAGCTCGGGCACTCTGAAACTTTAACGACCCCCCAAAAAGCGAGCGGGACCGCAATCAATCCCCTAAATAATAACCCCCGAAAAAAAAGCTGCAGCAGCCGCACACGTCCCTTGATGAATTCCCGGGACGTGTCCTCCCGGACAATTTATCAGTCCGGCAAAGGTGGGCCCGGACTAAATGAGCCATGCCAATTCCCTATCACAATAGTGGATTAACGGAATTGAATCGGCACGCGGCCCTGATTGATAATGCCGGAGTCTGGCGCTGAATTAGAAATTAGAGTGTTATATTTCGGGAGTGCGGCATTAGCAGGTCCGGATAATGGGCCGGACGATGATGGATCCGGCCTCCCGGATTCAAGGGAAGGTTGAGTGGTTTTGGTTTTTGGGAAGGCCTTTGCCAGTAGAGTGGAAAGTTTCAGTTACTCTCAATATGGTAGCTAATAAAAGGACTCGTTGTGTTGAAACTCGGCCAGAGAATGATGATACATTCTGTTACCTCATCCGTGGGAAGGTGAAACGGTTTAAATTTTGGACTGTCCTATAAGCTAGTTGTGTGGAAAGCTGGATGCTTCAATAAGAAACGGAAGGGACTTATGTTAAGGGGTTAGGTTCTAAAAGAGATAGAACCAGCTCCTTGGATATCTGGAGTAGGCCGACTGATTTGTTTCTGTCAATAAGTTGAAAATCCTCTGGAGTTTTTGTATTTTTCCAAAGATATTTAAATAAAAGGCAGATAGTTAAGCTGTTAGAATTTAACAGTCCTCTTATGATCATTCTTTCTTTGTATACAAATCTGCGGATAGGATAAAAATTTGAATGCTTAATATTCTTTTTATGATAACTTAGGACGGCATTGGTTTCAAGTGTTTACCTGAATAGGTTTAAACAGATTATAAAAGTTTAAACTAGAGGAATTACAAATACATGTATTTAAATACTAAATATTCAAAGATAAATTTTTATAATTTGATATCCAATTTCTGCATCTCATTGTATAATCAATAATAAATTAAGTTAGAAATTAATATTTATTAATTTGTTTTGTAAAAGTTGCCTTATAAGAAAACTAAATTGATAAACATGTAACAAAGGGTTAAACTGAGAAAAGAGTGTTATATCAACCTACTATATATAAACCTCAAAAAGTTCATTACAATCTTTTTAGTGTCATAAACTTTCTAAAAGCTTTTAGTTTCCCCATTAACCATTTACATTCCTCTGTATCAAACCTCCATAAACTCAAAAACCCTTCTAAAACAAAGAGATATTGATTATCGAAGCCAACCTCGACGCACAAATTAACGTGCAGAAAAACCTCCCCAACACACACACAAAACACGGATATTAGTCTCAAACAAAACAAAAAAGATGGAATATACTCGATGATAATAACACCGTTTCCGAACTACAAAAAAAACCAACTCTCGCCAAAGAGCAGACTGAATGAAGAAAAAAAAATATTCTACAAAACCACACGTCTCCGTTGTCATTTTCGCGCCACCTTCCTTCACAAAGTGGGTTCCGAAAATAAGAAATCACGGAAGCCACTTACTCTAATCGATGAAAAATATTCCATTGTAGGAAAAGAGGCCGTACAAGGAGCTTTCCCTCCTCGTTCATTCTTTGTCCTTCATTATTATATTTTCTTCATTTCATTCCTAACACGAGGCCACTTTTCGGAGCGCATCAGGAAATGCCATCAGAGGAATAAGGGAGCAAAAAATAAACGAAGCGGCGAAATTCAATCAATTTGTTACTACCTTCCGAAGAGGGGGAATCTATGTGCACATCGTAGGCAAGGTGGCATAAGTCTGGAAATTGAATCACATAGAGCGATATACGAGAGCTCATCAGGCGGTTTTGCAACACAACACTTCATCGGGTTGAAAGATGGGCCAAGAATATCCCCAGATTGGAAAGAAAAAAAAAGATAAGGAATAACCTGGATATTAGCTTTTTAATCCATACAGATCACGTAAAGTAGGCGCAATCTCGAGAAAATATTATTTACATGATCTCTTAAAAGGTTTGAGGAAGAAGTTTATAAGTAATCCTTTGAAGTGAGCAGCATAAAGAAATGTTAAAGCATCGAAAAATGACTCTTGTTGATGGGTTTTCATTCTAACATCCGGGGTTTTTTGTAAATAAAAACATCTTTAGATTGATAAAATGTTTATAAACGCTTTTTGTGTGTACTTACAAATATAGTTGTTATGCTGTTTTGGCATATTTTAACCTTTTAAAAGGTGTCGCTATTGCCTTTCTCCTTAAGACTACATTGACTCTCTCAGATAAATACGTTTCAATAACATAGATTCTTAGTTACTTTTACACCTTACACCAAAGCTGAATTTTTTGAGAGAGGTGCAACATTTAAAATACTCTTTATCGATCAATGTTTCTTTTGTATCAGTGAAGAAAATAAAACTTGCCGTTTTACTTTTAACTTGTGTACTTTTTATGATTTTTGAAGAAAAATATTTATGAAATTCTAGTTATTTCCATTATGTTTGACCACAAAAAAAACATTCTGGGACTAATTTAAGTTTTAAAGTTTATGTTTGAAAACTTATTCAAAGTTGCAACAAAATTGCCAGATAGATGTTCTCTAGATTACTATAAATATTAGGAGCACCCACCCACCACGCTAAAGAATTTTTTCTTCTTATGAGTAGTCAAATTGATGTAAAATTTTTCTCCCAGTTACTTTACACTAACTTTCCCTCTTCTAACTCACGAACTTTTTCTTGACTATTTAAAAATTGAAGACGAATCTAAACTGACTGCGCCTGCCACTCTTTCAAGTACACTTGCACACTTATTTTTCTCCTTCCTTTAAAAGTACTAAAATCCAGGAGTAAAATACCTTTTCACGCTCTGACCATAAAAGTTTAATTCCTTCAATCTACTCAAAGTCGAAAACTTTCTCAGAAAGAAAAACTTCTCAAAAAGAAAAACTTTCGAAAGCATGTAGCCCTGTCATAAAACTTACCCTCTGTAATCGATTGAACATTCTTAATAAGGCCTGGACAAAGAAATCTCACTTTTGAGTTGTTTATGAAAAAGAAGTCGCATCTGATTGTGAAAAGATCCTTTCTTTATTGCACCTATGAAAGTCCTTTCTCTTAACGACCATCGGCTATTGCCAATTAGCATAATGCAAATTTAAGACGTTAAGACTAATTGCCAACGATTTGGAATAAAAAAAATGTCACGGAAAAGAGCATTAGAGGGTCCATTTGGTTGGAACAGGGGGTGATAACTGTCGCGTTAATGAAAGAGGTAAATTTGGGTTTTACTGACTGTCTATCGAGAATGGAATACAAATGAAGTCGTGAACTAGGGATTTAACGTACAGAAAGTTCGGTTGAGAGAGAAAGAGTTGTGGCGAGCTTACTCACCACTATAAGAGTCAGATTTATCTAATGGGTTATAAATACCGACTGAAGCGATTATAACTCCGGAGTATACTTTTGAGTCGTATGACCTTCGGATCGGTATCTCCCAGTGGCTCGCACTTGCCACATTGGTGACCCGGCAAACGAACACGCACCTTCACCACCTCCACTTACGGTCACCAGCTCCAAACCACCCTCTTCGCTGTGGTTGGGTTCGCAGCGCTTCGCCATCACTCTCGGCTTCGCAACTTCACGCCTCGGGAGATTCAAACATGGGCCATAGGCTCCGCACTCCCGGCGTCTCACCTAGCCACGAGATCTCGGTTTCACGAATCCAGCCCAGCTGCATTCTGGAGGGGGAGTACTGTGGCGAGCTTACTCACCACTATAAGAGTCAGATTTATCTAATGGGTTATAAATACCGACTGAAGCGATTATAACTCCGGAGTATACTTTTGAGTCGTATGACCTTCGGATCGGTATCTCCCAGTGGCTCGCACTTGCCACAGAGTTATTTTTATTCAAGTGGGGTTTGAGATGAAAAGTCGTTTCACGACGAATAAATTAGTCCATAAAGTTATTAGTTGAAGAAAGGTTTTTTAATTTTAGTAGTAACTAATTGGGTGATAATGGTAAAGGAATTTTGACTTGAACTTAACTAAAAATGTCTATTATAAAATATTATTTCAAATCAGATGGTAAAGTACTATAAGGTTCTAAAAAATAGTTATGGTAAATTAAAATTCAATTTTAAATTATTATTAGTAACTATAATTTGGGTATATTCTATTCTAAAGAGGAAGGAATATATTCGAGATATTTCATTTAAACAATAAACGCTTAAATGTGTTGCTGAATAACTTTCAAGGTTTCTGAAAAAATTTCTAAATTATGGAGCTCCATAAAACATGGTTGAAGGTAATAATTTTGTTGATAATATTGATAATTTTTGTTGTAATAGTTTGAGAAATATCTGTTAGCTCTTGAAGAAACAAAATATTAATAACTAATATCCGTTATTGAGTTCTTCGTAGATACTAATTCTTTAATGTTCAGTAAACGATCTCAATCTGCTCAACTTCAGAACAAGACATAAAAATCTATCACAAAAACCTAAATTGAAGTCAACGACCCATCTACTACACTTTCATTACTTCTTACTTCTCAACCTTTGATTTCCAGTACGAGGCAAAAGGCGTTTATAAGAAACGTAGGAAACTTTTTCCTCCTGAATCTCTTATCTTTCAGACTGCGTATCAAATGGTTACACTCCCTCCTGAGAGAAAAAAAGGGGGAAACCCCTAAAAAGGGAAAGAACCTCACCGCATAAAAAGCACAAAAATGAACCAAACAAAAACCTCATACTTTCTTCGGGCTTCTCCTTAAGACTTGTTTCCATAGAATCTTTCTCATGGGGTAGAGTGTCTGCACACGTTCCATCGTTAAAAGAACAAAAACAACTAAAATGGCCGATTCCTTCGAGAAATACGCTAGACATCTTTTTTTCCCGCTATCCTTCTTAAAAGAGCCGTAAAATCAATAAGACTCCCCGCTAAAAAAAAAGAGAATTTCTGTGGGATATTATTGGCTGCCAAACGCAGGATTGGGGTAAATTATTTTTTGCGTGCTTCGCTATAAAGAGGACAAATATTTTGAAGCTGTGTTTGAGGACTCTGTGGTTAAGGAGAATCTCGTTGACTTAATATAAGTGATGATTCTGTTCTCGGCAGGTAGTTAAAATCTATATTTTATTTGACTTCAGGGGAAAGGTAAATGTGTGTTTAAGACGGTATGTGAACAGGAAGGTTTCGAATTTCAGAAACATATATATTTATGTATTATTTAGCGTATTATAATTAATTATAAATTTATTTGAGTAAACTCATATAAGAGGTGTCTATACTCAAATTATTTTAATAATTTTTTTAAAATTAAGTTACTTCTAGATTTGGCATTTTATGCATAAAAGTTCTAAATAAAATTTAATGAAATGAAATTTTAATATAATTTTTATTTTAGAAAGTTAATAATAAAAAGCAAATAATCGATCCACCTCCCACTTTTTTACACTGGCCTCAAAAAAGGAAACGTTTGTAATTGTACAAGTTTTTTAGAATTTTTTAATTAAATTTTTACTTTATATCAAACTAAAAAACAGATAATTACATATTAACACTGAATTTTTGAGGCCTGAAAAAGCGCTATTTTCACATGCTAATACCTCGGAGAATATTATTCACGATGTTTTCATGAAATTTTTTCCAGTGAGTTTTTCATAATATTAGCAACAATATTTTTATTGAAGTTTACGCTCTAACTCCTTTAACGGTTCAATTAAGGTACTTTAGTGGTTTAATTAATTCTTTTAACTTCTTTTTATTTCGCCGCTATGGATATCTCAATAGATTCTCCATGGTCTTTTACCTAGAGGAAGACCTTGCTTCCAAGATCCTATATACATAATAGATATTTTTCCAAATAAAAACCGTGGCTGATCGCGCTCGAGCGACTTTTGTCACGGTGACAAAGACAAAATTGTTACCTTGGCTATTGAAACAAGTTCAAGTATTGGTAGAGTGCGCGTACTAGGCGACGTGACACTTGGCCGATTGCCAAGAATTTCTTCATAGAGATATATTGTTTTCTAGTGATATTTTTGATACTAGTAATCCTGGTCGCTGTGACTTTAGTCACTCGTGCGCGCCCAGCCTAAAAGATACTTTTGAAACACCCATATACGTATAAATTCAACGTATTAATTTTATTATTGTTACAAACGTATACTGATACTTGTAATGAGTAAGGGCGAGCGCGCACGGGCGACTTTTGTCACGGTGACAAAGACAAAAACAACGTTGCTAAGGCTGTTGTTAGGGGTGGGACATACAGAAGTATCCAATAGTAGCATTCGCACATGACATCACTGGAGGATAAAAACAACGTTGCTAAGGCCGTTGTTAGGTAAAGTCATGTGATTGAAAATGCTCTATTGTTTACTAATGATATTTTTGATACTAGTAATCCTGGTCACCGTGACTTTAGTCACTCGTGCGCGCCCAGCCTAAGACTTTTTTTTTACTTTCTTCGTCTTAAATTACATCCTTGAAAACATATATCCTTAGCAGATTACATACTACTTTAAATACAAAATAACCTAACCAAAATATTTCAAATTTTAGTCAACTGTATTTTTGAAAATTCTTGTAAGTTAAAATCAAAACGCAATGCAGAATCTCAAAATCACCAATAGGAGTAAATAACACTCACAAGATAACACGTTTATTCATTCTTTATCCTCAACCCCTTTGGTGCAAGAAAAACTGTTGTCCGACTATCCCGTCACATCTTATTTCCTGGTCAGTCTTGGGTATGAAAAAGAAACAGTCCCTCACAAAGCAGCAATTTTCCAAAGGAATTTCCAAGAGAGTTGTCAACACACATTCCAGTAAAGAAATCTTATCGAGACGGCAAGAATATCGTGAATCTCGCGGGAGCAACACTCCGAAATATTAACATCTTTTCCAGAGAAAAACTGGAATAAAATGGGGTTTCGACGATAAGGAATCTATTTCTATTGTTGGAAAGAGTTTTACTGTAGGTTTTTGGGTTACTTTTATTATTCGTAAATAAAAGGAGGTGATAACAGATCGTCAGACTTGTCTATAATACTGGGATGTCCAAATTATAACTCGTGAGCACCTCGAATGTAGATTTTTCTTGCATCCTGACAGCCAAAGTTTATTTTTTTTACATTGGTTAGTAGACAATTACTAGTATTGGTTAGTATTTTTTTAATAATGTCAAAAAATATTAATGGTAATTCGTAACATACTGTAATTAATCTCATTTAAAAAAAAATAAGATATAAACAGTATCAAAACGAAGATTTTAAGTCATGACGCTTCATAATTTCGTTCAAAAATTAAGTTGCTAGGTCTATGTCTTAGGACCATCATCCATGTTCACAGTTTCCCATGGGACGAAAACTTTCGAAACGCCATGTCCATTCTATTCCGCTAATCTCATATAAGGGAGCATCCACAAATTAATAGTGTCACCCGTTTAGGGAAAGGCAAGGGCCCGGAATCAGTGAACGGTGTGTCAAGGGGGAAAGAGTTTAAACATTTGTGAAATTAAACTTAAAAATTCTTCTTCCCTTGTAGTTAGGAGCCTTTAATATCTATTTCTATAACTGGTAGTGTTAACCAATCAGAGAGCAGTTCAAGTGTACGTCAATTCCTCTAAAAGTGAATGTATTGATGTAAATTTTTAAATGTTTATATTGGGTCAATGCAAGCTTCAAACATATGGCATCCCAATAGGAAATGTGCCAGCTTTGCCTCTGGGGGAAGAAAGGGATATACAATCCCCTGAAAATAGTGCGAAGTAATTTGTGATTCGGGCTAAGAAAGTGTCAAGTAGATTAGGATTACATATTTAGTTACACGAAAATTAAATCAAACCTAGCTAATAAAAGTCAAAATAATGAGGGTGTGTCTGTACACTGCTGACTGAGAATTGGTAATACTGTCCTACATAAGAGCATCATTCTCATGAAAAACTTAAACATTCGTTGTAAGATTTTTGATACTTACGTATTTACCTGTCGACCAAAAGATTCAGCGGCACAGTTAACGGGATGTGATTATGTTTCCGGTTGTAACGGCAAATACGTAAGTACCAGATTTTTTTTGTTTGATTTATGACTGCAAGAAAAATGAACCCTTTGGTCATGTTTTAGTTAAGAAACTCTCGGAATTCGGTAAAAAAAAAGTGTAGCTTAAAAAATGGTTCAGCTATCAGAATTTGTCAGTGACTCTTCCCTCCAAGCTAGAATAATATGAGCTTAGAAGATATTCTTCCCACCCAATAGAAACCATTTCCTTCAGCAGCCCAAGAGAAGCAGGTGATATAATCTTAAGTAAATATGTGATCCAGGATAAATCCAAGGCATATATATGATAAGATCCTGGCTAAGATCGGAAGTGGTAGCATCCAGGCTTGGGTAAATATTCCGGAGATAATGCAAAAATATGTAGAGAGTCTAGGAAGGGAAGAGTCCTAGAGGTTTTATGTCAAAAGGAAGCAACTTTATTTTTCTTGCAAACTACGGGTATTTCTTGATATGGCAACAGTAAGCTGGAATATTGTTTTAGTGTTTAGCCCCATTTTATTCTCATGGGTTATGGTACAATTTCCAGAGGAAATGGTTACATAAAAATTATATTTTTAAACGAATGTTAAAATTATATTTTCTTTATTTGTACGTTGATTTTGAACAATAATAAAATTTTTAGTTAGGGTCTTATAGAAACATGTAAATAAACTCTACGAATATCATGGAATCTCATGGTGGACATGCTCTCCATACTGTTCAAGATTTTCAATAAATTTTATTTAAAATCGATAAAACTTTTTCTACATATTTAGATGGTCTGTACTCATAATATTTCGTTAGCGAATGAAGTCAATGATTTTAAAGGTTTTTTTTTATTTTTATTTAAACTATTACATATTCATCATTAAATTTTTTGAAATTTTCAAACAAGCTGTATAAAATGCATGTATGAATAACCTTGATTCCATCGTACATCATAAGTAGTTAATGTAAAATTTACTTAAAAATATTGATATCAGTGATAATTTGCTAATGATCCTTTTTCTTAATTTAAGTACGAAAATATGTTTGTGCATATATTTTTTTATCCAAATTTTATTCGGAAATCACTTTATTTGAGCAATGATCCTCAAATGTAAAAAATCTCCTTTTGCTAATCAAGGTTTAAACTTAAACTATGAACTCCTATATACATATATATGTTACGGGCAATGTGATAAATCCGGGCATTATTAATAATGCCCGGGCAATGTGATAAATTCAGTGGAATTTATGAATGAAATTTATCACTTTGCCCGCCTCCACTTCGGGCATTATTAAAAATGCCCGATTAATCACTTTGCCCCTAACATATACATAAACAAGAATTTAGAATTAGGAATATTAAAACTCCAAAAAGTAAGAGACAATCACTCAAGCTCCTACTTTTCCTCTTTCACAGGGCAAGACTGGAGTTCCCTTTTCTTGTTTTATAATTTATATAACCTTATTACATGAAAGCGTTGTTTTGAAATGGCTTTTCTCTGTCTTGCCTTCATTATTTCAAGGTGTTCAGGGTGTGGTTCTCAAGTGCAGCGGATCTGATAAGACGAGTTATTTCTGGCTGTTTTCTTTCTCTTCTCTCTCTTTTGACGTGTCCTGGGGAAACGTAAATCTATTGTTCTTCAAAAATTACGTAAATGTCGCGTGAGAAATTGTTAGTGAAGGAAAGAACTGCTTCATTTTAGTTATGAAAGTGTGTAACCATTTAAAAATTATGTTATTAACTTTTTATTTGAATACTAATAAGTACTATAAATAGCTAACTATTATAGTACTATATTGATTCAATTTATGCTAACTAATTTTAAACATCCCCTAGTTAACAAAAAATATTCAAACAAAAAAGAAGCTGTATTAAGTTTTGACTTTATTACATGTTTGAAAATTACTTATATTCAATTATTCAAATTTCTAATGTGAACTTATGTCACAGTAAATATCTCTTTAAAAGTAACAGACGATTGCATGCATTCACAAATCAAACAATAAACACGTTCAGACAACAAACAAGTTGGCTTTAGTAGACTTACTTTTAATTGAAAATTTCATGAATCTGCCTCTTTAAGACAAACATTTTCAATGTTTGTTCGAACATTTCAATTCAAAGAATCGACATTTTATAATCATAAATTTTAACACACACACATACAAAGGAAAAACTTTCATAACTCTCATTCTTCCCCAATTGACAAATTAACATTATTTACTCTAGCTAAATTAATGATTTAATATTCCATTACTCCACTAGCACATTTCCAAAGTATTGTTTAAGTTCTCAAACACAAATAAAATATATTGATTGCTACTTGTTTCTTTAAGATACTTGTTTTCAAATAAAGGCGAAAGTTACTGATCAAATTTTAATTCATTTCCATGGAGCCTCGTACATCACAAAACAATTTCTGAAGACAAACTGATTGTCTGATATCCAGCTACAGGGGATATCTATCTTGATAATGGCGAGGAGCGATACTTCTTTGTTTTAAGTCTAACTTTTTGTACTTTTGCTCCAAATTCTCACTGGAGAAATACAAATAAAAAATGAAATATGAGATCCGATAATAATACCGGAATAGGAAGGTAGGTTATACGTTCTTTTTTTCAATTTACAGTGACATTAAAGCATTTGATTGATGTCTGTAAACTGTGGTTTTTATGAAGTCTGGTGATTTATTGCTGCCGAGTGAATGGAAGAAAGAAATTATTCATAGTGAGAATTATTAATGTTTCGGTTTTTTGGAATCTGTTGAGGAAAAATTTATTTGAGGAATAATAATATAAGTCTGAAACTGAAGTAATGAAAGAATTTAAAATAAAAGCAGTATTTTTTACAAAAAAAGCACCTTTTATAGAATCAACATTAACCGTTTGTAATCTGTATCAAATCAGCATTACCTTATCTTAAAATGGAGATTCGTGACGTAAATAAATTCATTCTGATGGTTTTTAATCTCAACAAAAACTGAGACTCATCATAAGCGTACAGTTATTAGAAATTGAATTTAAAAAAATACTCGAAATGTATCACATTTCTTTGAATTTCACTAAAATTTCGGGTGTTATATTGTTTAATATCGTTATTAGCAAATCATAATCCAGCATTGTTTTACTTTAAAATCGATGTTAAAGATACTTTTATTTTTATCTAAATTTTACTTCTAATCAGTATAAACGTGAAGAAAATGTACTTGAAACGTCCATGAACTATATTTTCTAAGGGAGGAAGTAAAAAGTGAGATATGATTTAAAACTAGGCATTTTAAAAATTATTTAACGTCTCAACACAACCCTCAAAATCGTCTTTAGATAGTTCTCTATAGATTATAGACTCGCAAAATCTCAAAAATAAAAATCAAAACAAAATGTTCTCCTTTACATTCCTTTTACTTAACTTTAAATGTTTGTAACGCTTTCTAACATCGAAAAATTTGTTACTCTGATTACGTAAAACATTTTTATACATGATAAATAATAATCGAAAATACCTTCCTTGTGAAATCCAATACAACTCCAATATCTTTTTCAAAATTCCCAAATCATCATCCCTTTTTGTAGTCCTAATTCACTCACATAGTTTCGTTCATAACATATGACGGTCAACCTCCTCTAGCGCAAATCTCGGACACCCCATTGCTTCATTACCTAAAGCAAAGTCAGTTTCACATCACACTCATAACCATTTAACTGCAGTTTTCTCTCTTCTCTAAAAAGCCCCATCCGCCATTGTTACCGGCGATATCCATTATAATTAGCCCAACACGCCGCCGCCCACCACCTCCCAGAGCGTAATTTAACATCAATTACGGATTTTTCAGCCTACCCAAAAATCGTCTTCCGCAAAGCGAAATAAATGGCGCGTGGATTTAACGAGTCTCTTCCTGTAAATTTAATCCCTGCAAAAAGACACTCTCGGGTAGACATCAGCTTAATTAGTAGTGAAAGGGAGTCGGGACGCGAATTTCACCTCTAAGCGGTGATTAGCCAGAGTCGCGTAATAGGATGGTAATGAAAGGATGGACACACTACCGAGAGATAATTGGCTAAAAAGTAAAGGGGATGGACTTGTGTCTTTGGTTGTCAGGTCTATCAAGATGGGATTTGTATTGGAGAATGCTCTTTTAGGTGTGATTAATTTGGTTGTAATTGCCTCTGTGTCGTTTAAGTTGTTCCTGAGATTTAGAAAGTGATTAGTAATTAATGTATTGGATCCAGATTGTAATTCAATTAGTGATAGACAAGGAATGTATATTATATGTAAATGGTGTTACTTAGTTATTCATTCGTATTGAATGCATTTAGGAACCTTACACAATAGAAAAGTGGGCAGTTTGATACAATGGAATATGTATTGGTTTATACTTTTTCGTGATGTCAAAAAACGTCAAGGGGTCATTCCGTGAAAAGGGGGACATGAGGATTGAAATTTCAAATTGTTTTATAACTATAAACTATACATCAAGTTGAAGGTAAAGACATGAACCAGATGAAATTACAAAAAGAGATAAGCTTTAAAAATGATTCTTAGATGATAATTTTTTGGGGCTCAAAGTTAGAAAAATTTGAAAAGTTTTCAAATATGTAAAACAGGGTATTTTCATCTTGAACAAAACAATACTAAAAGCAGTAGACCTTGTTTATTTTAAAAAACACTCAGTTTTTTGAAAAAAATTTAAATATCTGATTTTTAAAGCATTTGAATTTTTATTGTATTGTCACACCCGTCACAAAATAGATGGAAAAGTTATTATACAAGATGTAACTGTAATAATAACTATATTAACTGAAGAATTTTTCATAGTGAGAAAAGTTTCATGGTGGACTTTTTTTTAATTTTATTTTATTAGATTCAAAGCTCTTTCTATTGCTACAAAACTCATTCTCAAATCACCATTTTTACATGCTGCAGTAATCAATGATGAATTGCAGCAAAATTTTCCACGTGGACGTGGTCATTTCTTAAAACATGTTAGTCAGAAAGCAGAATTTCCTCAACTTTGTTTTCTGACAAAAAAAAAACATTTAATCTGTAACGCGTGCATGTAATTTTTGCAAATAACATAGTTGAGGACCAAACCTTACTAGGTCCTGTTACGGACCTGTGGGGAGTTTAGACGGACTTAGGGAGAGCAAGACATGAAAAAGGTTGAGAATAATGATTTGAATTTTCTGCCCTAGCCAAAGTTAGTGTCTGAAGAAACTTTTAATACCTTAACTAAAGATGAGGTGGGTCGCGTTAGATTCTGTTCATAAAAAAGGGTTCGATATTCAAAAGTTTTGGAACCCTGATTTAAACACATTTAAAATACTAAGAACTTCTATACTTCTTCTATATATTATTTTTTTTTACAAATTATCCAATGCAGAAGCTAATTAAAACATTAAAATGCGCAATTATTTGTTTCCATTAATATCTCATTCAAATGTGTTTAGGTAAATAATTATCCCCACCGCACACAAAACGAGATTGCTACTCCATAACTACCTCTCTCTATATAAAAATATTATTATTATTTTTTTCCTTTTCTATTCACGCCAGATGTGATATTCCATATCCAGCCTAGAAAAGCATTCACCATGATAAATAATCACAATCTATTAGATTAGCTTACCCACAATATCCACGACCTATCCCCCCATCTGTATCCCGATACAGTCGTTTTATCAGGGATTCGGGGTTTTTTTATGAACCACCTGAGCTATTCTTAACACTGAAGGTAATGACATGGAAAACCTCCAAAGACATGGACAGGGGACTATTGGGGAAAAAACGTCAGGAAATGCGACTAGCACAGAGCCTGATTAGGTAGTATGGCTTATTATTGTGGCAGCAATCCATTTTGTTACCCTATTTCCTAGCACAGGTAATTTCTATTAAGAAAAGTGGGTTAAGAATACAATCCTTACACAATTTGCTATAGATTTCTCTATATTAAGCAGAAGAATGGCTAATTAATGAGTTGAATGTCATATTTATTCTGGGAAATTCTGAGTTGTTGTCGGATAGTTATCCGATGAAAGTCTGTGTTTTCTTTATATCAGATTAATTAACTACTAGTCATGGGAGTAATGCCATAATAGTACTGGGAAAGAGGTATAATCACTATAAATATTTTCATTCGAACAACGATCAGTTTTATTGATGACATTCTGAATACAGCCACCTGGAACTGAAATTTTTATTTTTCAAGTAATTTTTTTAATGCCTGTATATTGGCCTGTTGAGAAGCATCACACCTGGGTTTCAAATTCCCATTCAGGCATAGATGTAATAGTCCATTTGAAGGTAACTGTTAGTATTATCCTGACACCAAATAATATTAATATTCACGTAGTATTTATTTATTTGTCCGCAATATTAAGGGTCTTAAGAAAATTTACTAAACTTTTGCACTGGTTGTGCAATTTATCAAAAATTTGAATTGATATTAAAATTTTAATTTCTTTCTTCATTTTGTATCTAATTTAAAATAGATAAATGTCCTTTTTTCAAAAATGTGATCCCAAACATAGTCAATCACTCTAATGTTATTTTCAGGGTTTGAAATCGTTAAATATAACAAAAAATCAATAAATAAAATATATTTTTTCCGCCACTTTAAAAAAGTCTATTGATTGTTATGTGGAGCAAACGCAACGACCCCATTCTGAACTATTCATTGAGATAAAAAGCAATGATTCAACCGGCAAATCAAATTATACATCTTCAATTCTTTATTAAAACTATACGTATATACTACTAGACAATATCAAATTTGAATTAGTTGCATCGAAAAGTTTAATTTAAGCAAGCTAACTCTTACTGATTGACGTAAGTACGTAAAAATAGCTTGTTATGAATTCTCGTAAGAAAAAGTTCAAGAAATTTGTTTTTGGTAGATTGTAGGGGACAAGAGAAGTGATATGTTATTTAGGAAAGGATGTCGTGGAATGTTTATTCTGTTCTTGAAATAAATCATATGTTCCTCTAATAATAACTTCTCAATATTGAAACGGTTTGGGGAGGGTTCTTATAACTCGATATTAAGTCAATGGGGTGGTATATATAGTTCCAAATTTTACTTTATTTTGATAAGTATAGGGGAGATAGTAGTTGTACATTCGGACACTAAACGGAAATTTGAATTGGTGGTCGATATTAAATGTATGCAGATGCTATCTATGTTGCTAAAGTGAAATCAGCACTTTGAATAAAAAAGTTTAAATATAATAAATTTCCTGCTTTTAGATTATCGAAGTTATTTTTGATGCATCACTACATTAATTTTTTCCTCTTTACGGATGATGTAATTAAATGGGATATTAATGGTGAGTCATCGAGATTTGGACTGTTTAATTTTGATATTAGCAGCCGCCAGATCTTAATCCTTTTATTTTTTTATAGAATCTTGAATGTCAAATTATGCTGTATCTTCCGACAATTAAGGTGTTTTAAATACGTACACGTCTTTATGTTTCTGTAGCAAATAGACGTTCTTAAATCGGGTCTCGTTAATATAAATAAATCTTAATGTATGTTAAATTACTTCTGAATTATGTGTTTTTCGGTTATTATTTTCTAGTAATTTTAAGATGAAAAATCAATGATTTCGAGAGTTCTATTAATAAACAACAACTAAAACTACATTTCTATAGAGCATTTTCAATCACATGACTAGGACCTAACAACGGCCTTAGCAACAGTTAAGCCCTGCAGAAGGTTAACGGTTACAGAAAATAACTGGTCGTGGAATTCTTTTATTGGAGTATTTGGAATCACGAGACCCCATAACTAACAACCGCCTTAGCAACAGATACCGCCGCATCGGCCGCACCTAACAACGGCCTTAGCAACTGTTAAAAGACCAGCAAAAAGTTAAAAATTTCATCAGGGGTTTTATTTTTCTTTTAATATTTTAAAAAGATGGTTTATTTTAAATGAAAAATTAATTATTTTTATCTGTTTTATAAATGAATTGTTTTAAACTTTCATCAGGCTTAAATTGCTCGCGTCATTTATGAGCATAACTATGCAAGATGATTGTGAATTTAAATGTATTTCATTTCTACTGTATTAAAGGTTTGCTATACGCATTACTGGAGCATTAATTTTAAACATAGAAATTTTCAATAATTTGCTTACGAGTTTCGTATTACCAATTAAAACGATTTATATGATTTCCCCATCTCGCAGTTTCACGACGCCCCCTCCGAAGCGAGAAACATTTGCGCGAAGAGCAAACAGTCAATAAATCAAAAAACAAGTCCACCGAAAGGACTGCTGCGAGGGAGTAAGTAAAACAACCTAAACAGAAGTTCGAATAACGCACTAGAAAATGAAAGACGGCCCCGAGGAAAAAAAAAAAAGAGTCAGCGCCAAAAAAAAAAAAAAAAAAGATATCTCTCTTCAACTTCAGATTTGGAATAACGCTGCGTATTTACCTACGGAAGGCGCTTAAAAAACCAATGCAAAGCAAATATCGCTATCCGAGGTTGCAAAAACCCAGTCGGGTCGTGCTCTCGATAATGCCGAAGCAGGATTCTTATTAGGATAAAAGAAGGAAATGGCGAAGGGGGGAAAAAAGATGCAGCCTTACTCCATGAAGTGAAAAGGTATAGAGATCGCATGAGCCTCTTTCTCTACCGGGCTAGGATTTTGAGGGGAGCGTTTCTACGTATCTGATAACACATAATTCGGCATACCCAATATCACATAGGGAAAAAAGTAATTCCTCAAACTAATTGGTTTTGAAGAATGTCTATACCTCTGTAACTCTATAGATCAGGGGAGGTGGAGACGTTTCTGGACATCCAGCGTTCCCACATACCAGAACCGTTTTGATTAATTTCTATTACGTTTGTAATTTGTGCGTTTCCATCATATTTAAATAGACACTCAAAAAAAACTTTCAAAGAGTCACAAGCCAGAAAACACTTCATTTAATAAATCTTGAAAGGATGACTCGTGGTTTTATTCAAAGGACTGCCAATATCAAGGAAGGAAATTTCTGTGAAATTAAATTGCAATAATTTTTCAATTAAATAAGGGAATAAAATTACAAAATAATTCATACGTAATTAATTTATGGGTGTAGTAGGTATCTGTATAATGAGCTAACCAAGTAAAAAGATAACTTTCCAGCCTAGCTTTTAAGACATGGGAACTTGTAATTATAGCCTTTGAAATAAACGAATCATATGTACTATTTGAGATAGAATAAGTAGGTTTCGTTACACATATTCCAATATGTTTTATGTAAAAATCCGTGCAAAACTAATCAAGAGAACCCAGTAAAGTCATTCTTTACAAACATACTGTGTTTTAATTAATCACAAGCAAAATAAAGATTTTATGTTATAAGGATTTGTCATCACCGCTGATCGTTTTTCTGGAATAAAAGGGGGACCTTTTTAAACTTCTATTTATACTTTCTTTGGCTTACTTCCCATGCACTGAATTTTCTATCACACTATCTATGGTATTTGATCACGCATGACTGCAACCGATGTGCGTTCTATTAAATTCTTTATCTACGATTATTCCGACGCTGTCTTCGAATATGGATGCCGAAGTGAGAGGTGTGTTGTTTATGAGATGTAATTCTAGGGATGTGAAAGGTTGCGATGATCTTATTTCTTTTTTAGAGAGTAATTGAACCTTTTGGGAGATCGTATCGAATGGAATTGCTGAAGAGTTTTTTATTCAACGATACATCGCTGGATGAATTTTGATTTCATTTCTTTTCTGATTTGAATTTTCGGACACCTTTTTTTCACAATTTGTAATTTTCAGATTATGATAACATAAGAATTATTTAAACTATACCACTCTTGTTTGTTAATGTTTTTGAATGAAATCATGACCAGTAAGACGAAGGGAGGAGAACAGTTTATGTTCTACACAACAAAATGGAGATTGGATTGCCAACTGATGTATTTTTAGGATTACTAAGCATTGCCAACTAAGTACAGGTTAAAACGGTTCTCTTAGAAAGTTATTATACACTGTGAAGATGGGCTTTGCTGGTGAAAAATGTTAGTTTTCAAGCCTTTAATTTCCCTTTTCTCAGAATCACCTTTCATGAATATGACGTACTACTATTCTTCTCCCTATGTATTCATTTATCATACGAGTCAAAGCATGAAAAACTTACTTACTTTTTCTCTATTATTTTCGTATTTACATATATATCTTAACCCTATTCACCCAATCTGAATGTTCATTTTCTCTAGAGTATCAAAAAATAAAGAATAGATTCCTTATAATCATAGAAAACTTACCAGTGCTTTCCCCATACATGTGATACCAGAAGCTGAAACAACCTCCACTGTGATCTGATGAGTAAACTGGGGAGAATATTCTGGCTGTGTCGTCGAGTTTTCTGGGGGACGAAGTTTCCATGTATAAATATACACCTATTTGTAAAAGATACGCAATACATTCTTGGAAAAAATATACGCTAAAGTGACGTAATTATACTTCATGAAAGAAAACGGAAAACACATAATTGTAATTAATTCTGTATACAATACAAAATACAAATTTTATCTTATCTTTGTGAATGCCTTTCTTTCTAATTCAGGTATAATATTTTTATCTACAAATAGTTCATTGTTATTCAAAAAAATAAAAGATAAACATACTTGTATCAATATTAATACCATTTTTCGAAACATTTTCAAATGTTAAAATTTAAAGTTCTTTACCTCCTTTTCCATGTCCAAAAGTGTGGTCAAACGAGGGCCCCGTTCCAACGTGACCAGAAGGCGTGGCGTACTGATTTCTCTTCCAATCAAAATCGTGTGTTGGATCATGTGTCCACCCGCACAAATCAAGTGGCTCGAAATCGCAGCTCGTTGGAGGATTGGAAACAGAAGCTGAAATTTAAAAAATATGGTTATTGGAAATAAATTAAATTGTTAAAATAGTAGCATTACTTAAATATTTTGTAAAAATATACCTTTTACAACTTTTTTTGTGAACGATTTACGTAAATTTATTATCCTACTTGTATTTTATGTGATGGACAGTATAATTAAGCGAATGATATAGTACATAAGATACGTATTATCTATGTTCAAAAAATAAAGCAATTTTGTGCTTTATAATTTCGGTGAAACTTTATATTTTTGAGGATTGCATTACAAACAAGTTCCATAAAACTCTTGTAAGCTACTTTCGCAATGAGGGAATTGCACATTTTTTTTTAAATTTTATTATGATAGAGGATGAAAATCCATGAAAAATGACGTAAAAATTATTGAAATCGGAAAACTATTCCCAAAGATATTAATTTTTAAAATGTCGTTTCCAGTATTGGCGGGAAAAACAGTAATTTTGTTATGGCTGCTGTGTGACGTCACAGCGCTTGGACCCACTTGGACCCGCTATGTTATTGTATGCTTAGCTTGCGTCATTCTGCTATTCTTCACAAAGTTTTAACTAAAAAAGTATGATATTTTAAAGACACATACAAATATTTTTTATAAAAAGATTGGCATTTTGTTTTTCAAAAAATATTAATTGGTTTTGGAATTATTAGGATTCAAAGTTTTAATTTTTTCTTTTTCTGGCCGTTCACTAGAGAAACAGACGAGTTTTATGCGTGTTTTGGTTTTATAATAAGTCTGATTTCTTTTATTTTCAACAATTCACTAGTTTAGACGGCGCTGTGACGTCAAATCCCGTTTTTTGATCACATGACTTTACTAGTGTTTTGGCAAAAATAAAATCGAATTTTAAGTTATTTAAAACATATTTTTGAACTTTAAAATCTGATATGTGAGAGTTTTAAACCATAACGTATCAAAAAAGTGTAAAATTAAGCAAATCCCTCACCTATGCAATGGACTCTAACCGTCTGACGTCACACGGAACCAACACGTGACCTACTGAGCTTGCGATTGGTTACCACAGATACTACACTAGTAGATCTACTAGTGTAGTATCTGTGGTAACCAATTGCAAGCTCAGTTGTAGGTCACGTGTTGGTTCCGTGGAGTCTCGAACCAGATAGGCGGTTAGAGTCCATTCCCTCATTATTTGCATTTTTACATCGATGACAGAAACAGTTTAGCATTCCCCCTCTGGCGATTTCCTCTCCATGTTAACAGAAACAGATCTTTTCAATTAAATTTCTTTAATTCCTTCAATTTTTAAATTCATTCTTGACTTATCGGGCCACAAAAAGAAGGTTGGAGGGCCATATTTTATGTCAGGCCTTCCCCTTAAATTCATTTTATTGATTCCTTATATTATAATACAAGAAAAGGCCTCCCTAAGCACAAGAAATCCTAAAACCTTAGTCTCCTTTCTCCAGAATCATCAACACGAAAAAAATGAAACACTCTAAGTAAGGCTGACTCTAATGCAGCCAGACATAGAGGTTTATGTCTTTCTGCTCCAATAGCAACAAACAAGCTGACCCGATCGACACACAGGAAGCAATTAGATGCTATAACTTCCGGTCTCGACTTTACAGAGCGAAAGCAAAAACTGTACATTCGGCTTTCCCTACACGCAGTCTCGTCAGGCAGGGAAAAAGCGACTCTCCCTTCAATTGCAGCAATTTAAGATCGAGTTATTTGTTTGCTTTCTCTTCCGCTCTTACCTTTCTGGTTTTTTGTGTATGTGCGGGTTGTTTCTTAAATAAATAACGTCCCAGCAGTTTAATGAAAAGGGCTTAAGAAATGCAGGGTCGGAGGGAGCGTAATGACCCCAATTTGTAGGGAATGACAGCAATTTCGACCGGGAGTTGCTTGCGTTGGATACGAACGACCGATAAAAAGGAAGCACGTCTTGTGATTTTTTCAGTCGTGTGAAGTGAAAATATAGAGAAACAGAATATTTTATTTTAGTTTTTGAAACAGGCAAAAGATACGGTGATAGAAGTTTAATGTTTGAAGTTTTCGTTGAGTCCAACTCTTTAAGTCGTATTTTTATAATTTTTCAACAGCATAATCTTTTTACGGAGTACTTCAGACTCTGTTACATTATTGTTCTGTACGTAAGCGTTTTGAAAGGTAATGGAGTTTTGGAAAATCCCACAAGAGCAGAGTAATAATATTAGCTCAACCATTGATTTGGAAAAACTTTTGAGCTTGTCAGTGAATTATTCCCTAATTTAAATACATAAAAATGCTTTATTCAATTATATAATTCCTCTTTGATTTTCTTAGCAATGTACAGTTTCAAATTCAAATAAATATTATAAAAAAATATAAATAATAAATATTAAATATCTTTTTTTAAACAAATTTTCATTAAAAGAAGAGTTAAGTAAGATTTCAGTTACATTACGTTTCTGTTATTTAAACTCTTAATAAAGTAACAATTAATTAATGCTGTTTACAACAATTTTAATAACAATGCTGTAACAATTAATACTTGCTTTAAACAGAAATAAATAAAAAACAAACAAAAATAGACAAATATTCATGCGTAGTAAATAGTTTTTTAGTGATATTCCTTCTGTGTTCATCCCTTTTCTTTTATTAAACATGTATTATATGTATTAATATTTTTGACACAATGAAGTTAACGGAGATTGTAACCCTTATGTTTACGTGATGTATCTGGGTAATTGTATTGCTTTGTATCGTTTGCAAGGATGTTAAAAACTAATTATGATCATAAACTGCGAGTGCATTCAATTCTTAACAAACAAATTTATTTTTAGACTACTTTGCTATAAAAAAAAACCTTATTACAGTTATCAACTTCACTCTATTTCAACTTCATTGTTATGTGGGTTTTAGTCCTGTTCTATAGCTTACTGTGTGCACATCTGTCCATTGAGGAAAAGCCATGATGATAATGAGACTGTATATCATTCAGTCACTATCAGATTTAGGAACGTGTACGAATATTGGGAGGTAAATCCGTTTGCCACTGTGCCCTTCCCACTCACCCGTCGAATAAAAATGAAATTAAAATGCAGTATGAATGCCAACTGAAACTAGTACAATTCTGTTGTAGGTATGCTTTTAAATCGTGCGACTTTCTCACTCCGTGAAATCTTCTTTCGGTGGTAGTAGTAAACCGAGGACAATAAAAATTGTTAAACGTTAGTGAAGGTTTAAAAAAAATTATTTGGTAAGATTTTTTATTAATGCTTAGTTTAAGTATGACGAAAAAATCTTCAAACAGATATTTAATTCGATGTGAACCTGATCGGGTTTTTCAAATTAATAAATCAATCGTTTCTTTTACCAAGCAGTAAACAAAAGATGATCATGAAGAAAAAGAATAAATATCCTTTGCTGGAGCTTTTACTTTAGACTATTTATTTACAACACAGATTCTCTCTTGAATTATCGTATTTGATTCCGTATATTGAGATAAATAATGCTTCTTTTATAGTTTAAAGACCTGCAGTCATTAATATGATAGTAATATGACAGAAAATTTGTGAATAATGAGATATTATATAAGTAAGCAATTTAGAAAATACACTATATTTTTAAACTATCATTACAAACACAAATTTATCCCCTAAAAATAAGATCGTTGAAAGAGTTTAATATTTTTAGGATTGACCTCTAGTGTGAATCTTTTGAGCAACAGAAATCTAGGCATTGACAAGATAAGATGGTGGCAAAGCTGCAACCTAGGTAAGACAGCTTGCCCTATCAAGCCGAATTATATTGCTTTGCATCGTTTGCAAGGATGTTAAAAACTAATTATGATCATAAACTGCGAGCGCATTCAAATCTTAACAAATTTATTTAAAGACTACTTTTCTATAAAAAAAACCCATTTATTAGACTTATCGAAATAAGAAAAAACACAATCATAAAAACACTCATATTACTAAATATACGAACAAATTTATATACACCATCTGGTTACACAAACTATTTCAAAACTACCCCCCAAAAAAGCTCCATTTCTATTTCTTCAACAACTCCCCATTTCCTCAAAAACAATGAATTATAAAACAAACCGACGTGTTTCATGAATAACGTAAAATCCATTGACAACAACAGCGCTCTTCTCCCACGTATGAAGAAATCAAGGATTTCCTCACGAACCTCCTTCTGTCACTAGAAGAGGCTGCTTAAATATGAATGGACACTCGTAAATTTTCCTGCATCTGCACCTCGTCTTTGAGCCTTCTCGTAAAACGGGAGAGACGTTGCCAGATTTACGCCCCTCCCCCTCCTTAAAGCGTGCAGCTACTTAGGGGTCGTAAACGGGTAGGTGCGCGATTCCAGTTGGAACTCCATGATTAGGGATCGTTTGTGAATTACTATCCTTGTTTTAAAATTGTAGGAAAGGTTTTTGGTATTTGCGATATTGTTGTGAGCAGAACCGATACGTCGATGAATAAGTTAGTTTCACTCGCTATATACAGGGTGATTCAGAATCCATCGTCAATATTTGGTGGGAAGGTAGAGGGGGCGTAGACAAGCATATTCCGCATAGGAATGAGGGGGCGCAGATACATCGTTAAAGAGCTAGGACCTAATGTAGTGCGAGAGCGTTACAAAAGGACATTTTGCCAAGGCCCGTTTAATGAAACAAAACATAATAAAATGGAAAAATATTTTGCATGAGGTACAGAAGTATCCGTACTACTTGCACTATAAATCTGATAGAAATTGGATCACTTGTTAAACCGTGAGGTAAGTTTTAAAACGCGCAATATTAATCTTTTAGCCAAAGAATGGAGTTCCTTAGTGTTAGTGTAATGGTATGGAAAATTGATGATCGGGGAAGGAATTTTCAATGATAATACAGTTTCAATAATCAATGTATGATCCTTTAAAATTCCATCCCCGTTCATTATTTTTCTAAATACCATCACACTAAGGGAACTCCATTCTTTGGCTAAAAGATTAATATTGCACGTTTTAAAACTTACCTCACGGTTTTGTCATTACCTCATGTTAAACACCACATTTCTTGTTTTGAGAAAAACGATCGTGTGGAAAACGAAATAAATAAATTGCTCTAAGCTCATAAAGAGTAATTCATAAAAATATGATATGATGGATGTTTTACAAATATTCTCCTCGCTAAACATTTTAATGTAAGAGAAAGCATGATCCATTTTGAGTTGATCAGTATAAGTAGAGAAACAACATTTTATTGGGAAAAACTGTAAAACAAAATAAAATTATTAATATAGCTTCAACGTAAATGGGAATGGTAAATAGAGTACCAGAGTCTCATAATTTCGTGCGTTACTCACAGACGGTCCCTTAGCAATTTATACCGAGTGAAACCGTTCTCTCAATAGAAAGTTAGGATCAGTACTCTCTTGAACCACTGTAGCCTGATCGCTGTTCAATTACTATGGTTTGTAAAGTGCACCACTCGAAAAGTCAAAAGCCAGATAAAGCAGGATTCCATTATATCGAAATAGGTGAAGTTACTTGGAGTTTAAATTTACTAGGGTTAGAACTCGAGTCCAGTCCTATTAAATTAGAATTTGGAAAACAAGCCTCTTATATATCCCACGCATGATATGCGTTGAATATATTCCATTTGGATTGATTGCATTCAGCAGACTGTGATGGAAATTTAATTTCAGTTTCCAAGCTGAAATTCGACTGCGTAATTTTTATAGTTATAGTTTTATTTGCATATAAGTATATTGATTAAATTGAATATTATTGATAGTATGTATTGATTGAGAGTTAGTAAAGTTTATAGAAGTCAATTAAAAACCTTAATATAATACAATTTAATCTACTGCTGCATTAGAACTTAAGATTATTAATAAGAAATGAAGCATGAAACAATTCGTATATCATTACACTCTTGAGACACCTTTTACAATGAATCTTCCATTCTTCAAAACTGTATATAGTTCCGTATAACGTTGAATCGGAACAATTAGTATTTGCTGTTTAATTCCCTTGCAAATTATTTCCATGGAGAATTCTGTCCACAGATTACTGTTTTTATGTCATTAGCTACTAAAATTAGCAAATTAAAATGCACGAAGTATTTTATAGTTAATATTATAATTTTTTTAGTTATTTAGTGACAAAAACTGCAATACAATGTCCTATTTAAGATCTTGCTATAAGAATTTTAAACTTCCAGGATTCACTATTTCGATTTTAATCTCTCTATTTTAATGAAAAAGGGTACTTACTTAAAATTTCTCTAACTTGTTCTGGATGTATTGATTTTTTTTTCAAATTAGGGCAGGTAAAAAACGATAGCAAATAATTACGCTTCTTTTCTTTCCAAAGTAGCATGAACACAGCCAAACCAATCATCATTCGTTATTCCTTCAACACAATTATACGATATTAAAATAGGTATAAACAAGTAGATTTCATGCGTCTTCTCAATATAGCATTTTCAATCACATGACTCGGACCTAACAACGGCCTTAGCAACAGACGCTTTGCCCTGCAGTAGGTTAACAGTTACAGAAAATAACTGGTAGTGGAATTCTTCTATTGGAGCATTTGCAATCACGTGACCCCACACTAACAACAGGCATAACATCAGATACCTCGTCACCTAGCAACAGCCTTAGCGACAGACGCATTGCCCCGCAATAACTGGTCGTAACGTCACCTGAAAACACTCTATATTGTCATCACAGTCAGCTGAATTTAAATGAATACAGCACATTAAGCTATCAGAATTTCAAATTTAAAACAAATAACATCCCTCATGCAATGTAGGCCAAATCCAAATTATATCATGAATATATCCAAATTATATCATGGATATATCCAAATTCCTCCTCCCGAAAGCATAAAACCATCCCTTCTATATCCCAAACCTCACACAACAGCTTATCTGTATCGTCAAACCACTAAAAGCGAACAAACGCAGCAAGTTATACTGCCCACCAGGAACGCTACCTGAAGCACCGGATTGGCTTTATGCTCAGTCCAGAGAAATAGAGATGAAGGACGCTACCTGCGCTACTTTTTACGACGCTATCAGCTGCGGGGTCCGACTCTAATTTCGGTCGCTCGCCCCTTTTATGGCCGAAGAAGAGAACAGTTAAAGGGGAAAATATATGTGGGAGGGAGGTTGGGCCAAAACAAAGGGGGTTTGGTGGGATGAAGTTGTTCAGGCCGATGTTGGGAGTTGTTTAGATAGAGTTTGCTTTGTTGTTTTCGATGTGGGGGGGAGATAATGTAGGACGTAGTGTGTCTATTCCTGATCTGAAGTAGACGAGGGAAAGTTAAACTGGAAAGTTTTTCGGAGTCACATTTGGGATTAGTTTTTGAAATGTAGATGGTACAAACAACAACTGTTTTTTTTTTGCACTTTGTTTTATTTCTTTTGAAGAGAAAATAGTTTTAGTTGTGAATGGTTTTAGATTATTCTTAAAAAATATTTAAAGCTTTGTTCTTAAAAATTAATAAAATAGTTGAAATACAAAAAAAAAACACAATGTGATAGCACATAGACTTTTTTCTTACTATTGTACCAAACAAAAGCAATAAATAAGGGTGTATATTGCGAAAAAATTCTTTTTTTTGATATCTTAATGGAAAAAATGTCAGTGATACGCAGAAATGTAATAGACAAATCTCTTATATTCAAGCTTTTTTTTATAAAGTCATTTTAAGTAGTATCAATCATGTACAAGAAACCAATTAAAAACTCTAACTAAGCTTTAATAACTGAATCCTTTTCCCATGTTAACTTTTGACAAGGAGAGAGAATTATTAATTAATTTTTATATTCACAATCAAAACAAAACTTGTTTATCTCAGTCCATCACTTTTTAATGAATTTCCAGACGTCTTATGAAATTAACAAATATTATCTTTCCTATCCAAACAATAATTGTTTGGATAGATTAAATGAAAATACCTGTCATTCATACCTAAAAATGAATTTAGAATCTTATATTACGTCTAATCTCATTTACAATCCAATGCACATCACTGAAATTTTATGATGAAGGCTTTTTAATATAATCCAAGGTAAATAAGTCGTATATTTACTGTGCCTCTAGCTTTGTCTCACGCTAATATCATCTGATGAAAAAACTTAAATCAAATAGATTCCTTCCACTACATGTAGATGTCAGAGCTGTTTCTATATGAGATTCTAATGAATATAAGTCGACTTTTATTCAATTTTTCCTCCGAAATCCCATTTATGGAACCCCCTCCAGGTCTGCCATAAAACGAATCAAAAACAAAGAACATTACCCAACTGTCACACATTCCTAACATCGCTGCGAAATTACAGGTCGTCAATATTCATAAGCAAAGCCCGGAATCACGCATAAGTGCTCCACTCGATATCGAAGCAAACACTACTTTTTTTTTATCCAAATACTCCATGTTTTTTTTCTTTCAATCCAAATAACAACAGCGCGGTGTTACATAAAACCAAATGGGCTTCGGAACATCGATGTACACAAATATAAAGGATATCGTGATGCACAAAAGCATCGCTGTCTGTTTTTACCATCGTTCCAATGACATTACCCGAAATAAAGTAATGATATTAAATATTGAATGGAATGGCATGAGTCTGAGTAGCGAAACTGCTGTTCTTTATAAACACAAATAGATTGCTACATGGCGAAATGAAAGAAGCAATTTAGCAGTAAATGCTGATTCGTGAACCAAATGGGACGCATTCGTGTTTGTGTGCTTCTGGGAGAATAGAGAAATGCTTGTTTCACCGTTCCTTATTCGTAATGACATGTTTTTTTTTATCGTTTCCAATGTCGTATCTGTCATTCTTTTATGTTTCCTCTCAAGAATAAGAGAAATCACACTGTTCATCTTGTGTTTTTAATCCCATACCATTTGTGAAAAATGGGCACTAATAGTTTATTGTGATTAGAGGCTCATAGTTTAAATTTATTATTGCAGTATTATTCTTGGCAACTTGAAAAAAATATGTTTTTAAAAATATTTTAATTTAAATAGTTTGAGATCGACAGATATTGAATTGGTGATGGTAGTTTTAGTATGACTCAATGGTGGATTAGATGTGAGAGTCTAACTCCGTAACCTAAAAATTCTAAATTAAAAATATTATATTTTCTAAAGTTTAGTGTTTTGTAAAAGTCCTCTCACACAAAAAAAGCTTTCATCCGGTGAAACATATAGAGTTCAAAATTTTGTAGGTCTGACTAGAGGAAAAAATCAACACCATTATTAACGTGTTTAAAAATTAAATTGTTCAAAATTTAATTCAAATTAATTTTAATTGGTTGCTGTGTTTAGTTTAACAAAAAAATTGGGAGAAACTACTTTTAGATTCTTAAACTTATTAATAAAACATTATTAATTATTCATTTGAAAGAACAATAAGTACCTATTATAAGAGTGAACTTTATTTAGACTAATTTTAAAGGGTGAGGTAATAAAATACAAACGTTATAATTCAAGAACTAATCGGCAGAAAAGTGAGGATGGAGGTGTAAACTTGATTCTCTATTGTAATTCGGTTTTTTAGAGAAAATGTGAAGGTCATTTACCAAATTCTTAAACCGAGTATTCTGTACTTCCTCCACGAATATTTCTACTTTTATACACTTTATTCTGTTTCAAAATGAACATAGTACACAGAAAACTCAATATCATCATCCTATTTACATTATTCGAATAGGAGGAAGGTTTTCATTGCTTCACTCTATAGGTCATGAGGGTGTAAAAATTCGAGTTTACATCAGACCCTGCAACCAAAGAGCATCTCAACATGGATTCTCCTATTTAAATCAATTCAACTGCTAAAATAGCAGCATCAAGAGCGCCAATCAAAACACTCCGTGACCTTCAAAACCCAGAAACCCGCCTACCAGGTAAAACTCCGCATGCAACAGGTATTCTCGGAAAAAGATAACTCCTATTGATCTCCTCTGCGCGCAGACTGCAAACGAGAAACAGAAAGGGAGGGGGAACTCCCTGATCTTCAAAGGTAGAATTTCCCTTTTTTTTCCGCGCAACCTCCTTCACTTAAACGTTCTCCCTTGCGGATTTCGAGAAGTATGTATGGCAACACTTTACATTTTTAATGATATTCACTTGTTACGTGCGACTGACGTCATGCAAATGTTGCCATGACCGACAGAGACCATAGCCATCGATACCTAATTTGGATAAAGAGAGAAGGGGAGGCGAAAAATTAAGGGATGGGGATCAAAGAGGAGGGAAGATGGTGAGGAGATTCCCCGCATTCACTGGAGTGAGAACATAGACACAGTATATCAAGAGAGGACATTGATTAATCCCATTGTAGAGAGTGTGGCCATCATCTCGTAGAATCAGGGTGCAGGTCTGCTGACAAAATGGCTTCGTTCGCTGTTTCTCTCGTATATGAGAGCCATTTAGGAAACAAAATGCCAAACCTCGCTAACTTAAGAGTCCTACATCCTAACTAAAACAACATTTTTTTTTCTAAATACCGGTTTACACAAATCTTTAAAAATAAAAGTTTTTATATTGCAAAATGTTGAGCAAATTTTCTCAGATAGTTTTCCATACATAAAAAAAACAGTAGAAATCGTTCCTTTAAAATTACAGTGTTAAATTTACAGTTCAAGTTTAAATTTACAGTGTTTTAAATAATCGAAAACATAAAAAATCCAATTTGGATGGATACTTTTTTACTCATATTATTCGTTAATTATTGACATTCATAAAACGGCAAGGGTCTTTTCTAGATGATTTCATAGGGAGAGAGAGAGAGAGAGAGAGAGAGGAGAGAGAGAGAGAGAGAGAGAGAGAGAGGAGAGAGAGAGAGAGAGAGAGAGAGAGAGAGGAGAGAGAGAGAGAGAGAGAGAGAGAGAGAGAGAGGAGAGAGGAGAAGAGAGAGAGAGAGAGAGAGAGGAGAGAAGAGAGAGAGAGAGAGAGAGAGAGAGAGAGAAGAGAGAGAGAGAGAGAGGAGAGAGAGAGAGAGAAGAGAGAGGAGAGAGAGAGAGAGAGAGAGAGAGAGAGAGAAGAGAGGAGAAGAGAGAGAGAGAGAGATTCAGAAGGAAAAAGAGCGCTTGAAAAGAGAGGACCGATGAGAAAAGACAGAAAATAGAAAGAAATGAGAAAAAGAGGGGACAAAAGAGAGAAAAGAGGAAGATGGGAGACAAGAGAGAACATAGAAAGAGGGGGAAAAAAAGAGAGAGATCTCTTTCTTTTCCAAAATACATCTGTCTATGCCCTATGGACCTTCCCATATCACAGATTAGTTTTTGCCACTCTCCATGGATGGTTTTCATACCTAAGTGCTCTCTTTACTTAGTACCTCTGATTACGAGGGAACAGCGAGATGGAAGGTTCGGGAACGATTAGATTAATAAGCCAGATAGCAGGAAGCGGCATTCGGAAGTTAATTTGAAAAAAAGTCTGTATCTCGGTCGGAGAGATAATTTTAATTGCTCGACAACAAGTTCAAAAGTGATATAATTTCTGCCAAATCTGTGTTATTAAAAGCGTCTGGGTTCCGAAACTTTAATGCCCATCAACTGGTCTGGGAGATCCTTTAGAAATCATTTCTTTATATTTTATATCTTACTTTAAGTTTTGATTAGTTTTGATTATTAGGTTCAAAGTATATAAGATATTATAAGCTCTTTGAAAACTCAATAAAAACCCCATTTGTCATTAACTCGGACTTTCATTAAAAGTTTATTTTAGAAAAAGAGCATTTGAAAAATTTTCTTTCAAAAAGGGGTTTTAGAAAACATAAATTTGATAGTAAATATAATTATAAAACTTACTTTTCTTAAATTTCTAGAACATCTCTCTATTTTGTTTATTCATTAAGTTTTTTAAAAATATCTTGTATTTTATAATTTTAAACAGTTTAAATTCCTACAAAATGATTTTTGCAGGTATTTTAAATTATTATTTCTAAAAAAATGCACAGAATTTAAACAAATGCCTACATGTTTTGAGTAATTCAATTACTACGTAAGGATAAATTTGTATGATTTAGCATTGAGTAACAAATTTAATATGAGAAAAGAGAATCCTTTTTTAAAACTCTTCTTACATTCTCTTTTGATGCAAAAACATTAAAGATTTCAATTTCTTTCAAAATATGAGTTTTAAAATCAGACATTAAAAGCCAAACCAATGCACAAATAATTATTTTTGATGCTTTCTAAAACACGTCCTAAAGTTACATAAACTAAAATCGCAATGCTACCACACAACTTAAATCATACATAAATCTCACTTACACCGTACGTACCCCACGCACCAACATCAACTTTAATCGCCCACAACTCTCGAGAATTCGCTCCAAGAACACCAAAGTTAACTTCAAAATCTTTCCGAGGTCAAAATCGAAACAGAATATACACAACCCCTCCTTCAGACCCCTATTGCCCCAGATAAAGTTGACACAGGGCTTAATTAAGTATTTTCCAAGACATAATAAAACGATAAACGGACGTGTCGAAATTCGGTACTTGTGTCGGGGGGTTAACGAAAGTTGAAGGCTGTCCACCTGGTTTACATCCAAGCTAGAGCGTAATTTAATCTCATATGTATGGAGACTAACTAATTTGTTAGAAGCTGGTATTTTTCACGGCTCTATAGAGAATGCTTGGGAAAGAACTTTGTGATTAATCTGTTGAACTTTAATTAGAAGAATCACAAAGAATGGCTTGAATTTTACGTTGAGAGTATACCTAACTAACTACTTTAATCAAAACTTCGGGTGTTGAATCACGAATATATAGCATGGTTTACTATAGCTCTTTGAGTGAACGCAAGTTATATGCATTATATATAATTTAAAATGCATGGTGGTTGGGGTTTTGTAATGTTCAATTAATTGAAAGAATGTGGTACATAAATTTCATATATTCATTATATAATTTCATATATCTCTATGTAAATAGAGCGAAAATATTACAGCCCTCCTGATATTTTCTTGGCTACAATATATTGTGTAATGAGCCAAATGGTTCTTAACCTGCTGATTGTTGAGCTTTAAATTTTTTATTTAAAAAATAAAATTCATGTTTAAATCAAACAAATTCCTCCTTTCATTTTTCCCCCATTAAAAGGGTATCTTATTATAACTGTATTCAGCATTTTTTAGTCGTAATAAATGCGATATATTGGTTGCAAGTTATATCCAAAATTTGCTTAAATATTTCTCTCATGTGAAACAAATTTGAAAAATAAAGCTGTACATTTATATACAAGTACATTTTAATTAAAAGCGATAAAAGTAACGAATATCTCCTATGTCGTATTTTTAAACGGTTATTTTCTAATTTGAAGAGAACTTTTATATACGTTCCGTTTATCCCTAGAAACCGTAGCACACAATAATGTTCTGATATCAATCAATATTGTATCGTCAAGTTAATATCGCCACAATACCAGTATAACATGTGCTACAGGAATAATTCCGCAGGAGGAATAAGAATGTTTCGACTATAATAGAAATAACAACACGTGTGAGCAATTTCTTCCAGGAAACAGCCCCATCGAAAATTATTATTGATGTCCACCCCAGAAGTCCCATTCAAGCATGATCCACACCCCCTTGGAGACGGTCATGGCCTCGCCCGTCATCCTAGGAAAAGCTTCATAAGAAAGTCGCAGCCCTCATCTGGGAATAGTAATCACGCACTAAGCGAGAGTCCCTCTGGAGTGCTTCCGAAAACATGCCTCAGATTCAATCGGATATGAGATAGATGCAGCGACAGGATTAGGACACTTCTTGCGGAAGTCCGACTTTTCCATGACCTGCTCCGACTCGTTAGTTTGGGGAAGGGGCGGTTTATTCGATTTCTATCTGCTTAGGGAGGTTTTTTTGGGGGTGTATATAGAATTTCCTCAGTCAATTCCTTCCGATTTCTTGGGCCTCCTTTACGCTTTTGATTTCCCTATTTTGTGTTTGTTCTTCGATTAAAAGAGATATCTGATTTCAGTAAGTGAAGTTTTTTTTTATGGGAAAACTGCTTTCTATTTATAAGATACACAATATGGGGCAACATGTATTTTCATAGGATGTTTTTTGCTCTCTCTACTTGACTCTTAATAAGATGCTATGAATGACATTAGCTTTTGCATAGGAATTCAAGTGTTTGAGGCACTATTTCAATGGATCTGTGGATCAAACTATAAAGAATTACACTAAACACAAAATTGTTAGATTACATAAGTATTGCATTTGCTTGATTAGATTATAATCTGTATTCTTAAGTAAACTGAATAATAGTAATAATCTGTATTCTTATCTCCCCGTCCCCATTTTCATATCAGATGTAGCACATTTTCTCCTAAACTACTGGACCTATTGGAACCAAAATTAGTACACGCGCGTATGGGGACGGAGAAAAGTCATCCGTACAAGTTTAAAATGTTTAGAATCACTCTTTCACACCTTTTTTACTTTTTTTTACTAAAACAGCATTATTTTTTCCTCTGGAAAAGACCTGCTTAACTTGCATTGCCGCAATGAAAAAAGCAAAAAAAAATTTCATATAATTTCTTCTATTGATTAAATTATTTTGTTTAATTTTAAAAAATTAAATTACGTAATTATTTTTACGTAAAAATCTTGTGTTTCTGCTCTTTTTGCGACACAGCAAACGCTTGGAAAATATAGGGACGCGACGCCAATGATAGCCAAATACAACGCTAAGGAAATAACTCGAAATTAAGACACCACCCAGATCGTAGCACCACCAACTTTCTTTTGAAGAGGTCCATAGGGTTCAAACCTTCCTTTTTCCCGAAATTTTAATGATTGTTTACATACTGTGCCTTTTGACAATTTTTTGGGACGTGCATAGTTGTCTTCCATGAAATCCCAAATATCTGAAAGTGAGTTTTCTCTTTAGAATTAGATTTGAATAAAAACTTCTGGGGACTGTTCTTACCTTTTCACCCTCGGAACTCAGTGTTACTCACAAAATTTCATTCCTCTCTCTTATATTCACACTTTTTTTTCCTAACATCGTTCTACTTGTCATTTCCTCTCTCTGTATAATTCCTTCAATCTTTATTTTTATCACTCTCTTGTTTTAAATATTGCTCATGAGCTTCTTTACTATGTAATAAGAGTGATATAGTAACTGGTAGTTAGTTATAATTACCTTAAAAGGAGAAATCAAGCGGGTTAGTTATATAAATACTGATAATTTGAATTGAATGGACTATACTAAATTATTGATTAAAACACATAAATTCCAAAGCACTGCAAAACCAACAGAAAATACATCTTTGCATGTTCAACCAAGAAAAATATTAATTGAAAAGCATTAAAATTTTAGTGGGATTTAATGATCTCAAAATATGAAATGAAGTTAGTGTGATCTAAAACGTTTAAAGACCACTGCTCTACACATACCCATTCATTTACGATTGAAAATGCTATAGTGATATTCAAGTTATACACAGATAACTCACCACTACTTTGTGTGTGCTGCAGGTGCGAATGGCATGATGGGCAATTTCATCCCCAGCTGCGAAGAAAGCGGATTCTACTCCGCCAGGCAGTGCAGCGGATCCACTGGTTACTGCTGGTTCAGCGACAACTCGAAAACCAGCTGACAAAACCGGTCAGAGAAGAGCCCAACTGCTGAACTTGTACATGAATAAAGCTGCGTTGTATTTTAGTTTACAAAGCTGTATCTATTTTATTTCACCTATCTATACTATCCATTAACTATCCATTCGCGACACCTTTTGACAGCTTATATGGGCTTTATACAGGATGTTTCATAAGTCCATTTCACAGCTTTTATTTGAAAACAAAGTCTCTAGGATCATGGAACCATAGCAAAGTAATGATGTTGAATCCATAGAGACCACTTACTGTGCTCTAAAAAAGTTAGTTAAAAAAATTAAAGTAGATACAACAAAAACTTCTGTTCGAAAATTGCTTGCAATATCATAAGAAAGTACAGAAGAAAGTTTCGGGAAAACATTTTAAATATTTAAGGATATATTAACTAGCAAGAAAATAATATTTTTTTTAGTCCGCAAGAAAAAAAAGTTTTCAAGTTTGTAAATTTCTTTGATTCTTCAATAACATTTCGTCTTTACTTACATAGCAAACGCAAAACTATATATGGTATACTGATTGCTATAACTGCAACCTTATCTTTACTATAAAAAAGGGAAAGGTTTTAAAATTTAGATTTTTTTTTAAATCTAGAATCACATTCTCAAAAAAAATTTTTAGTATAAAATTCATCTTTAAAGTATTTCTATAAACTTTATGATTAATAGCTAATGTTAAAAATAATTCTGAGGATGTTAATTACATCTTAAATATAGCAATAAAAATACTTCCCAATTTCCAACACATTCTTTAAGTTCAGTTTATTTCCAGGTATTTCATAAAGACATTACGCGCCTAGTCCAGCCTTTCCAGAATAAAAAAAAAAATTACAACGAAATTCTACGAAACCTTTCTTAGATTTTATTTATCAAGTTCTTTCTAAACACGACGTAAACAGGATTGTTTCACTCGACAATATGACTCGAGAGAAAAATACTTCCTAACATAATAAACGAACTGATTATATGGAAAAACAAGTGGCTAAAACTAGAAGGATAAAGACAGCTTTTTATTAAGTCTTTCATTTCTTCTAATAATACAAAAATATTTGTTTAAGGGACATCTGGAATTCTCGGAAATGTTGTTTTGAAAACACATTTCGAAAATAAAAGGTTCTCATTAAAGAGTAATTACTTTTAGGAATCTTAAATTTTCATTTTTTTAAAAATGTGTCGATACTGAAAATGTGTTTTTAGTCTGAATTATTTTTTAAAAGGTTCTATTGCAATAATATGTGACGAGAAAACGTAAAATAATAAATGAATAATAGCTAATTTAAAGTAATTTTAAAAATCCTATTTTGATAATAACCAATTAATCAAAGAATGTTATGATGTGATAATATAAAAGCTAGTTATTTTACAAAAAAAGCGAGTACGGAGAATTTTTTGTAATGAATTCTTAGATATGGAGTATTTAGGGGTATGTTGTAATATACGTCAAAGGGAAGTAAAAATTAGACTGCTTAGATTTCAGGTAAAAGTATATTTTTAACATTTTTGGTGTAACTTAAAAAAGTTACAGTATTAATTATAAAGATAATGCCATAGATAAGGATGTCTCAATATTTATTTAAAAAAAAAAAAAAAAAAAAACATTTTTTAGATGAATATTGTTATAAATATTTACTCAAATGGTAGAATTATAATCAATTAATTCAAGAGCTCAATTTAGTTTGTAAAAATTCAAAGTATTTAATATATTATAAAAATGAAAGTTGATAATGTTATAGAAATTTGTTAAACGTTTTAAAAATTATCAAGGTACCTCAAAGTATCTTGAATTCTTTCCAAAGTTTGGTATTATTTTACAATTTACATCTTCAATTATTATCGAATTGTTTTAAATTAGTAATGGAAGTTGCACATAGTATCAGTTCTTGATTTTCTATGGTGAAATTCTTAAATTTTTCTTTTGAAAATAATTTCCCAACTATATTTAAATACAACTTAAGGCAATTTTAAATGATTATGTTACTTATATTAGTGGGATTTTTCTTTTCTAGGAAATTAAACAAAAATTCAAGTTAACCGTTGCATGTAATCTAATGCTGAACATCTTATTTTAGTTAAACCTCTTTTAACAACTAAAAACCATAAAATATTTACTATCCCGGAACAAAGGAAGAGCAAAGAGAAAACAGATTGAGACCATCAAAGCCTCTCCAGGAACCCTTTGTTAGGGGATAAAAAGCACACAAAAAAATCTCTTATTTATTCTCCTGTGGCTTTGCTAAGGATAAAAAAGTGAAACCGTGATAAGAAAAGCATCCATTCAATGCCCACCTAATTCAAACTTTTTTTTTGGTTTTTAAGGTTTTATGGGATAGAAAAGACGTAAAAAAGTGTTTCTTTTAACTGCTACTTTACTCTGTAGAGAGTTGGATTCTCAGAGGTGGCGTAAACTTGCTCTATCTCGAAAAGAAGTCGGTGTAATGAAATAGAGTGGGTGATTGCGGCGTTGATAAGTTACTTCGGAGAGAAAGGACATGGAACTCAATTTTAACAGGTTAAATATTTAAGAAGGTTGAAAAAACTTAAATATTCAAGTATGGAAAATTTCAGGATCATAACAATTGAACTGTAAAAACATTTCTTTTAATATAAAAGTTAAATAAAAAACATACTCTCCCTTAAAAGAACTAAATTTAAATTATAAAAGGGTGCAAAAGGAATTCCTTTTGTAAATTGTTTGTAGTTTAATTTAGTTCAAAATTCTGAGAATGTGAATTATTTATATGACGGATTTGCAGATATTTTAAAAAATATTCTAATTAATTTTACTCGCTGCTTTGAGCTACCAAACCGCAAAATAAAAAAAAACTGGATAGACGAGGAAATCTTAAATTTAATAAAAACTAAAGAAAAACTATATAAAAAACATAAAAAATATCCCTTTGATATAATTCATGAACATAATTATAAAACTTTACAAAAAGAACTGAAAATAAAAATAAAAAACGCAAAACATAATTATTTCTTGTCTGAATTTTTGAAGTGCAAAAATGTTAAAAAGCAATGGGAATTTGTGATAAAAATCACAAACTCTTATGCAAAAGACAAAAAACCTTTATCTGATAATAATGTCTCGCTAGTGGAGAATATCAATCAATTTTTTATAAATATGGGATCAAATACTGTATACAATGATGATAGCAATCATAGAAAATATCTAACAAGTCAATCAAATTCTTTTTTTCTCGCTGAAACAAATGATCTAGAAACTGAAAAAATTATCAGATCATTGGATGACAAAAAATCCCCTGGTTATGATAGAATAACATCTCAAGCCCTAAAAATTGCTGCAAACTATCATATCTCGATCATCACGAAAATCATAAACTTATCCCTCTCAAGTGGTACTTTCCCTGCTTCCCTAAAAACAGCTTTAGTTGTACCTATCCATAAATCTGGTGACACAAATGATTTTGCTAATTACCGACCAATCTCTCTTTTACCAATTTTCTCCAAAGTTCTTGAAAAAATTGTACACGCCAGACTTTATGATTATTTAAAGACTTTTAATATAATTTCTGAAAATCAATTTGGTTTCTTGCCGGGTCTCAGTACGGAAAACGCGCTAATAGAATTTACTAAATATACTTATAATAGTATAGATAAAAATAACAAAACAGCAGCTATTTTCTTAGACATCTCAAAAGCATTTGACAGTGTGAATCATGGAATTTTAATTGACAAACTATCTTCAATCGGGGTTCGAGGCAAAGAACTGGATTGGTTCATTTCTTACTTAGCAAACCGAAAACAGTTCGTAAAATTGGGAAATTCTAAAAGTAGTCTATTAAACATAGGGTCTGGTGTACCGCAAGGTTCAATCCTTGGACCTTTGCTTTTTATAATCTACATAAATGATTTCTGCAAACTAAAATTAAATGGTAAAATCATTACCTATGCAGATGATACTGTAATTCTGTACTCATGTTCTAACTATAGTATACTACAAAATAACATAAATAGGGATCTTCTGACCATTAAACACTGGTTTATTTCTAATAAATTATCAATAAACGTAAATAAAACAAAATTAATCAATTTCAGTATCTACGGGCCTCCTGAGCATCTTCATCTATGTTATCATGTTATTGACTGTAAAGGTCTTAATTGTAATTGCCCCCCTCTTGAACAAGTATCTTCAATAAAATACCTTGGATTAAATGTAGACTCAAACCTAAAATGGAAATCCCACGTTAATTACCTAACAAATAAATTACGCTATATTTTACACAAACTTTACTTCATAAAAAAGATAATAAATAAGACCTTTTTGCTTCAACTTTACCACTCCTGGGTAAATTCAATAATAAGCTATGGTATTCTAGCCTGGGGTGGGGATTACTTACAAAATATAAATCCAATAATTAAAATTCAAAATAAAATCATTAAATTTCTAAGCAGTAGTAACCAGTTCCCTTTAATTGATCTATACAAGAAACTTAACGTTTTACCAGTTCGTCACCTTTTTTTCTTTAAAACAATAGTTTATTTTACTAAGCAAGCAAACGATTCTGACCTACGAAATTTAACTTACAATTTACGTTCAAGAAACTTATATTTTGTACCAAAAGCTAAAAAAGAAATACTACATAAAAATTATGTTTATCTATCGCCTAAGTTTTACAATATTTTACCCAATGATTTAAAAACAGAAAAATCCCCTATTAAGTTTAAAAAACTACTAAAGTTTTTTATTTTTACAATAGAAAATATTGAAGAACTTTTTTAAAAAAGAAGGAACAAAAGCTCTCTAAATTTTAGGTTAGTAATTCTGAAGCTTGCCTTGCGATGCCACTATATTATATATTGTATGTGTATTATCTAATGTGTATGTGTACTATCTATATGTATATGTATATATGTATGTTTTTTCATTTTTATTGTTTTCAAATACTACTGCTTTTGGTTGCCCATATGGGTTTCTGACCCCTTGGCAACTCATATGTCTTCCTGTTGTTTTTTTCTTATATATGTGTCTGTTTGTTTCAATTATTAATGTGTATGTTGTTGTTGTTGTAAAATAATAAAAATGTTAGTTAGTTAGTTAGTAATATTTTAAGTAAGTTAAGCCAGTCACTTTTAAACTATAAAATACTAATACATAAAAATTTCAGTATAAAACACAATTTTGACTATAAACTAAATAAAAAAAGGCAGAAATATTTTTCTCTACAATATTTCAGCGTTAAATCTAAATAGTTAAAATATCAAAAAAAAAAAAAAAAATTGGCTCATTAAAGATTAAGAAACTCTACTTTTCATAGGCAACTTACTCATGAAACTTAAAATTTATAGGCACGGCATCAAATAGAATTAAGTACTACAAAATAATAATGAAGGAATGTGTAAATTCTATAAATCAAAACATTTTAATAACCCAAGCAAAATTTTTAGCCTTATTTCAAATACCACTGTTTATATTAAAAGGAAATTTAATTTTGCATAGAATAAGCCTACTTTCTTATCACAAGAGAAGAACTCAGTAGTGCGTTGTTTTTTCATTAACAGTAACTCAACATAGAAAATTTCCTATTACACTGTTTAACCTCATAACCGAAATTCGTTTTCCGTATTAGAACAGATTCTCTAGAGTAAGAATCACAATCTCTCCTATACCCCCCCTCTTCAGGCCAATGCATCAAGACCTATGTTGAAGAGGTCGATGAAAAGAGCCCTGCTCTGCGACTGCTGACCACCGGCTTCCAGCGGCGCCGAATGCATCATCCGTCACGCCGGACAATGTCCACCCTGCCCTGACCACGGGACCCTTTGTCAATCCCGTCGCTAGAGAAGACACTTGATGGATCCCCGGCACCCCTTAGGATTGCTGCTGAAGATGTATGGAATGCGTCCTTTTGGGTTATAAATGGGTCACCGATTTGTGTTTCCTTTTTTTTTCTAGATTTGCTGCTGCTACTTCTGAGATTCGGTTAGGTTTTTCTTATCTGTAAAGGAAAACTTGATAGTTTTTTCTCTCCTCTTTTTCTGTCTTAAATTCTTTACTAGTTTTCTCATGTAGCGTTAGCTCTATTCGAACACATTTTGAGTCCAGGTTTTCTCTTTATGAATGAAAAAGCTACGACAAATCACACAGTAGCGACATCAAAGTTTTTCGATAAGTGGTTTATCGAATGTATTTTTTGCATCCGCTTTTTGCTCTTTTTACCTATCTTTATTTCTGACATTTTTTAAGAAAGCATAAAAAAATAATTTTCTCTCGACTCTACTCCAAATGTCCTTCCCTTATCCATTCACACTAGAAATGAATCCCCCAGATTTTACTAAACATTAATTACCTTTTTAATACTGTATAAATGTTACTTATATTGATACATTTCTGTTGTAAATTGTGTTTTAGGTAAAAAAAAAACCGTCAAACTATTGTCTAGAAATATTTTATAAAGCCACAAAGCACAAAGTAACCTCAAATGGCTTCACATGGTCTACACCCTCACGTAACACTATAACGAGTAGAAAATGCCTGGAAACCAAAAAAATTTCGCCATCAAAATCTAATTTCTTACAGGCATTAGTTACTTTTATGTTGCCAAAGCTGAAAATAAAAGAGTCCTTATAGAAAATCAATGGTAAAATTGAGAAGACGAACGTGATGTTGGAAATATTGGAATTCTATAATGGAGTTTTGTCTTTTGGGTAAACTGAAACTCTTCTCTGCTGACAATTTGTTGTCATTACACCCTAAAAAAATAAACGAAGGCCATATACTATCACATATTTCTTTCAGAGTGCCTCTTGAATCCATGCTTGAGGACACCAAGTTAATAATGATTGTTGATGATACATAAGTGTGTTATTCGCATCCGATAAATAGTAGGAGGCATTAAGATGATGCAATTCGATAGTTTTTGCAATCATTGGATCTCGTTTATTTGAGAAATAACGCAGTGATATGTGTTAAGATTAATTCAAATTCTCAAAAATTCATGCACCAACTCTTTGCAATTTATTGATAGTTTGTTATCATATTCCTTGATAAATTGCAGTGGTAATAAGTTTTGTGGAAATTACGTAGAATTTGGGAATTTGTGTGTAACTTCTGGTCAATGAACTAGAATTTGATACAGTTTTTTTTTGTATCCTATATTTTCATGTATGGCTCTGAGTAATTCATACCTATTAGTTTCTCTTAACATAGAATCTGAGAAAAAAAGAATGCGCTTTAAAAAATGTTTTTAACTGCATAACACTCCCTTTATAAAACAAACAATTTAGAGTACAGTAGAAGCTCTTATAAAAGCTAGCTGTCCCATCTTTAGAAAGAGTTAACTTTGGCGAAAGTCCTTAATGGTAGCCAAGTTGGCACTATTTTAGACCTGATCTGCTGTTTGAACTAACCATATATCATATATTCATTGGTAATAAAACAGTGCCAACTTGGCGACAACTAGGAACTTTCGCAAAGCGAACTCGCTCAAAAGGTGATAAGGTTCAAACGTCTAAAAGCACCTACTGTACGATTAATTAAAGTGCGAGTTTAAATTCGAAGTTTTTCTCAATACAAGCATTAGACATTAACACACTATCTTTATTTTAATAAAAAAAAAATCCTCAAAACTCCGTATGGGACTATGACCCCTGGGTAACTCACTTGTTAATTTCAATTTTGTGGGGGGGGGTTCTTCTTTTCCTCTCTTTTTTCTTTTAATATGTAACACATTGTGTGCAGATAAATTATTTATTTATTATTAAAAAAAACAAGGAAAGAACTAAACTTTTTATAAGCCATCAACTTTCATTCGCAAATTTTGAAAAGAACACATACAAAAACTGGCTCTAGCAATAAAAACTTTCATCTAGTATACGCTCCCTCATCCGCCAGTTGTCTTGGCCGCCTCCTAAGACTATTTTGTTTGCACTGGACGGTCCATATAACAATCTTCACTGTAGATGGTTCCAATTATTTTCCGCGATGGTCAGTCTGCAATCTCTCGCCAGAAACGCCATTTTTCCCTCCGAATCTTCATTTGCTTTCTCTGTTTATTGCTATATGGCTTTTATGGCCCCAGTCACTCGACCATTCCGTTCTTCTTTCCCTGCTTTCCCGATTGTTACTTTTTTGGGGTTTGACACGAATGTGAGTTGTTGCTTGGGGAAGACTTTGAATGGATTTACAGCTAGAGTAAATGTACAAACAGCGGTAAATGTAAGAGCATTTGAGTTACTCCATTCATACATGGATGCATAAAAGATGTTCTTTAATGTGAATGTGCAGATAAATGCCAAATATATAAGAAAATCTGGTATTCTTTTACGTAAATTAATAAAAGCAATTATCTTTCTAAATTATAGATCTTATATATTTTTCACTAGGATCTCTCGAAATTGTTCACAAAGAATAGAAGGTAACAAAAGAATAAGAACATAATTATTTTATAACTCTTTACGACTATTATGTTTGAACCATATTTATAAAACGTTATTTAAAAAAGGTAATTCGATGCACTATAATCTAAAACAGTATATATTTTTCATAGGTAATGCGAGCATTTTTTACATTAAAAGATAATAGTGTTTCTAAATAGGAAAATAATTATGTTGTTTAACTTTGACATACTTATGATAAAATTATGTTAGAAATATGGAGCACAGGAGAGAAACTAAGGAAGAGTTCGATGGCAATATTTCTTAATAATCATAAAAGGATTTTATTCTTTTCTATGAGAAAACTAAGGAAGATGCTTGTTTATCACTTGCTAATCTTTACCTCGAATACTGGGTCATTTTTCAGTAGCGAGCTTCACGCACTCTCGTAATTTTCCATCCATATTTAATCACATATTCCTAAATTATTCTATAAATATAACATCCTCCCCTCTTAAAAGTGATGAGGCTGAAAAAAATCGACTAAAACTACTGAAATAAAGGAATGGGTAAAATGTTTAAAAACAAATCTAGAGCTGAAAATCATAACTGTTTCTACTATTTGTAATTAGTGTTTATCTGGGAAAAGAATAAGCTACTTAATATTTTCTTAATTTATTTGAGAATCACTGGTTATCATTTTAAAAAATTTTATAATTTAGTAAACAAGTTTTTATATGCTGGGAATTTTATGCTTTAAACAAACAAAAAATGTTTTATCGCAATGGTAGTTGTAAAGATTTGTGAATTTTTTTGTAAGAATATAAAAAGAGTAATGAATTATATAGAAATGGCATTCACGATTAACCTTAAATCTTGCATTTAAAAGTCGGTGATAAAAGGGGATTATTAATTTAGTAAAATGTTGGAAGCATGGATTTATTCCTCGACTAATTAACGTTTAGGGGGGGGCCTTGGTATTTTAAAGAAAGAAAGACTTACTTTTATTTAAAAATTTCCGTTGTTTGCAAATAAATGTTAATGTATAATTAGCTATTATTTATTCTGCGAAATTTAGAAAATAAGCCAGTTAAATATTAAAACAAAAGTAAAATTTCAGAGATTCATAGAGATTCAGATAGACATAGAGATTCAGAGAGATTTTAGATTCATATTTTTGAATTACCTTCTCAAAAAATTTCATTAATGGTTCCGTTTGAAAACGAATTAATAATTATATTTAAACTTATAATATTTTTTATTTACAAACTAATTCTGCAAAGAATAAAAAATAAATTGAAAGGATAAAATCTTTCATTAGAGCATAAAACATTATTAAATGAACGTTCGGATGAAATAAAATATTACAGCCAATTTTATAGACCAGACAATTTTAGCAACTTAAAACGATGAACGATAGCAGAGTGATTAAAATTATAAATTACTAGCTAGTTTCAAATATTTCAAATAATAATAAATAGTCCAATAATACACTACTTTAAAGTATATATAGTGCTGTCCTTTAAAAACAACCCACTCCAAATTGTACCCTAAAAACAACCCATTGAGATTTTTCAATTAAATAATTAAAATAATTTAACCATCTCATATACCCTGTCTTTCTATGGCCTTTAGAGTGTCAGGGATGTAAAAACTGGTCAAAGAACGGTTCATTTACTTATTTTTTAAACAAGCTGAGATAATGTAGATTTTTGGCAAAAAATGTGCTTCAGATTTACAGATTTTGTAAAAATGTATGTTATAAAGACTTTAGAGCAGTTTTCGCGCGTTTTTATGTTATCTCATTACTATGAGAATAAAATATTAAAGTTTTAGCTCAGTCCGCCAATTAGAGTCCTTCTAGGAAAAAGTGGGTTTTTTTTCAAATTCTTACTTAATTGACTGCCAATTTGTAATGGATACTTGGAATTAAACATGCTAAGCACTAAAATGTTAGGGAAGATGAGCCGCTAGCACAGTTTTTTGTTCGATTTAATTATCCTTTTTATTAAGCTTTTAATGAAGAAAATATGAAACAGTGGGTTGTTTTTAAAGGACAGCCCTATAATTTTTGTTATATGCCTCAAAGATATTTAAACTATCTCGATTTTCTTAGAAACTATTTCTGCCTCCAACTATTATTTCCCCAATAAATTTCATATACTTCTACCAGTTAAGAGCAATGTACATTTCTCACATCTCAAACATCGCGTTTCTTTCGTAAAGCTGAATTACTTTCATTCCAGTTACGCTGGTTCTTGGCAAGAGACCAACTGGGAAAATGTACCCACTCAAAAAAAGTATGGTGTGAATTTGAGTTTATATTTTTCACCCCTTATATTGCGTTCGTGACCACATCGCCAATTTGTGGGAATTTTTAAATTCTCTCCCACACCCCAAAACATAACTGTAAAAAAAGCCCTAAGTTTCCTGAGTTACGTCGGTAGTTTGCTGTCAATAAAGGAAAACTGCAGGTCCTTTTACAGTTCCGAAGAAAATTGAGTGCTAAGAATATTTTTATTAGGTTTTTCGTAAGAGAACTAAACTCAGCGTTTACACGTGAAAAAAAGTAATACCCCTGTTTTTCTCTATCGCACGGAAACATTCCCTATAAAAATATCATTTTTCTTAAACAAGTACATCTCAGCTGTTTATTGTTCAACTATTATTACATCATATGATTATACCTCTGATCTATAACACAGTAAAATTTTGAAAACGATAGTATGGTTTAAAAGAGTCCTCTTAAAAATGGTCCAGAAATCCATGTAGAAATATTTCAAGAATGCTCATAATAAGATATATTCTTTGCGTGTAGGAAACATTGCATGATGGGAAGTAATTCTATGTCATTCAATATATTTTATAGGTGGAAAAACTAATGCACTCCCCTACATAAATAAAAATCCATCACGATTTCATTATAAATAGAAATGAAGATGCTTCTTGAGTTGTTCCCATTTAATACGCACCATATTTCAGCCTAACTACCTATAAAAAGAAACCTTCGTTGTTTCAGATTAATAAGACCCTTTATTACCATACTAAGGAGGGAGCACGTATGTTATACCTGGTGCACGCAAGGCCATTTTGATTTTTAGACTAAGTATTTCATTTCGGTTTTCTGAATGCATACCAATTAGTTCTAGTTTATTTAAATATTTTGAATTTTTTCAGGCTTGTTTTTTGTTAAACCATTGATTTTAACTGTTTTAAATTTCTTTTTATTGTTTTGGCAACATCAGATACTAAATATTTCTAGTAACTTGTATCAGAGAAAATATTAAATGAAATTTTAGTATATTTAGAAATACATGGTTTTATCAATGCACATCCCACATTCCAAGGTTCATTCTAACATTACTTAATTGGAAATAGGTTTTTTTTAAATTAAACAGATTTCACTAATGTATCAGTCATCTCATACCATAACGTAAAAATCTAATAAAAAAATTTTATGAAAGATTTGACCATCTATTACGCGCATTTCTTATTGTAAGAAATCACTTTCTTCCAAGCCAAATGCGCATTTGATTACTTTTAATAACCCACGTATTGTGATAACTTAAACGCATTTCTAAAATAAAACAAGTATTACAACAGCATTTGGATCTGACTTACTAACTAGAGGGACATAAGATGGCCATTCTTTAGAATACAATATGTTTGTTAATCAAGAACGTTGGGATAATCACTCATATAACTGTTGGGATTCAACTTTTTTAAATGTTTAAAAGGGTGAATGAACAAAATTAAACAGATAAAATTTTAATTTTAATTACTTTTAAATACCAGGGTTAGTTGGCGTTGTTTTTGTTTTTTGATGTAAAATTATTTTTCTATAATATTTATAAATTAACTTTCGCATATGCAAATTCCCCTCACACCTTTGATATACCCTATGCCCCTATGGGGTGAGTTGATATAAGCTAATTTGCATAATAATACTTTGGTAAAACAGTGCAATTTTTGGAGAAAAATTTTTATTGTTTAAAATTCTTTTTCATTTCACTTTATTATATGGGAGAGTGGGGCACCTTGGGACATGGCCCACCTTGGGACACGCGAATTTTCGGACGCAATTTTATAGTTATGAACTCGTGCTTCTAGGTACTAATAAATTAGACTAAAATCTACTCCTCAACGTGTTTTGGAATATTTGGTGCGTCTACAAAATTATTTACTTCACTTTTCTTGTTTTTCGTGGTCTGAAGTAAGATTCACCTGTAGTTTGAAAAGCCTTTTTGAAATAAAAAATGTATCTATGTTATTATAATTATATGCTTAGACTAAAGTACGTGTATCCGGGGATTGATATTTTAGAAAAGAAAAAGAAAATTTATTTCTAAACCCAAAAGAGTAATGAAGATTAATATTCAAACTGTCAAGGTGGGGCACCTTGGGACACTCAGGTGTGGGGCACCTTGGGACATGTTAGAGGATACCAAAAAATTTTCAAGAATAAAAAAAAAAAATTTTTATTAAAAAATTAAATAATTTAAGAATTTAGAGGATTATAATTTGGAAATTGGTGCAAAAAAGTTTCTGGAAGGAAACAAAAAATCAGTAATTTATGTCATGACAAAAATGAGGAAATCGGTGAAAAATTCTTAATGTGAAATAAATTTGAAGGCCAATTTAAGATTCTTAAGCATAGCTTTATCATAGTTTAATGAGTTATTTTTTATTTTTCAAAATAACATAAGTTTTTATGTTATTATTGGAAGTGTCCCAAGGTGGGCCACTAGTGGGGCACCTTGGGACATTTAAAGAGGTTTTTTAAAATTGTTATTATGAATTCCCTAAAAGAGATAATTGGCCGGGAAAAAATTTATTAGATGCGCAAAGGACTATATTTAATATATTAGCTTTGTTTGAATAATGAATATAACGGTATAAATAAATTAGAAAAATAGTTAAGTAAAAAGTGTCCCAAGGTGCCCCACTCTCCCCTATAGTATTTTGGAGTGTTTTTTTTTATTTAACCTTTTTGTGGTAGACTCTGTCGTCTATCTTAATCTTAAATGCAATACACTAATTGAAAATGTGTTTTGTTTGAACTTAACTTTTCAATGTAAATCAAAGTCGATTTATTTTTAAATACAGTCATAATTTTTTTAAGCTTTCTACACAAGAATGGTGAATGAATTAGCAGCAACACAAAATACCTAAAATTGTTTTGGTGCTTCTATGGCATTTACATTTTGTAAAATTTTAAACGGACACAATGGAATCTTTCCAAGCACAGTCCGAAGCCAAATAAAGGCACTGCGGTTAGGGTTCAAGAACTCTTGTTTCACACGAATAACTTTTCAAAAATGCATTTTCTCTAGAGTAATAGTATTTATACCCATGTATCACATCCCGGTTTGGCTGGTCAAAGTTAGGTCTATCTACTAGATATTTGCATCAAACCGGAAACTTTGCCCTCATATTCCCCCATGACGTGTTTCTCCAAACCAAACGAGAAAGATTTCCTCTTTATTTCCCGATGGATGAATCCGACTTAAATATTCCACGATTCCCTTGAACGCTTTATTTTTCCAGAAACCGTTCTACGGGAAAGAAAATGCGGTTTGAACCGGTCGGGAAAAAGGAGGAAGGAAGAGAATATCTCTCTCTCTTTCCACATTCAACAAGAGGTTTAGTACCGGGGAACCGGACTCGGCCATATTTCGATTTCTGCCGGTGATCTCACGTCGGAAACTCTCTTTTGATTCCTTTGGAGAGAATGGAGGAGCTGAACTATCTCTTCTCGCCCCTGATTGGATTTCATGAGATTCTTTGGTTGAAGTCGAACACACACAGGAGATGGTTCTTTCTTGAGAGATAAGGAACGGTTATGTAGGGTTAAGAGAGGTCTATCGGAGGCTTTGGTGTAACACCTTATGATGGGAAGACAAATAAGCTGTTACTTAACCTGTTTTAACTACACTGTAAAAGCAATTCCGTAAAATTTACGGTTTTAAACTGGCAGCTGGGTTGGTTGTGGAAAACCTTAGAAATTACAAAGTAAATCCGTAAAAACAATGGTAAAACGCCGTTGTTGGTTGGGTTGGGTTTTGGGTTACATATATTTTCCGGTATGTGTGCTTGATCTCAAGGATCCGCTTATACACCTTCGTCAAGTAAGACAGACACAACAAAATTTTTACTGATCTCAAAGAAGGAAAATACACCCAGGGGCGAGGTGAATCGAACTCACGACGGAACAGTGCGCAGACTGCTGGCGTGAAAGGCAAAGAGCAAACCAAATGGGCCATCCGTCCCCCCCGCCGTTGTTTTTACGGATTTACTTTGTAATTTATCACGGTTTTCCACAACCAACCCAGCTGCCAGTTTAAAACCGTAAATTTTACGGGAATTTTTTTACAGTGTAATTCTTTAGAAGATAATTTTTTAGATCCTTCTCCGAAACTCTTATTCCTAAACTTGTGCACTCGGTCTTGTTGATCTAACTTGTTGTAAACTTGTTGATCTGTCTTCTATCAAAAGCCATTTGATAAAAATAAGGGTTGAGTCGATCTTTGCTATTTATATTTTACATTTTTGCGGATTATACAAAATCAGATGTGTTTGTATTTCAGTCGGGTTTTGGTAAAAAATGCTGGAACCAAACGTTTTACTTTGTCTTTATGAGAAATGTCATTTTCTGAACGTATATGCGAAGGTTCCCTGCTTTAATTATTTTCGTGATTTTCATCCCTTAAACCCCATTTGCGCCCCCCCCCCCACTGTCCTATACCAATTCTTGTTCATCTTGATGAGACCTGGCTTCACATTCGATTCTCGGCCTAGCCCTGAATGTATTTTCTTTCTCTCTATGCCATTAAATATTCTGTTTGTGTCTGTCTTACTTGACGAAGGTTTATAGCGGATCCTTGAGATCAAGCTCACAAGCCGGAGAATATATGTGACCAATCCCAATTCCAATCATCTTAATGAGTCCTATCCTCTCTCAAAGTTTGTTGTGCATCCTTTCAGATACACCCTGTATATCCCAGTCTTTTCTTAGTTATAAATTGTTTCACGTATTTTTTTTCATTCATAAAAAGGATGGAATGCTTCCCAAAATAAAGATGTTCAACTTTTTCACTGACGAATAATTTGAATGAAGGAGACCTTATATTTTAACTGCCCCGAATTCAACTTTCGTTAATTTTGGGATTTCTTCTATAAATCAATAAAAAATCATTCACTGAATTAATGACATTCTCATTGTTACCAGATTCTATATAAATTCCTGTTCAGTATGTAACTTGCATATTGCAGGCTTATCTATATATGTATTAATCAGCAAACAAGTTACATTCCTGAATACATTTTCAAAAATTATCAATTATTGATATATAATTTCCTTTATTAACATCCATTTCAATTATTAACATTCATTTCATCTCTTTATAATAGTTGAACTTAAAATTTATATAAAGGTAGTGGCCAAACATGGCAGCTAAATCGAAATTCCTTACAACATATTTTTCTAACGCACCTTTTCTAAATAAATATATCTCTTTTTATACATGTTACCCAGAACTTTTGCCTGTTCTTAAAATACTAGTCGCCCTTTTATTAAATTCACGGTAAAAATATTAAAAAAAAAATTCACACTGATTTTTATGCTTTTTAAAAAAGTAGCTTCAAAAGAAAACTAATCCTGTTTCTAAAAATGTAAGGAAAACACCCAAATTAATTTAGATTTCTCTTTAAAAAGTGATTTTCGACGCGCTAAAGAAGTATTTTAGAACATTAGATTAAACAGAGATGTAAAATATTTTAAGACATTCGAGAAGTTTTTGTATGCTTCCTAAACTCAAATATTTCCTTAATTCTGATGTTTGCCATTAAAACATTATATTCACCCTGCGTCAAAAAACGTAAAGCCTGTTTTTCTTTGGAGACTGATACTTTTTTTTTCTACACAAGGAACTAAATTAAATATATGGAGGTTGTTTTTGTACCCAAATAGAGATTAATTTATTTCTATGTGACATATTATAAGTTGAAGAAAACAACTCATTCGACTAACCAAACAAGATTATCGTATATTTCAATTATGTCCTGTTTTATCCAAGGAAATATTCTTTTTATTCCAACAACGAGAACGTATTAAATTTTACACCTGAAATTAGATTATGAAATAAAAGTCCAAAACAATATTTTTTTTTCTACATTTGTTTTGCTTTTGCACTTCAATTTAAAATTCTCCTACTAGGGCTGCTTTTTAGAACTGACTTAGCATCGTGCTTACATAAATGTTAGTTCATGAAGAATAATGACCCCCTCCCTATTTAATTAGATGGCTCCATCAACAGTTTTTTAATTTATTTACACATCTGAATTAAAGAAAGGTCAAATCATATTTTTCACGGCACTATACTAATCTTTTTAGAAATAAGTCATGCTATAAAAGTTTCTGAAAAACGTGTAATTAAAACGATAAATTTAGTTAAAAATTACATAATCAAAAGAAAATTTAGAAAATATCCCGCTTTTACAAAATATTAAAAATTATCTAACCGTCAAAATTGAAATTGATCAAAATCTATCAAGACTGTTTCCAACGTGATTTTCCGTCTTACAGGTCAGTAAAATTTTACTAATTTTATCAAGTTTCTCGAATCTTAAGCGAACGTATGCGCATCCATAATTTCCAAGAATCTCCTGCAATTCATGATATCTCTAAGAATATCAAAGCATACGAGGGGGTGGAAATCAAGAAGGTAGAAGTATCGGTGTGAATAAAATTGTAAGAACACTTAAAATTTCTTTTAACAGATATCTGTGTTTAGATATTCTCTACTCTTATTTTTAAACTAACTTTGAAAGTGAAAGGCAGATGACAAGTTTGTCAATCCTCCCACGCTGTCATTTGTACCCCGTTTCTTCACATAAGAATGGTTTCGTGTTTGCACCTAGTGTAGCATGCATGTCTGGTAAAGCCAACAATGTCTGATAAAGCCATATGCATGCCTCGCGATTGTTAGGTTTCAAAATTATGTTTTCAGTAGTTGTAATAAAATGTCGTTAACTTGAAGCTTGATTATTTTCTATCAGTAGTCACAACACACGCTTCATGGTGTCAGATACTGACTCCGGTTCTTCAGATATTAGCTCGAATTCATCGGATATTGATACTGCAGAAAGTATGAGTAGAAATGAAGTGAGTGGTTTGAGACCTCCACAGCCGTTGCAGATAGCCAAGCAGGAAGCCATGGCGGAAGTTTGGAAAGACTTCAAGCAACAATTCGAGTGGTATGCCATTGCTACAAATTTAAAAGCAAAACCGGAGGATGTTCAAGCAGCTGTGTTGATGAATACAATGGGAAGTGAAGCGATCACCATCTTCAATAACTTCAAGCTGTCTGATGGAGACTCTAAAAAAGTCGAGGTCATCTTGCAGAAATTTGAGGAATACTTCGCTCCAAAGAAAAATGAATCGTATACAAGATGGAATTTTTTTAAACTAAAACAAGGAACTGAAACCTTTGACGAGTTTCTTCTTGAAGCTAGGAAACGATTGTCAGGATGTAACTTTGAAAACTTGACAGATGGACTCCTGAGAGACAAGATAGTCTACGGAATAAACAATGATGGAGTTCGCGAAAGGTTGCTAGCTGATGAAGATTTGACGTTGGCCAAAGCGATTAACATCTGCAGAATTTCGGAGCAAGCATCTAAACAGTGCCAAGAGCTCAAGACTCCTACATCTGAAATCGATCGGGTGGATCATATGAAACCAAGGAAAAGCTCTAGTCAGTACAGACCTACATCGGCACAAGAGATCAAATTTAATTGCAAACGTTGCGGTACTACACATGGACCAAAGTCATGTCCGGCGTTTGGCAAAAGATGCAATAAATGTCATAAAGTAGGTCATTTTCAAATAAAATGTAACTCTAAAAAAGTAAATATCCTTAATAATTGGGATAGTGGAAAGTCTAATTGTAACTCCAGATATGAAGAAGAATCAAAAATATATTTAAACAGTATTTATTCAAAGTGTATGGTAGAATCTGTTGACTGCGACTGGAATGAGTTCATAACATTTCCTAATGTAAATAGAACTGTGATGGTAAAGCTAGACACAGGCGCTCAATGTAATGTCTTAAGTTACAAGTTGGCTAGAGCATTAAAGGTCTCTATAGTCAAAACAAATGTTAAAAAGCTAATTTCGTTTAGTAACCACGAAATAAATGTAAAAGGAGAAATAAATCTTAAGGGTAGAATTAAAGATAAGACGGTAGATTTAAAGTTTATAGTAGCCGATGATGATGTCAAGCCAGTAATAGGAGGAACCACTTGTTTAAAGTTAGGGTTGATACAAAGAGTGTCAAAAGTTGAGAATGAAAAAAATACGTTATCACCTGACTGGAAAAATGAAATTTTTGAAGGGTTAGGATGTTTAGAAAATTTTGAATACGATATAGATGTTGATGAAAATGCTGAATTCAGAATGTGCCCTCCTAGGAAAATACCCTATGCTATTGAAGAAGCAGTTAAACAAGAAATAGATCGTATGGTTGATCTGGGAGTAGTTGTACCCGTGACGGAACCGAGCTATTGTGTAAGCCCATTAGTGATTGTTAAGAAAAATAACAAATTAAGAGTATGCATTGATCCTTCTCAACTAAATAAACATGTAAAAAGGCGTCATTTTCCTTTGAGAACTGTTGAGCAGATAGCTGGTAAAATTCATGGAGCTAAATATTTTGCATTATTGGATTGCAAGAAAGGATTTTGGCAGATCCGGGTCACTCCAAGGACTTCCAAATACCTTACAATAAATACCCCATGGGGACGCTATGCATATAAAAGAATACCATTTGGATTGGTGTCGGCACCAGAGATTTACCAACAGAAAATGTCTGAGTTATTAAAGAATTTTAAGAACGTAGAATGCTCAATGGATGATGTTATGATCTTTGCTCAGGACAAAAGTCAATTGAATGAATTAGTAGATGACGTCATGAAAACGCTTTTTAAGGCTGGTTTGAGATTAAATAAGGATAAATGTGTTTTGTTTGCTAGGGAAGTTAAGTTTTTAGGTCACATGCTAAGTGAAAATGGTGTTTCTGCAGATCCTGATAAGGTAAAAGCCATAGAAAGCATAAAAACGCCCTCCTGTGTTAAAGAACTACGTAGGTTTCTGGGACTAGCAAACTACCTAGGAAAATTTCTTCCAAATTTTTCTCAAGTTACTGAACCACTAAGAAAACTCTTAGGAAAAGATTTAGAGTGGGAATGGGCGGATGAACAAGAAAATGCGTTTAAAACCATAAAGACCCTGGTATCATCAGCTCCAGTGCTAGGCTATTATAATGTTAATGATTCCGTAACAGTTACTGTGGATGCAAGCTTGTCAGCGCTTGGAGCAGTTTTGAGTCAAAATGGTAAACCTATCGCATTTGCAACGAAGTCTTTGACAAAGACTCAGAGAAATTATCCTCAAATTGAGAAAGAGGCCTTAGCAATGCTATTTGGATGCCAGAAATTTCATCAGTATATCTATGGGAAAGACGTGACTATAGAAACTGATCACAAACCTTTGGAAATTATAGGAAAAAAATCCATAGCAGAGGGTCCACCAAGATTACAACGTATTTTTTATGAAATTTTACAGTACAATCCGACTATTGTTTATAAAGAAGGTAAATCTATTCCTGTAGCGGATTTATTAAGTCGTGATTGCAAGACCACTGAGTCTGAGGAAACCGAGGATACTTACGTTGTTCATCTGGTAGTTCCCATGTCTGAAAGTGCATTGAGTGATCTGAAGAATAAAGAAGAAAATGATCCAGAGTTATGTGCACTTAAAGAAGTCATACAAAACGGATGGCCTGATGAAAAGTCAAAAGTATCGGAAAACTTACAAAAATATTGGAACTTTCGAGAAGAACTATCTGTTTATGATGGATTAATTTTTAAAGGAGAAAGAATTATTATTCCCAAATTACAACAACCTAAAGTGTTAGAAAAGCTTCATCAAGGACACTTAGGTATCCAGAGTTCTCTTAGAAGAGCCAGGGAATCATTTTATTGGTATATGATGTCCAAGGATATAGAAGAAATGATAAAGAAATGCAGAGTGTGCCAATCAACTCAACCAAGTAAGCAAAAAGAGTCAGTTTTGATGAAACCAATTCCAGAGTATCCATGGCAAAGAGTCGCATCTGATCTCTTCGAATTTAACAGAAAAACCTACATAGTGATTGGAGACAGTTACTCAGGATTTTATGACTTTCAAAAGATTAAACAAGCTACATCTTGGGAATGCATCAAAGTTTTAAAAAGATGGTTTGCTGTACATGGAATTCCCGAGGTTCTGGAATCAGATAACGGTTTGCAGTATGGATCACGAACGTTCAGGAAGTTTTTAAAGGATTGGGACATTAAACTAGAAACATCAAGTCCATATCATCCCCAATCCAACGGTTTAGCTGAAAGAGCAGTTCAAGCCGCCAAAACGCTCCTAAAGAGATGTTTACAAAGTAACGACGATATATCCTTAGCGTTACTTAACATCAGAAATACTCCAAGAGAACAACATCTGAAGTCAACGAATCAACGACTCATGAGCAGAACAACCAGATCCCTACTTCCGATTACTAAAGAAGCCCTAAAGCCCAAAGTAGTTGAGAATGTATCCTACCACCTGGAGGACGCTCGAAAGAAGAAAACTGAGTCTGCAAACAGACATACAAAAGATCCTTCATATACCATCAAGCCTGGGGATCAAGTTAGGATACAGAAAGATTCAAAGAAATGGATAGGAGGAGAGGTGGAGCGAATGATTAATCCACGGTCAGCACTATTGAGAAGTGGTGATAAGGTGTTCCGAAGGAACACAGTGCAAGTCGTACCAACTACTGCAGATATACCACCTGACCACGTACCAACTATTCCAGCTATACCGCAATCACCTGAGACTAGAGAGGTACACCCATCACCACCACCTACGATGCGGTCACCTCAACGGCCAGCACCTATGTCCCCTAAAACAACTCAGCGTCCTACAAAGACTGTACCAACTCCTGTGAGGACCAGATACGGAAGATCTATAAGACCGCCGGACCGACTGAAGTATACTTAAAAGTTTATAACTATTTCAAGGGGAGATGTAGCATGCATGTCTGGTAAAGCCAACAATGTCTGATAAAGCCATATGCATGCCTCGCGATTGTTAGGTTTCAAAATTATGTTTTCAGTAGTTGTAATAAAATGTCGTTAACTTGAAGCTTGATTATTTTCTATCAGTAGTCACAACACACGCTTCACCTAGCAAAACCACTGATGCAAGCAAAAACAACAATGGAATCCCATACCTTCACATTCGGGTGTTCCCAAGCTCCACCGCCGACCATCGCAGTAGAGGACTCCGCTGCCAGCAATCAAGGAGTAGCCCGGTAGACACTCGTATGTCAGGACCGCTCCTCGAAACATCTCGGACACTCGAGAATTGGGGACGTAAGGATTACGGGGACAGCCCCTAGCTGCAGAAGGGAAAAATTACGTTAGTAAATAAACCTAAGGAAATACGACGTTATAACGCACTGATTAACTAATTAACTAACTTAGTTTAATGTTTTCTCTTTGTAAGATTCCATTCAGGAAATCTCTGTTAGAACTGCCTGTACGAAATGAAAGAAAATTGATGGATCATTTAATTTTCTCTGACAAGTAATTCCTCAACAATGAAATGAAATTTTTAGCATCTTAAAAAACATTTAATTTAACTGGCTAAAAACAAATAAAGTTCAGCTATCTCCTATATAGTTATATTTTTTCCAACATTCATATAATATGAAACCACTGTACAATCTGACTTTTTCTTTTATGTTTAGTGTATATGAATACTAATCTGGATGGACGCTTTCAGTGAGTTTTTTTTTTTCATCTAACCATGAACCCAAAATTTTCTCTTAATTATTTCAACCAGTTTCATAAATTTGTTTGATATTGTGTATGCCACAATCTATAGGGTTTTTTTTTTGCAAAACATGTTTGTTTGGGTTGAGCATTGATTCTTCAACTGTGTATCACACTCACCTACACAATAAGGAATGGGGTTGTTCCACTGGCCCCTGACACAGGTGGCGAATCGCTTTCCCGCCAAGTCGTAGCCAGAGTCGCACTGGAACTTGGCGACGCGGCCACGGGACCGGATCTTGACGCGGCCGTTCTTCAGCCGATTCCGGATGAACGGACAGCGGTTGGAAGCTGTGGGACAGAGAGATAAAAATAGTATCGCAGTCAAAGTGGTGCAACTCCAATCTTGAGAGTCAGTAACATGTGTTTCTGAGTGAGATGGAAATTGAGCCAAATGTTTATTTTACACCAGCGATTCCTAACTTGAGGAATGAGAGTTCTTTTTTTTTTTTCATAATTTATATGATGCTCAAAAATAAGAAAAATTTCAGTTTCCCTCATTTTCAGTTTTTTGATAGGATATCCGAATTCAATTTTTCTTTTCTCGAACGTAGACACTGTTTGTCTACGAACGCAACGTGAAGATATGAGCTGCTCATTTTTCACATTTAACGTCAAATAATTTAATGAATTTATAAATATAATCAATCTAACACCTCACAAAATAATAGACGACATTAGTCAAAACGTCACTTGCTTGTTTGGAAACGTAGATTCCATCCGTGATTGGTTCCGTACGGATTGGTACGGATTTACCTCCAATCGCGGAACCAATCACGGATAGAATCAACGTTTCCAAACAAGCAAGTGACGTCACACTAATGTCGTCTATTCAGGGGACTAGACTGATTCTAAAACACTCAATGTTTGCTCTCGCTTGTTTTTAAGAAGCTAAACACATATTGTCTACGGACGTGACACTTTGTGGTAGGGGCACACCTGATTGATTTTGTATTCATTTGTAAATTTTTACAGGATAGTAGGTTATTATTCAAAGTTTCCCTATTCACTAGACCTCATGCCAATGAGGAATATTAATTTCAAAATGCAAACACATTTCTTAAGCTTTATAGGTAGAAAATCATTAAAATTGTTCAAGTTGGACCGACAAAAACATCACTTTTTTACACCTATAAACTCATATTTAACACATAAAATTAATTTTCCTGGAAAACAAACTATACTTGGAACGTTAAGATGAGCTTGAACACTATTATTATAAATTAAGGTTAAAAAATAATGTTTAAATGGGGTGAACTAACTATGAAGCTATGAGATAATTATGAGGCTAATTATGAAAACTCCCTACAACACTGTTTTTTGTCTTTTGTGGAGAATGACTCACTTGTGTTTTTTACCTGAAAACAGAAAATAACGAGTGGGCCAATTCCTGGCTCACACCATCTTAAATTTATCTTTGTTTCCATGTCGTCCATGTTTTTCAAATTTTCAAAAATAGGTAAAAAAACTGCTTATTAATAGTTATCTTTTAGCTAATAATAACTCAAGCAAATGTATATAACGGTTTATTCTAAATGTATTGTAATAATTTCGAATTCAGTCAGGGGGGGGTTCACACTTATTATTTTTTTTTATTCTAATGAATTTAATGTAATATTTTAACAGCAATAATTTAGTTTATTTCTCATGTTTAAAAAATGTAACATTGATAGACAACTTAACTAAAATCATCACGTTTTTTTTATGAGTATATATTAACGAATAGATACACATAGGATAATTTTTAGTCTAACAACTGTACCTCGCTGATAGAGTAAACTAGATACTTTTTTATGTATGCTTAAGAGAAGAATAAAAACATTATTGAAAATTTTCTACTTTTTTCGCTAAGAAAACTAAATGTGTGTTCAATGTGATGTAATATCCCCATTAGTTTATTCTTCTTATAACCATAGTTTAAGAACACCTTCAGCTTTCTTTCGACAAAAGTATTTTTTATCAATTTTTAAACATTTCTTTGGGAAAAGCTTTTAAAAACGCACCTGATAGTCTGTGTTAAAGAACTGAATTTTTTTTAAGAGTGTATAAACTAAGTGGCGTAAAAGCACTTAATTTACTCCATTGTTGATATGCACGGAAGAAAAAACTGAAAAAAAAAGCTTTTCCCTAATGTAAATGTTTTTTCACTTTGGTTTAAACCATAGGGGGAAGTAGCAAGAAAAAATTATAAAGCTTTTTATCCTACCTTTTACCAAAATGGCAAATTAGCAAGTGAATTGTGATAAGGAATTTATTTAATCAGGGTCCAATTTAGAAAATTTTCTGTAGTAGGCACAACACCCACGAAGTGGTACCCATATTTTATATGTTAACCTTTAAAAAATTAAAACACACCAGATTTAATATCTTCATATTAGTCTATTGATTTATCAATGATGTCACCAAAAAGTGCCTTAAAATAGTAAGTGTAGATTTTCATTTTACAATTTTGGAAGGCGGGGGGGGGAGAGTTGGAATTGCATTAAAAAAAGGAAAAGTTATATTTATACATAAATTATTAAATAATTTTGATATTTTTGAGGCCCTTAAATTGAATCGTCAGTTTAAAAAAGGGAATAAGTCCCAAAACCAAGTTTTTACTAGAAATTTAAGACTTTATTTAGGGTAAAGCAATCATCACAAAAAGTAGAAGTATTTTTTAAAATATTTTACATTTAAAAAAATTGATGGACTTATTCCCATTTTCAACCTTATGAAATTTCAACAGAAGAAAAAACATAAAATCAACTTAAGTTTGCATTTAAATTGTATTTATGTTTAGTTCACAGCACAAAAGCGAGAAACTATGACAAATAAAATTAAAAATTAATGTGAAACGGAGTCTTTAAAGCAATATCAATGGAGGGAATTAATATATCAACGGAGTCAATCATTCATTGGATAAAAAAAAGTAAAAACGCTTGTAAATTAAAAATTATTTTTGGTTTTGGCTTACAAGGAGAGGATCCCAACGTGTCATCACCGATTTGGTTCATTTTTGGTGTGGAAGTAGTGCATGACTAGGACATCAATTTGTGAAAATATTAAGAAGCAACTTTTAGAAATTTTGGAGAAAATCGCGATTAAAAATCTTTACATGTACTTATATATCTGATAAGATTCTCGACTTGCAAGCGGATCGTGGTGTAGCGGTAAGGGCTGTGATTCCCAACCCAAATGTCCCGGGATCGAGTCTCGCTGCATACCATATTTCTTATTTTAATTTTCCACACAATTAAGAACACAGATATGAAATAAACTTATAATAATATTTAATTATAAATTTTAAAATATTTTTTCTTGTGCGTAAAATTTTTTTTGGTAAATATATAATATTTACAAACGGATCATAAAAAATTGGATTTAATAACTTATATTTTTGGGAAACAAGGAATGAAGATTTAAAAAAAAAATAATAATAATAATTTATATTTTTATATATGAAGTTTTACCTTAATTTATCCCTAACTATCAGAAAGAAAGTACGCAATTTTGTTATGCTAAAAGGATTTGTTATGTGTCTGATTTGATAGTTAAAATAAACATTTTTGTAGGTTAACATATAATATTTACAATAGGATCATAAAAATTGAATTTAATAACTATTTTTTATGGGGAACAAGGATTGAAAAGACTTCAAAAAAAATATTTAAAAAATGTTTCAAAATTGATAATTATAAATATAAATATGTACTACTTTATTTCATATCTGTGCTCTTAATTGCGTGGAAAACAAAAATAAAAATTATGGTATGCAGCGAGACTCGATCCCGGGACCTTTGGGTTGGGAATCACAGCTCTTACCGCTACACCACGATCCGCTTGCAAGACTAGAATCTTATCAGATATATAAGAATATAAGTACATGTTAAGATTTTTAATTGCGATTTTCTCCAAAATTTCTGAAAGTTGCTTCTTAATACTTTCACAAATTGATGTCCTAGTCATGCACTACTTCCACACCAAAAATGAACCAAATCGGTGATGACACGTTGGGATCCTCTCCTTGTTAGAGCTTTCGACAAAATAACTTAAATTTAAAACTTAATTTTAAAAAATGCAATGAATGGACATCGATTTCCCCAAATTTAAGGGGCTATATTTTCCTATAGGGGCAGTTATTTTTTCTTTTCCTCTTCCAACTCACGTGTAGAGCGAAGCTTGCAGATTTTTTTTTAAACACAAAAAAAAGTAAATTTGTCATTTCTGGACTTTTTTATTTTTGCACATCATGGACACGACAACAACAACATTCCCTTTTTTTAACTGGCGATTAAATCAGAGTCTGCACTAAATTTGACCTAAACAATTCAACCATCTTTATTTAGTGATATGTTTGTGAAAACAAGAATGTCATTTGGCCATACATCAATTATCTTTTTACTTTTATCTATATTTTTGGCGGGTTTATTAAGTTTTAACTAGCTGAATATTTACAAATGTTGATTGTGTAGAGACTTTGGCTGACGGAGTCGCTTCGCCTACTTGTTCCATTGCTTTCCAATTACTTTTTTTAGAATGTTTGCGGGGACTTCACCTTTTTAGGAGGACACTAGACAATGTTTCAATAAACAACAAACTATTGCTAATTAACTTTTACTTTTACTTTTAGAGATTTTCAATTACAGATTGGCCGTCGTACATTTTCTTTGTTTGGACACCCTTCCCTCATTATCTACGCACATTTTTTTCTTTTATCAAGATTTGAGATTAGCTTTTAAATCTTCCATGAAAACTTAATCAATTTCGTAAAACTTAGTCTTGACTCCACAAGCTACACCAGCCATTTTAAATTGGCGTTGAATTTTAATTGATTTCATTAAACTTAAAACTCATAAAAAAATTTCACAAATTTCTCATAACAAGTCGAGGAGTGAAATCAACAAAAGAATATTTAAAGTTTTATTAGCGAATTTTGAGGGGTTTTTTTAAACAAAATTTTCAATATATTCCATAATTTTTTTCAAATCGTGTCTTTTCTTAAGAGGTACTATCCAGAAAACAAGCTCGCTTGTTTCAGGCTTGAGATTTTATGATTTTTGCACATTATTAATCAAAGTCCTTTTCCAAAATAGAAAACATATTACAAATTGAGAAAACTACAAGCTTGTGTCAACCAATCTTAGCTTCAACTATTTTTTACAAACGTTGAATTTTTTACTCTGTATAACTATATAACTATAAATATTTAATAGTATCTAACTAGTAATTAAACTAAAATCTTTAATAGTATAAAACTATACAATTAAAACTTAATATTTTAAAACTTAAAAACACCTAAATGTTCAAAATCTTGTTTACTTTAGCTTACTCTCAACTAAATTCATTGCTTGCACAATATCATGCATAAACAGTGGCTTAGCAAAGAGGGGGAAAGCAAGGATTGATTTTACACTAAGTTAAAAAATATGAAATAAAATGTACTATACATAAATTTGTATACTTTAGTCCTGTTTTATTCTTATACAAATTAAAACATTAAATTCATTCATGACCATTCTCGAATTACGATTTAAAATTGGAAACTGAAATTTTACCCCTATATTTCATATTAGTGTAATAGCAAAAGTTTATAAATCATAAGTTTATTACTAAAAGGAATCATTATATAATTATTTTAAGAATAATTGTAAGACACTTGGATAGTTTGAGTACACCTTTTTATTTTTCAAACAATCTATCCCAAAAATTCACAGTATAACATTATGTATACGGTATAACTAAATACTTAATAAATGCACTGAAGTTGGCATGAGAATATAAACAGTCACAAACTGGAACCGCATTCAAATATGTGTTCAATCATAAAGAATTATGGAGAACTATGAAATGGGTGTACTTTTTAAAAATTGGTGAATATATAATGTATTCTAAACGTTGGGTATGATTTCAATTAATTTCAACCATAAATGTGATGAAATAAATGTAAGCACCCAATTTACTTGTACTTTAACGAGTTATCAAAGCTTTATAGCAAAATCCATTGCAATTATTTTTATGGCTACAAGGTAGGTGTATTTAAATCCATTCCAAACAAAACACCTTTAAGCATTAAATTGGCCTTAGTCTCACATCAAATGATCATTTCCAAACTTATAAAAACATAAATAAAATTTTAAAAATTAAAATATCTTAACCCCAGACAATTCTTAACCTCAAACAGATGGTACCCAACAAAAAAAAAACAGTATTAAAGTTTCAACTTAAACAGATACTTTGAGGTAGGACTACAATATTATTGAGATACAAATGAATGTTTAGAAGACAGAGTTTTTGACACATATTTTAAAAAGGAGACTGACTCGCTATACTTAAGCACATCTTAAGAATAGTTTCCACTCATCTGATGAGGTAAGGTAAGGCAATCTTGGAAAACCAATGGGATAAACCAGAATAAGTGGCTAAAATTACATAATTTTCTCTTTGTGATTCCTTCAACTCATCATACCGCAACATCCGGATTAAAGAACTGTTTCCTTTTTGAATAAATCTGTTGAGGCAAGGCCAGCAAGAAAAATTGAGTAACCCAAAAAGAAAACTCAAAAGACGTAATGTTTTCTCATTGATTCGTCCATTGTTTTTGCTGGATTGTCGCACTGCAACGGATTCGTCTAAGGCACCGTTTCAATTTACAGCGATCCGACAAGATCGATGGACGAATCACAGAATCCCAGCTATTTCACTGCGATTCATCTAATTGGCCTCACCTGATTGCCGTACCGTAAATGATCGGATAAGTGGAAAAGGTCCTTAAGTGGAAGCTGGTCCTTTACTCGTGTGAGCGTCTCTTAAGCCCCTTAACGAGATTCTTCACCAGCTGGACGTTGCCCACTTTCATGGCCAGCTGCACCAGCGTCTTCTGCTCGTCGTTCTTGGCTCCAGCCACTGCCTCCTTCTCATCTTCCTTTATGGTCTTCAGCCTCGCGACCACCCCCTCCACCTTACCCTTGCGCGTGTCCTCGAACAGGCCCTGGATGAACCGCAGCAGGTCTTTGATGACCGAGTACACCGCCGCCTGACGCGCCATCTGATCCCTCCAGTTCCTCGCACAATAGACGGCCCCTCGAGCGAGCAGGAACTTCGTCATGGCGAGGGAGCCCCCTTCGGCCGCCGCGTGCAGAGGGGTGGAGGGCAGAGAGCCGTTTTGCGGCCCCAAAGCCCCCGGCCCCAGCACTTCCAGCAACACCTCGGCCATCTTCACTTGACCCAATCCGGCAGCCGTCATCATGGGGGTCTTCTTGAAGAAACGCTTCCCGCTGGCTCGTGGGTCGGCGCCTATTTCCAGAAGCGCCTTCAGCATTGGCAGGTGACCAAGGCTAATCGCGAACAGCAAAGGGGTGCACCCATTGGTGTCCGTCGCCCCGAACAGGCAAGGCTCCTTCGGCGCCAACTCAATTATGGCGTCGTAGTTGTTGAGCCTCACCGCCTCGAAGAAGGAGTGGACCTTGGTCAGCAGTGCGTGCACCTCGTCTCCTTCTTTTGCGAGGTCTAGAGGGAGAGCCCCGTTTTTGGAGACGTACTGGTAGTTGGCTCCATTCTCGAGCAGCACGCGGGCCTCCTCCACCCTTTCGTAGGCCGAGGCGTAATGCAGCGCCGTTTGACCGAGAGGGTCTACGGAATCCACGTGCCAAGGTGATGCGCTTGCGATCCGAATAACCTCATTCAAATTCCCTATTTTGACTTTAGATTGAAGAGATAAGGGTTTTGAAGAGAACAACCCAGACTCGATCGCTTCGGTTTTGATTCCAAGGGACTTAAGTTCCTCTTCGTGTTCGTACGAGTTTTCGAAATCGTCCATGAGGTCTTTGTAAACCCTCAGAGCTTTTTGACGCTTTCCCGTCTCCCACAAAATGACGGCCATGTATTTTCTGAAGGTGAAACATTGCTGATGTACCACCCCATAGACGGCAGCGAGCTTGTCCTGGACGCCAGAGCAAAGTTCGAGAGCTTCGTCGAAGTTTTTCTGGTACATGAGGATTCTCACCATCTCAGTCTTTGCATTTAAAAACAATTGATGATCTTCGCCAACAGCTATTCTTGAACGGGTGACCACCTGGTCGAACAAAGCCGAGGCTTCTTTCAATTTTCCCTGCAGTATCAGAATACCTCCCTTCACATTCATGTTTTCCAAGGTCTTCGGATTCGAGACACCGAAATTTTTCCTTCTTCTCTGATCAACAGTTTGGAGAATTTTCAACGCTTCGACATACCTGGAATCCGATGTCAGGAGCTGTGCTTTAGCCTGCATTACATCGTAAATACCGTCATCTCTTGTGCCAAAAAGGCGTCTTCTGCATTTCAAAACATCTTGCAGGATCGATAAACCTTCAGGAACCAAAGAAAATCTACCTAATAAATTGGCATAATAAATCCACTTTTCAAGTTCAGAATTGTCTTTACAATCGGAAACATTTTTACCTCCAAAGATAACCTGTCTTAAATTATCCTCAGCAGCTTGTTTGTCTGCGGAATCGACCCTAAGGGTAACTTCAGCGAATATTGACATAATATCACGGATTTTAGTAGTATCACCGAAAGTATTACAAGTTTTATGGTATACGTCTACCAGCATATTTACGGCTGTATCTCTTGAACGGTCCTCCAGAAATGCAAGCCCAAGTCTAGATCGCAAATGCAACACTGTCCAATTACATTCTCCGAGAACTGTCGTCAAAAACTCGCTCCATTCTTTGCAAAGTGGAACTGCTACTGAGGCTTTCTTTTGGTTGATCATGCCCCTAAGCATATTTCCAGGCAGATCATCCAAATCTTTGAACAAATCGGGATATTGCTTGGCATGCAGGTACACCGAGACGAAGTGGGAGTTATAACTCGGCTTGACCGTTTTGAGAAACGAGAGCGATCTTTTCAAAGTCGCCTCTTCCGCCTCGATCCTATTTAGCTCGTCTCTCTGAAGCAGCCGAGGTTCGTTGCAAACGACGAACGAGTAATCGTCTTCCGAGTACGACACGAATCCGTGGTCATGCAGAGTTCTGATCGCGGCTTTCAGCTCAATCCGATTTGGAATCATTGGAAGAAACATCCAAATGCGAATGTCATCGTGCGCGAAAAACACCGACATGTTGAAAATTTCCATGGTTTGGGGGCCGTTTTTTCCTTTCATGATCCTCAGAACTTTCTCCATGAATGCGTGTTCCTCCATGTTAATTTGGAGTTCCGGTTCGAACAATTCAATATCGAAAACAATCCGTCAGCAACACCAAACAAACAAATCACCTTCCATGAAAAACAACACACAAACAATTGTTGGATTTAGTTTAAAGACGAGTTGAGTTGTTTTCAGTTGCTTCTTCTTTCTTCCTTTTTAATAATAGGATTTCTATAATTTTGCCTCTACGCAGCGTCTACGGATAAAAACAATCTGATATTTGAATACCAAACCTTAAGAACTGAAAAAATCAGCATGAACTCTGAAAAATTACAAATACTCCGTAACACCAGGTGGAAGTAAAATAAAAACCTTAACATTGTTTATCTTCATATTGTTCTCCCGTACAATTAAAATCCCCGTTATTTCATTGCTTATCCAGCGAGGCAATATGATTTTCAGCACCAGCTGCGTATTCACCATATTATAAAGGTTAAATTAAAAGTAATCCACGCAATCTAATTAATACAATCCTAAAGCACCCCACACCGCAGCTGATAAGAAGCAAAGATAGTAATGTGGAATGTTCCGGATAACAACGAGGCTCAACTTTATAGCTTATTTGAGAGAGTTTTGCGTACTAATTTTTCTTTTATGTAAACACTGTACAAAAATATCAATAACATTTTCTTCTAAATTTTGACCGCAATATTTCATTCAGAAATAATCAGATTGCTTTTAGGTTAAATTTTTCACCCTATGTAAACTCTAACGTGTATGGTATGGTATGGTAATGAGTAATCAAAACAAAATATGTATTTGGCTCATTTTCAAAATATATTTACGTACGTTCCGAAGGAAAATTAAAAAATGTAACTACAAGGTGGTTATAATAAAACATACCTACTTTAAAATTATCTACAGACGAAACTACTGGTCAAAACAATCTGAAATTTTAAAGAGGGCATTTTGAAGGGATGGCAATTCTTTTGAAATAAAAAGAAATAGTAAATTAATTAACTTAAATTTTTGCCTTGAATTTCGGGCCGTCACCAGAAGTCTAGAAGGTAAATTTTTATTAAAACTATCATATCAGACACTTAAGAAAAATGAAATTATAACTATCCCTTTTGCTGAACCAAATTGCGTACTTTCTTAGGGAAATTTATGATTTTTTCCCTTAAGTGTCTGATATTTGATAGCTTGAATAAAAATTTACCTTTCAGACTTCTGGTGACGGACCGAAAACTAAGGCAAAAATTTAGGTAAAATGCCATCTATGAAGGGGCAAATTAACTATTTTTTTGTTTCCAAAAAAAATCCCATCCCTCAAAATGCCTTCTTAAAAATTTCAGATTTTTTTTATCATAAGTTTTGTCTGAAGAGAATTTTAAAGTAGATATGTTTTTTTATAACCAACCTGTATATAACACTTTTTCTGCAATACTTAGATAGAATTTGCTTCATGCAGTGGATAGGTTAACTTTTAGGCTATAAATAAACGCCGGTTTAAAATTTTAATATGCGTTTAATCTTCTAATTGTTTAATAAAAATAACTTAATTTCCTAAATTTGTCCAATTATTTATTCATACTTGTTCATTCAAATTATTTATATATAAGACAAACCATATTATATTCCCTTTCTCCACCACCGGAATAAAGTCATAAATAAACAGAATTAGGAAATTGTTTCTTAGATTTTTTTTAATGTAGATCTACTATGTTTAGGTTTTTCTTTGTTAGTAGGATGTATGTAAATTAAAAGCATCCATACATTTTCTTCACGAAAATTAATTTAAAAGGAAATGTAATAATAATGACTTTATTTACAAATTTATAAGATGTTATGTATTTAGACTGGGAGAAAATGTATGTTTGTCAACTGGATTAAAACGAAAACACATTTAGCTGACAAAAAATTTACATAGGAGTAGTACAAATAAAATTTAAAAAAAAAATAGCAAAGATAAATAATTTTTTCATTTTATTATTACACACTAATTTTTGAAAATTATTACAAGACAAATTAAAAAAAAAACATATAGGCATTCAATACAGTTACAATATAGTAATATACAGTTACAAACAATAAAAAACGCAAAAAATTATCCAAATTTTTTATGTCTGTTACAAATTAAAAAATAAATTTTTAAATTTTAGATTATATTTGTTATATTTTGCAACTCAAAAGGTAAGCTATTGAATAATTTAAGAACTAGAAAATAAAAATGTTTGGGGAAAATTTCTTTACAAAAGCTGTGAATTTGATATATTTCATTTAGTCTTCTATTGAAAATTTGATTTTTATATAGTAGATACACAAGTTGTTTTATTACGATTAATAAGAGAATCATGCGGGGGAAAAATAATATGGCGTATAGGGAGAATTTTTAAGTTTTTGAAATAAAAGGGGTGTAGAGATTTGAAATTAAATTAGTTTTATATTATCTACCCCCAAACTACAATGCCGTAATTTAATAGAGAATAGATCCAATAATAATATATTTGCTTAAAAATGACTAAGTGACTTTATTCTTTAAGTAATTAAATCTAATTAAAATAAATTCCATTTAAATTAAAACTTTATTAACGTGAAGTAACATAACCAAGTGTAATCAGAATGAACACAATTTTTTTACATAAATATTTGTTCTTAATCTGAAATAAATGCATTTCCTATAATCTCAGCAATATAGCCAAAAAAAGAATGAATTCAATATTCTTATTTAAAAGCAAAAATATGTGTTCTAAATATATAACCCTTTCCCACAAGGTGTATGTTTTCCCTGTAGGTGTATGCTTTAGTAATACAAAATCGATCTAAGCATAAGGTGAATAGAATAGTCATTCAATAATTTCTGTATCTGACAAGCAGTGTGATGGATACGCTGAAAGCAGAGTCTCTCTTTGCATAAAAAAAATTATAAACTCAAAAATTATAGTACTTTTACACTTATTAGTAGTTTTCCAAGTCTATTTTTTAGAATAAAGTCATTCCCTTTTTTTTCCTGCTTATTAAAGTCACAACAATATCAAATAATTAAAATGTTTTAATTAATGCCACAAAAATAATAATTCGTAAATGAATATCTATTGATACAGATTTAATTAAATGAATTATTAAAATTGCATTCCCAACTAACTGTAAAAAACGTTTCTAATTAATATTTTTCATTCCATCCGATAAAAAAAAATAACATTTGAAGTTATTTAAAGCCCTAAAATAAAAAAAAAAATTGGTATTTCATTGTTCTCATATGAAAAGAAAAGATAAATAGAATAATTGAATAATCGAATTAAAAATTTTCAAATATTTTAAACGCTACTTAAAACAACTTCTACTCTTTCTGTATGAATTTGGGGGAAAAAAACTAAAATTATCTCAACAAAACTTTTCAGCTTTTCACCCCGGTATGACTTCATAACTAAAAAGCATTAGAAAAATTTCCGAACTGATCCAAAATTTCCGAAGCATGAAATATTTTCTTTAGTTATTTCACGCTATTCAGGTAATTAAGGGAACTATTTTAATCCTACAGTGGTTTTACTTGAAAGAAATCACTGCTTTTATTTAGTGACCTTTTATATTCTCAGAAAAATCACAATTAAAAAGTATTAATAAGTTTTTATGTTTGAATCTCATAACATTTTTCTTTTATGTTTTAAAAATTTTTGTGTTGTTAAAGTATCAGAATCTAACAATGTATATCCAAAAAGATTTCGGACAGTATTTTGAGGGTAGACTATATTTGTAATAACTTTGTATTTTATGTTTAACTGCTTTAAATTAATAGTTTTTTAAAGAGTAAATTAAACATTTACGAACATTAATAGGTAAAATATGGAAAACAAAGAACCAGCAATAAAACCTTAATACTGATAATTTAACATATTAATAGGCATGACAGTAAATTGTGTGTAATAAGGTATGGTATAAGTGAATTAATGCTCCCAATGGTGGGAAAATAAAAATATTGTTACATTATTAACTTAGCGTTGATTTCGATGAGGCTATGGTTTTTGTTTAGGTGTTAAGGTGATTTGATTTGTTGAAGGAGGAGAGAGACCTTACTCCTGAAGGAGAGATAATAAGAAAGAGAGAAGAGTAAGGTAGAGAGTAGAAAGGCAAAGAAAGAGAAATATGAAAGGAGGGAAGAGAATGAATGGAAATATAAGAAAATATAAATGGAGGAGTGTAGAAGAAGAAATAGTAAATATAAAAAGACGAGAATGAAAGAGTAAATCTCTGAATTACTCGAGGGGCCCCTATATGAAGATGTGAGATTTACGAGTTATGACGTTATTGCCATGGAACCAGCAATTTATAAAATCTTACCATTTTTTATATTAAGTGTTTTGACAAAGGACCCTGGGCTGTAATGAAAAATATATTTTGAATAGTCATGTGCTCCCCTAATAAAAACTCTACCATAATGTACTATGTAGTATCAATTTAAGAAATTTTTATTACATCAATATCATAAAATCTATTCGAAATGAAAAGTTGCTAGATCACAAAAATTGACATTTACGGAATTTTATATAAAAAGCATTTATATTTTATATATTTTTTATTACATTTATATTTTATATTATTTACATAAAAAACATTTAAGTGCTTCTCTATAAAAAAGTTCATGTGAAATAATAATTTTACAGAACCGTGATTTAAAAGTCTTTTCAATAGGCATTTTATATTTGTTGATGTTTCTTTCTGGATAAGAATTTGAATGAAATAAAATTTCTGGGTTGAATGTAGAAATTTTCTTCATTAATCCCGAATAAACATTACGTTCTATATCTAACAAAAATCATTTTTAAAAGTTTTCCTCTCCCCATCAGAGTTTACTTTTTAGGATCCTTTCTTATTAGAACAAAATATATTTAAAGATATCCAAATCCTTAACAAATTTATAATAAAAATTTTGATTAATAAAAATTATTTTACGGCTTTTTGAGTGTTTCAGAATTTTTACCTAGTTTTTTGAGCACCTGAATTTAAATACTGACCGAACCAAACTTTTATCAGAATATATTTAAATAACATAAAAAATATCAATACTCACAAAAATCGTCATCGTCATCATCTACTATATCAAACGTCCCAGAAGATCTCTGAAAGAAAACCACGAAAAGCACAAAGAGAAACTTCAGGTAAAGTCTTCTTTTATCCATTGCGATTGATCAACTTGGGAGCTCTCCAAGCGAGAGAGAGATATAGAAGGGGAAAAAAGTACTCCACACAAATAGAATAAGCAGTTTCCACTAAAGATTTTGTCAACCCATTCAGGCAGCGATGTGAGGGAAAAATCGAGTTGAGACCCGAAGAAAGCACTTTGTAAGAGGCTGTTTGGAAGAGTAAGGAACGGAACCAACTTCTCTGTGCGAAACAACGGAAGTCCGGGCCGGAAGAGGACCCTGGCCCGCGCTTTCGAACGTTTATTGCATGATGGAAAACTCCTCGACCCTGGCCTGAGATTAAAATGTTTTCTTACTGTGGATAGGACCTCCGAAAAATGATTGAGAAAGGAAAGAGTACAGGGTGAGTGTTTTATCTTGAGGTGATGATAAAAATTTGTTTAGCTAACTCTTATATATTTAGACAAGTTAGGTTTAGGTAAGTTCTGACAACCCATTTTTACCTAATTATTGGCTTAAAAGACGGGAAATATCAGTAGGGGGGACTGTTTTAGCTCCGCGTGTAAGTGTCCTGCTTTTTTAATGAGGCTATGAGGACGAACTTTCTAGTCATAAGTCTATTTCTGTCAGTTCTATTGCATGCAGTAGAAGAGTCAAGTTCTACATAATTTCTTACAGACAAAACGCATTTAACAAATTTATCAGAAAGGGTTGGAATACTAAACTAGTCCCATTGAAAAGTTATCTTTTCTAGCTAATTTTGAATATCTAGAGGTAGATTTAAGAGAATTCATGAAAGAAATTCTAATTTATTTTATACTGCATAAAATTTAAATACAATTTACTCTAAAAGGTACAGTGTTCTGTTCAGAACTTTCTGTCAAAAATTATAGAATAGTTTGAGGGGGACCTAGAAAAGCATATTTCGAATAGGAATGGGTGGGGCGGAGATGCACCGATAACCAAGTAGTAATGTAGTGAGAGTAAAGGTTTTATTATAACATTTATAGTACATTATTTCATATTAAAAACTCTTAATTTTATATGTATTTTGAATTGAAATTAATTTCTGTCCATAATCTTAGGAGATAAAGGCGTGCATATTTATTACCTCCAACATAAAGTTTATCTTAAAGAATAAACGAGAATGTAACAATTTTCCACTTTTCAATCCAAACATCTCTTTCTAGCATCAAGTGAACATCCTTATAGCGAGTGAATCAGCGTTCACGTCCTTCATTTCTGTGGTCACAAGCGACCGTCTCAGTCTCGGGGGTTATATCATACTCGACATGTCGTAAATAAATTTCTCCGCCATTTCCCATAAAAGTGTAAGTAGCTCTTCTATCACGAGAGAAATGACATGTGACCAATAAACCCGCTTATAAGGGAAAAAATTGAACCGATATGCCGGCCGTCACTTATTGGTAATCTTCTCAGAGAAGCAGATTGGGGAGATTGCCCGGCTATAGGGCGGATGAGTCATCTATAACCCCTTATCCCATAATTAAACGGAGAAATGAGAAATATTATAGCAACATGCGTTAATATTTGCTAATGTAGTCTGTTATTCCTACGAATTAATTCCATTCAAGTAATACTAGAATTAAATTGAAACCAATTGAATTATATTTTAATTGGAACTGTAAGAGCTGATAAGGACTCTATACTAGTATATAAGTAATCGATAATAATATATTTATATTTAACCAATAAAATATAGTTCCTCGATTAAATTATATGGAGTTTAGAAATTTGTGGTAAATGTATGTGATTAGTTATATACAGTTGCAAAATTTAGGGACAATGCACAGTTACATTTGGAATAGCTCCGTACCAAAATGTTTTAGATAAAAAAAAACAAGTGTTCTTATTTTTTAAAAATACTCTCAAGTTAATCCAAAGTTCTTGAATTTTAATAGAACTACATATTTGCTTTATTTATCCAGATTGCCAAGGTGTTGTGTTAGTTTCTAATTTATAGCACCTAAGAATAAAATTTACCATTTAATATAACTTTAAAAACATGCATTGGTTCTGAAAAGTGAGAAAAGCGCATATTCATCTTCAGAAAGTAAGCAAGTAATTTTTATAAACATATCGTTATCACCACACCAAAAATGCCTATTTGCTTTCTACTTGTTATGAGAAAAACACATTAAAAGTTTGGCGAGAATAGGCGTTTCCTCATATAGTTTAAGCAGCACAACATTGCTAAGTTTTCAATATTTCAATTGGAGTTTCGATTGTCAGCTCTGACATGATAAGTAGCATAACACAGGCACTCCAAAAAATACATTTTGGTAAAAATACCCCCCCCCCCCAAAAAAAAAAGGAAAACGGAGGATCAAAAACAAATCAAAATTGAGGAATCAGAGAAATCAATTAAAAATTCCAACAACTATATTAAGTACAATTCTTAATACAAACTTGTAATTATTGAACTCAGTTTTATGTGGACCAAAATACACGCTTACGAAAAACCATGAAAGAAAAACACCTCATAACTCTTCCCTGCAAGCAATAGCCTTCTCCCACTTTATTAACTCCCATCCCATCAGCCGTCGTTTCATAAACCCGCCCGCGACACAGCCACAGTAAAGAAGCGGCTCGAAAAAAGTGCTTTTGGGCGTGATATAAGGATTCCGGACATAATTCCCGGACTCGGAGGCCGGATTAGGATCCAGGAGCAGCCGATGGCTCATTTGTCCTGCTTCGGCGGCCGGACCTTGATCTATGCGGGTGAGCCCACCCTGAGACGGAGATTACGGCTGTCCGGCTGAGTTTGGGAGGTCCGGTCAAGGGCTGTTTTAGGGATGGAATTGAATCTGAGCTTGGGATGTTTATTGTTCTCTTTGAAATGAGGATAGATGTATTTCAGGTGTGTTGAATCTATCGATGAAATGAGCCTTTGTCTCGGAATTGAGAAGGGAAGGGGATGTGGATGTGAAATAAAAAGTGGGAGAATTAATGTTTTTAGTTTGAGATTTCCGAATTGTTTCATCTTATTTCTAATCTATACGTTTAAAACTGATAATATAATAGCAAATAATTAAAGAATAATGTTATCATTAATGTAATGAACTTAATGTGAAAGGACTGAATATACTAATTACCTACATCAGGAAAAAAATACTTTTCATTCGAATTGGAACTGGAAACATTTTCATAAACTTATTAAATAAATGGGACTAAAATACGGATAACGATAAGATTCATTATTATGTGAAGTAGGTATAACAAACTACTAATAATATTTCATTCAATCTGATTGCAACAAAACTTTCTATGGTGGCTATAAGTGGACAATTGATCTCAACTCTGTATTACTTTGTGATTGTATTGCCTAACTAAATATATGCAAATATATAATCAGTTAATGAAGTAATATTTGACAATACTATTACATACATGACATGAAGCAATTATCTGGGAGTGTGGGAGTAATTTAAATTGATTGGTTTAAGTTCAAAATCATTTTATATTAATTAATTAAGCTTTATTTTTAGTTAATTCTCTTTTAGGTTAAAATAAACGATGTTCTACTTCTTTTTCCAATATTTTCAAAAACATTTTCATAAAATCCTTAAATTTCCATTACATCCACTACAACCGTGCAGACGATAATTCTAGCTAGACCATGGCTTTTCCCTCCTCTCATCTCACGTGACGTCCGCAGGTCCGGCGGAAAAAGACTACTATTTCCGGTCACTCAATCTGGATCCTTCGACGACGGGCTGGAGAAACGTCTGACGACAAAATTTCGGTTCTATCCGCCCCCATTGGAGACTTTCACGGTCGACCTTCTTTTTCTTTTTGTCAGATCGGAAGTTGGAGAACACAGATTATCACAAGAGTCATTGCCACCATCGAAAAAGATGAATGAATGCTTCTTTCAAGGACACATGATTGTCATTGATGATAAAAATTTCTTCTTTCTCTCTGACTTAGGAGTTTTGAATATAAATACTAGTTCAAAGAGATAGTTCTGGATAAATGGAACCAGGATAAGTAAGAATCCAAATTTATGAATCCAAAATTTACTTAGATTAATAAGGTGATTTCTGCCATCTGAGTATCTTGAGATATGTGTTTTGAATAAAAAAAGATCATGCAGCATATAAAATAAAAGCATTTCACTAAATACTAAATGATCCGTTAGTAAAAGATAATGCACATCATTTTGCACATCTGTTGGTATAGAAAGATTTTCGTAGAACCAATGGTTGGATTGAATGTTTCTACTCACGCAATTTCGTTGCTTTTAAGAAATGATAAATATGCAAAAGATTTCCTGTATAAGTGGAAACGAAATAAAATCTAACCTATCTAAGCGAAATACTGGATAAGTGGAGCGAAAACTACAGTCCATGGTGATTCCATTTACCCAGGTTTGATTGTACAATGATTATTTTATTATAAAAACACCTTATTTATAAATCCTTTCCGGAAGATTTCTTAGGGGAGTATGATGCCCTGATATTACATTAAAAACATCATTCAACACTAAACTATTAAATTAGTAGGAGATAATGTTCCCAATGATATCCCAAAATCCACCCACGAGATGGTTTTCATGTCTATTGTTTGCTTTAAAAACTAAATTACTCAGTCTAAAAATAATATTGAGATAAAACTTACTGTGATTGACTAAGATATTCGTTAATAAAACCAATCTTTTTTAATTTTCTTTGCGTTTATATTCCACAAATGTTTTAGGTAGTTGGAAGTTAATGAATGATACTAGATTTGTCAAAAAAATACCTCTAATTCATCATTCCATGCTCTAACTCTTGATCTTGACTCCCACACATAACAACTCAGTTTAAAATTAAGTCTGTTAAGTTAAGAATAATGATGGCTAAAATAAAAAAAGAAAGTTGGAAAATAAGGAAAACGTACTTATGAAATAATTATTGCTAGGAATTAGATACATTGATCAGTGAAATAGATATCCAGTAAAAAAACTACTTGTCCATAGAGAAAGGAGAATATTTTTTAGCAGTTTCTCAGTTGTAGTTAAACTATTTTTTTCAAAAAAAAATTTATAGAGTAATGTGGAAACGAATCCGTTTTGAAAAATTTCCCGCATCATTTTTCTTAACTAGCTTTAAATTTCAAATAAGTAACATACACAACACTCACTATCAAACACAACACTTAAAATTACATCTATACATAGAAAAAATTAACTATCAGTTCTGATAAGCAGAACCGTTTTTATTTTGTACATCATCTTTAAATTATTGAAAATGTCATAACTTATCTTAACTGTTATAACTTACTTATAACAGTCATGATTTGTTAAGCTTTAAGATTCCTTCAATTTTCTTTTAAGGCTTCTTTTCATAAATTCCTTTTTTTTTAATTCACTCACTGTATCTAATAGCCTCAACTGAAACCAGCTAATAATAAAATGTGTTACTGTGGAAATCCTATCAAACAAATTTTGCTTTGGAAACTAATAAAATATTAAAAACCCAAACCTATGATCTAATAAAATATTCTAATAAAAAAACATAATTTTCAAGAGAAATGATATAACATAACCCTGAGGAAATATTTGAAAGTAAAAAGGGCATCTTCCAAGTCATACTTAATCCTCAACACACAGGATTATAAAATTCTTACTGCTTACATTTACATACATCAGCCAAATTCGTTTTTACTTTTCCAACTGCTAAGCGTAGGTTGCAGATAGTGCATACAAACAACCGAGTATTCATTTTTTTTTCTTCTGTTTATTCCTCTTAAGAAATCTCAGAGGAGCTCCTACACAAATTATATGTCAATTCAGCTGCTTAAAAATTCTTTTGAAAAGAAGTCAACGCATTCAATTTGCCTTGAACCAGAGGTAGATTTTTTTTTTCCTTCCAGTTCTTTTTTTTTTTCGATCCTCATTCTTGTTAATTAGGCACAAATTTAAGTTAAAAGGTTGAGTTCTAAATCCTGAAGTTTTTATGCATTTTTTTGGTCTTAAATTTGGATAAAATTTTAATTATATGTGGTAAGAGAGATGTGATTTAATATTGATGGAAAATTCAGAGTTAGAGCAAGGATCTTATTTTTTGGAGCTGAACTGCTATTAGAAATAAATGAGAACCCCCAAGTGATAAATAGTGAATATTTATTTATTTTTCCTGAAAAATAGCACCTTAATTTATATGGCAATATCAATGAATAGGTAGTTTCCTTTCTTGTGCTTCCAAATATTTTTTTTACATTCGTTAAAGCATTATCCTTTGTTTGAATGCAAGATATCATTTTACTTATTTTATGGATACTATATTTGACAAATGTAAAAAAATGGTGCAGTTAAAAACTTTATTAAAACAAGAATAAAATTGCAGAGTTTGAACAATATACTTGATAAGTTCTATTTAATAAATCTAACCAAAAGAGTATCTTAATGAATATTGAACAGTTATCTTAATGAATGTTTCTGTAAAAATAATGGGTTAAAAAAGCGTAGTCAACTATTACTTTTAAGTAACTAAACACATTATAATAATAATAATAATAATAATAATAATAATAATAATAATAATAATAATAATAATAGTTAGATTCTTTTTTACACCACGAAGATATTACTATTTTCGAGATGCTTTTTTTGTAAAAAAAACGCACTGCTAGATAATTTCCTGCACATTAATCACATCATGTTTTAAGTCATTGCTACTGTTATTTAAAAAGTACTTTATTCTGCCAGTTTCTAAGCTTTTCTGAAAGTAAAACCAACTAAAACATATACTCTCTCTCTATCTATTTAATAAGGCCCGCAGCGTTTCTCAGGATATTTAGCTCAGTGTCCACAGTTCCTTCCTAAACCACCTCTTTATTGGAGTCTGGCCCACTGTAAATCAAATTACGGTCCAATACGCACCTCTCATTTAATACAATTAGTTCCTGAAATCTAATCTGGCCGTCTTATTGGTTGTCTTATTCGGAGAATCCCATTTTGTCTAACTTTAGTGACCCCGTGCATTTGATAGTCTGCCATTTCATCGAAACAGAGTGGGTTTGATGCTTAAAAGATTTTCCCTTGCTTTAAAAGATGCGAAGCTGAGGAGGTACTGTGTAAGATGATTAAACTCTCGTGTGAAATCCCTTTTTAGTCACTTTTTGTTGTGGTATTTTGAATCTTCAATGGTTAAAAATTGCCAAACTAAGTTAAATGGGTTTAGGAAGAAAAGAGATGGTTCTCTATGCATGTGCTAATTATTATAGGAACTAGTTATGCAGTGGTCTGTCCAGGGCAATTTTACTACCGTTTATAGGTACCTTCACAAATTCATGTTTTTTTAAGTAGGTACTTTCACAAATTCAGTTTTAGGATAAAGGTACCTTCACATAATACATTTTTGAAAGAGAGTTCCCTATTAAGCTATATTCTCTCAATTGTTAAATATTTATCCATTCTAGACTAAATTTTATTTTGTGTTTAATGTTTACTAAATTGTGTGCTTGTTTTTATGTTATTTTGCACTTAAATTTTAACAAATTAGCCCTAAATTTTCACAAAATAGGTACCTCTTAAAAAAATCCTAGACAGACCACTGTTATGGCATAACAACCTTAACTAAAGAAACTCATTTAGAAGAGTGTGAAGAATTCTTGAAATTTGAACCCATTTACTATTTGTTTCATATTGTAAAAAAAGGATACAATCCTAAATTAAGGGGGGGGATATCTCATATCCATCGTCTATGTAATTACATTTTAAATAACTTGATAGAAATGATAGTTTAAGACTGGAAATAGGAAATGCCTATATTTTGCTATTTATAAAAAAATCAGTTCTTTTAAATTATGAAAGAGACAAAGGTAACAAAAACCCTAAAAGTCGGAAAAAAATTTGAATTTAAGAAAAGATAACCCACCGGAATTCAGACCATTTTAATTTGTACATGGTTATAGAATAAACAATTCATAGCGCTTTCAGTATTTCATGGGGTTTTTTATCTTAAATGTAAATGTAAATCGTCCTTGTTTATAACTTAAAAATCCGTAAACCTACTATTTACATTGTTTTCCGTGCAACCTAAAAGAAAGTTATCTCTATTTTTTTTCTAAGAAAACTTGCCTTCTCCCAAAATAAGCCACGTCTTCCGGAAGAACCAAATTTCGCATTCTTCATGTTTTGTAACTCTTATCGCAAACGGGTGTAAATTTAGATATACGTATTTGGAAAAGGAAAGATAAAAGGCACTGAAAACTGAGAAGAACCATGGAAATGACTTGCATTAAGTGTGTTTGTATACAAGTGTTTCAGTAAACATTTCCTAAATCGCAGAAATTAAACAATTTCTACAATTAATCATTTAAAATAACTGTAATAAGAGAGGCTAAGTATAGCTTACTTAGATGCTTGATAAAACATGATAAGTTAAAAGAATACATATTTAGGAAAGATATTTTTAGAATTTTAGTTGTTATTTTGAATATTTTTATTACTTATTTAAAGACGATATAATTTTAATAGTAGTAACTGTTCTTGAAAGTCTTTGGCTCATATTTTCACTTTAAAGCTTAAAATGTAGGTATTAGATAAAATATTACATTCATTGTCTTTTTTTTTCTTCGTTTCTCTAAAAAATTTAAATTTCAAGATGAAATTATTATTTTTTTACGTAAGATAACTTTAAGTTTCAGTTAAAATACGTGTTTAAGATACTGTCTATTTTTATGATCAAAAATTAGCTATTATAAATCCCTATTGAAGTAACTTCTACGCTTTTAATATTTTGACTTATAAAGATTTTATTAAACTGTCTCTACCTCTCCTCAAACCCCCTAGGAGAGAAAGGATATTACCTAATCATTTTATATCACACACTTTTTAGAATAGTATTTTTTTTTCGCGATTGCTATTAAAAGAACATAAAAGAGTCAAAATATTCGTTAAATAAGTAAGAAGCCTTTTATAATTACATTTTTTAAATATATATCACACCATAACCACCAAAATTTCTTTCGCTTACCATAAGTTATTGCTCACATTAACAATCAAGATTGAGGTATAATAAAAGGGATTTTTTGCACATTTATTAATACTAAATCAGTTGCCTTTGTGTGTAATAAAATTAACCGCCTTACTATATCAACAAAAGAAACTAAATATGACCATTTAAGTAAAATCTATTTCCCAAACCATACACATTTTTATTCGAATTAATTATCTCACACATTCTCAGCCTTCCACCCAAATAAACCTTCATTCTTTACCCCCAATCAAACGGCACTCGGAAAGACCTTAACTCCGAACCGCAAAAACTTAGGTTTAAAAAACCTCCATCGCAAATAATTACCCAAAAATAATTTTTACTCTTTGCCACAGACACAAGATCCAATTAATACTCAAATGACGGTACCGAACGATATCAATATATTGAATTAAACGTGTAGAAAAACGTTGACTTCTTCCCAAGCGGACTTAGGCTTTTAATGCAAGCCCAGCTATAAATCTTGGTCCGCTAATATCATTAGCTTTTGGCCGTCTAAACTAACGCTTTCTCGACACGCTTAATAGGAAGTGATTGGATTAAAAGTAAATTAGATGACTTTCCTGCTCCGAATAATAAATCCTGGCTTCTGCGAAAGGCTGCTTTCGAATAATGAAGTATTAAACTGGTGGACTGTGTTGTTGTGAAGTAAGTGCTGAGACGTGTTTAATGGTCGTGTTCTAATCTGGGCCGCTAACTCCTAGGCTTGTAAGACCCGTATCCAAAAATGTCTGCAAAAAAAATTATGAAGTTTGATGGATTAAAGGTTCTCATAGAATTAAAAAGATGAAGGATCTCGCACCTAAAGCTCTTTATGTTGTATTATTTCCTATCATGTACAAAAAGAGGGGATGAACCTAATAAGGAAGTTAAAATGACTTTAAATCAAATTATCTATTGTTTTATTTAACATCTTGTGTTTTCGAGATTAATTTAACTCAAACCAAATCCTTAATTTTAATATATTACCCAGATGAAAATTTACTAATATAAAACTATCAATAACTTAAGAAGACTTTTTTATTGTAGATCTAGTTAATACTTGATTCTAGAAACCAACTTGAATCTTTAGAATTTTATATCCATGGAAAAAGGTTTACTTGTTCGTGAATGCATTGAAAAGTTCTTCCACATATTTAGGAAATATCTCATTAAAATATACTATATTCGTTAATTGTCAGTAAGAAATGCACTTACTTCAAGTGATTAGTAAAATTTACAGGTGTTGTCTTTTTTGGATAGGGAATGAAATTTTACTCTGATTACACATTTAAACCATATTTGTGCAGTCATAAACTTTTAGAGTAAAATCTTAATTATTGTGAACCTTTGATAAATAGATGAATAAAATCCCTTTCTATATTGTGAATCAAGATTAATCCCTTTCTTTATTGTGAATCAAGATTCTCACTTCAGAACATTTAAATTGGGAATATTTATTTTCATCTCATTAAAATATAACCACTTATTTCTACTGGTTCTGACATAAGACGTATTGCCATTCAATACTTATGAAGGAAACCAAAATAAATTGAATGTATTAAATAATTATTTTCTCGTCTGTAAAGAATCCGTATAAGTTGCTTTCAAATGAGGCTACCAATCATTCAACAACTTAACTGAATCTAATAACATCGGAACGAATCGATTTGTATTGACATCGAAATTAATATCGATTATTGCTCAACGAATCGACCCGATCTCAAATAACATCTGTCCATCCAAAGGCAAACACGATAAAAAAAAGGGAACGGAAAAGATCACTCGGTCGAAAAACCGACCCAAAAACAGCGACTCCCCCTCAGGAAATCCCCGCTCATGATAGAACTGTTGCCAAACTAATAAAGGAAATAACTGAGATGGGGTGGAAGTCGTCGGGCGAAAGTGGCAGAGCGGAGATAGAGGCACCCTATCAATCCTCGGCCGATTGCTTCGGAACATCGTATTATTAATGAAACAGCTGCAATCAAGTGTGGCCGCCAAGAAGACAACGGAGCTGTTTGTTTGCCATGAGTAGCTAGGGGACCCGCCATAGCGAAAAAAGCATTGCGAGGAAAGGTCACTCCCCTGTCTTCGCTTGACGTATTAGGGGGACATAATATAAGAAATTTCTTTTCAATTTATTGAAACAGAGTGGCAGGCAGTTCACAGGAGGCTACAACCCGCCCTACAATAAATTTTCATGTCTTATTCAGGGTGATTCAACACTCATGGACAAAAATGCTAAGGGGCGTAGACTTTCCCAAAAACAGTCCAGTAACACTCGGGGTATATGATCAAATATAAATTTCTTGTATGTTTGCTCTGATACTACTTGCATGATTTAGTTGAAATTCTGTGTTTAATAGACTGATCAGCATAGCATTATTTCTGTGAATTATTAAATCACATTCCTTACCTAGTTTCAAGTAGATTTTAAAAACTTAGTCAAATTCGTTACAGTAATGTTAGTCCAACAGGATGCTCTGTAAAAAGTCAGTTTGAGGGCAACAATTAGAATCAGTCTCGTAGAACCATGGAAGTAATGGGTACCTGTAGTATGGTATAATGTAATATTACTAGTTACAACGCGGTGGACGATATTGAAATGTAGTAATCGGCAACTAGTAGTCAAAAAATAGTTAACTCCCAAGTACTAACTAGTCTGGGAAAATCTAGTTGCAACTAATAGTTAACTATTTTTTCCTGTGACTAGTTGCAACTAGTAGTTAACTATTTCCCAAAATAGTTACCTAACTAATAGTTAACTAGTTTATTTAATTTCATAGCCTATTTATTGCCTAAATTTTAATACATCTTTTTTTTATCTAGGTATATCACAAAAAATGTTTATGCTTCGCGCAAAAATCGCCTTTATTTGAATCGCCAGTTTGAAAAAGAGAATTAGTTCAAAAAATGGCAAATTGACTTTTTGTGCGCAAAAAAATCTCCAAGCTTCACTCTACACATGAGTAGTGTAACGAGGAAAAAAATAACTACCCCTACCCCCTATCGGCAGATATAGCCCCTTAAATTTGGCGAAATCAATGTCCATTCACTGTAATTTTTTATTAAATTTGAAAATTAAGTTAATTTGTCTTTCTTTTATAATTCTTTGTACCTACTGTAAACGTAATAGCCCCAAAAATCAATAGCATGACCGGATCACCACCGGATAGCGCCAATAACCTTGCTCTTGCAGCTGCCCTCTGAGTAGTCAACATTACACTCCCTCTTCTGCACCGGTCTCAAGTGAATGAGTGCCAATTGTGTAATTCGCATCCATATTCAAAAGCCCACAGTCCGAGAGAAATTCCTATTCCACATTCTGCCCGCAAATCTCGCAGCTGACAGGCGAGAGAAACATTACGGCTGTTAATCTCATATCTCACCATTCCCGTTTCGCCTGGCAATTTAATAAGAAATTTACGACCAGGCGAACTTTTAATGTCTCGTAACACCCAAACGAAAACGAAAGTGAATTATATCTCGGGGGTCATCGTTTACATTGAAATTTCCGAAATTAGGGAAAGATTGCGGAGGAATGAATTACATCCTTCCTCCCTTATTTCGTTGGAGAAGAGTTTTGCTACTTTCAAAATGGCGACCGATAACGAAGAGAAGAGGCGTTTTAAAGTATGGGGATAATTATTATGCTTTTGAAAAAAAAAAGAAGTGGTCGGTAAATTGAGGTTATGTCCCAAGAGTGAAATTGTTGTATTTTTGGGTTGGAGCTTTACCTTGTATTTTCTTATAGTTTAAGGGAAAGTAATTGAAAATAAGTTATGGAATTTCCTTCATTTTCACTTTTTTATGATGCCGTTATATATTTGTTAGGCTTGTAGTGAATGAAACTGGAAACTATGTAATTACAATGAAGGATGTTCATTATTTGATGTTTACTATATGCTAGTTATAGGAATAATATTTGAAATCACAATGATCAAAAATTTTCAGATAAAGCCAAATTATGTTTCTTTTTTTTCCCTAATGTTGTGAATAATAATCGCCATATTTATTCCCATCAGTATTCAGAGTCTGGTTAACAATATTTATCTCCATTTTTTAAATGCGGCTTGATTGAAATGTCTGGTAAATAAATCAGGGAAAATGAACTAAAATAGCACTTTAAGCCTTCTCCTTTAAAATTACACAAAAGAAACAGAGGAATAAAGAATATGAGGTGATCAAGAGGGAAGGAAAATAAAAAGTTTGAGAAGATCATGGGGATAAGATGTGGTTGAAAATATGAAAAGGATAAAGACTACGAGAAGTAAAAAGAGGCTGGAGATAGATGATAAGAGGTTGGGAGATATGGAAAAGATAAGAAGGATAAAGATAAATAGATAAAAAGAAAAGAAGGGTGGAAAGGATTAAAGGCTCAGGAAGATGAGAAGATTAAAAGAAGATCATGAGGGTGAGAGGTTGAGAAGATGAGAGTTAAAGACGAGGGGGGATGAAGAGGACGAAAGGGATGAGAAGGACGAAATCGAAGTGATAGATGTAGCATCTAAGGGTACGCGCATAGTGCCGCCGATTTTCAGATTCTGAAAACCAGCGAAAATCGGAAACCAGAATTACCTAGCGTATTTAGTGGAGAGTGCTCATAGTGGCCGACTTTCATATTTCCGACTTTCCGATCGTAAAAATCAGATTTTTGCCGGAATTAAATTTTAATTCCGGTTTTTCAGATTCTGCAGAATTTTCAGATAACGTGGTCATTGCTTATCGCATTTCCATGGAGATTGTTGGGTAAATAGCTGTTGTGAATGGATCGCTTGGAAGAACGACCTCTTACTTCGGTAGAGCAATGGACTGTGTTTTATTTTTCAACTTTACAATTGGTGAGCGCTCAGATGGCGCTGCAGTCTACAAATACTTAGAGCGTTAACAGATGGCGCTGCAGGTGCGGGAACATACTCCCGGCGTTGAAATGAAATTTCAAAATTACAATACAAAATATATCAAACATTAATTATACAATAATACACAAAAGGAAACAATATAAAGAAATTTAATCATTATTATGGCCGGCAAAATAGCTAGCTTTGTTATAGGACGTTTAAATTCGCCCATTTTAGTTTTTACCAAACAACTTCTTACTAAACCGTCCTTACCTTTGAAAACATTTAAAACTTTTCCAATACACCATGAGTTCAATGGCAAATTGTCTTCCTTAATTAAAACAATTGTCCCAATTTGGACGTTATCCTTAACAAAATACCACTTTGATCTTTGATTTAAATGACAAAGATAATCTCTGGACCACCTCTTCCATATTGATTGCGTGATTTTAGTGGTTCTTTGCCATCTTTTCAGTCTATTGTCAACAATCTCAACCAATTCTGGTTCAGGTATACTTAGCATGGATCTTCCAATGAGGAAGTGAGCTGGAGTTAAGACCTCCAAGTCACCTGCCTCACTGGGAAGTGGCATTAATGGCCGTGAATTTAAGATACTTTCAATTTGGTTAGTGATTGTCAAAAACTCTTCATATGTAAGAACTAAATTGCCAATTTGACGTTTTAAATGAAACTTAAAACTCTTAACTCCACTTTCCCATATTCCTCCATGATGAGGAGCGCGAGGAACAATAAATTTCCAATTAATTCTTTCAGAGCAAAAGAAGTGAGATAATTTTTCATCGGGTTGATTTACCAAATTGTACAACCGCTTTAATTCATTGTTGGCTCCTACATAAGTTTTGGCGTTGTCGCTAAAGAGGGTAGAGCATTTTCCTCTACGGGACGTGAATCTTTTCAATGATGCGACAAATGCATCGGAGGTTAGATCTGACACTATTTCTAAATGAATTGCTCGTGTGGTCATGCACACAAAAATAGCAAGATATACCTTTTGCAAAGAACCCTTTCGTTGGTTTTTATTTTTAATTAGAAATGGACCTGCAAAATCCGTTCCTGTATTTAGAAAGGGAAAAGTTTGAGAACAACGTTCTTTTGGCAATTCACCCATCTTTTGAACAAGAAATCGTGGGTTACATTTATTACATTTTACACACTCATGAACAATACTTCTAGCAAGATCTCTGCCACGTATAATCCAAAATCTTTGTCTGGATTCATGCAATAGTGATTGTGCACCGATGTGGCAATTATTTTCATGCAAATCTAATAAAATGAGCTTTGCTAACCTATGATTTTTAGAAAGGACAATAGGATGTTTGACATCAAAGGGGAGATCAGAGTTTGAAAGGCGACCTCCAACTCGAATTACATTTGAATCTTTATCAAAGAATGGTGACAAAAATTTTAACTTACTTGAAGATGTTACTGGTTTTTGAGACCTCAAAAGCTGATAGTCCTCAATAAGGCTTTCTTGTTGAGCCATCGCTAAGAGTCGTAACTCGCTAGCATTTACTTCTTCTACTGAAAGGGACCCTGAATTGCCCCCTTTTTTCTTACAAATATCAATGAATCTAAGAACATAAGCGAAAGCATTAACTAGCTTTCGGTAATCATTGCTTGAATTTAGAAAACTAGACAAGAAGTCAATTTTTGCTAGAACTAAGGCAGTTTCAGGGGTTCCTTTCAGTTCCCTGAAGTAGATATTATTAAAATCACTTAGTTCAATAAAAGGTTCATTAAGATGTTCACGTTTGAAGGAATCTGGACCCTCCCACCACAACTCGTTGTTGATGAGAGCTCGTGCATCTAGACCACGAGAGATGATATCTGCTGGATTGTCCTTGGTAGATACATGATTCCACTCAAAGTTCGAGTCCAAGGATTGAATAATCTTTACTCTGTTGGACACATATGGACGTAATTTCTCGGGAGGAGTTTTGATCCAGGCGAGGGTGATAGAGGAATCCGTCCAAAGACAGATTCGATCCAAAGGCAGTTGGAGAATGGGCACAACTCTAGAAGTGAGTCGTGTCAAGAGCAAGGCGGCTGACAACTCCAAGCGAGGAATAGTCAGTTGACTCGACACTTGCTGAGCTTTGATTGGAGCTACCTTGGATTTACTGCACAAAAGTCTGGTTTGGGCAAGTCCTTGATAATTCTTAGAATGCAAGTAGATGGCTGCGCCGAAGGCCAGCTGTGATGCGTCTGCGTAGCCATGGAGCTCAATTACTGTAGGTTTAGGCAAAACAACGCATCGAGGAATTCGCACTTGATTTATTGCAGGTAATTGGCTAAGAAAGTTTATCCACTCTTTTAGTTCTTTGGATGGAAGAGGATCTGACCAGTCCAGTGAAAGTTTCCAGAGCCTTTGAAGAAAGATCTTTGCTCTTAAAATAACTGGTTGAATTAGTCCTAAAGGATCATAGAGTCTAGCTATAGTAGACAAGACTTCGCGTTTGGTGTAGCTTTCTTGAAGGTTTACAGTCACTTGGAATGTGAAGTAATCTGAACTTGAGCACCAAAGCATGCCTAATGTTTTGACTGCTGCATCTGGAGACGCGAAGGCGTATTCAGAAGTCGTGTTTCCTTGTAACAGTTCCGGATGATTAGAAATCCACTTGTGAAGGTGCATGCCTCCCTTTTTCAGAAGTTGGATGAGATCAGATTGTAGAGCCTTTGCCTTTTCGAGGGAATCTGCTCCTGAAAGTACGTCATCCACGTAGAAGTCGTTGCGGGTTACCTCAGAAGCAATAGGATGATTTTTCTGCTCATCATCAGCAAGGGCTAAGAGGGTTCTTGTCGCGAGGAATGGAGCCGAAGATGTACCGTAGGTGACAGTTCGTAGTCGATATGCTTCGACCGGTGCGAGCAGGCTTGGTTTCCAAAGGATGCATTGTAGATCCCTGTCTTCTGGTGCAATCAAAATCTGACGATACATTTTGCTGATGTCAGCGCTAAATGCAAACTGATGTTGGCGAAACCTTGTCGCGATGGAGAATAAGTCCTGTTGCACAGTACCACCGTTCAAGAGAATGGAGTTGAGCGAAACTCCTTGGCTATTCTTCTGGCTTGCATCAAAGACCACTCGTAAGGGTGTGGATGAACTTTCTGGACGCAGTACGGCATGATGGGGAATGTAATAGCAGTCCTCTTTTGGGATTTCAACCTTCTCCATATGATTGAGAAGGAGATATTCATCCATAAAGCCTTTGTATTGAGCTGCCTTTTCTGGATCAACGTCTAATTTTCTCCATAGATGATTAAGTCTTCTCTCAGCAGTATTTCTGGAATCACCTCTCCCTAACAATTCCCTACCTTTTTCTTTTAATGGGAGTTTGACTATATATCTACCTATATCATTTCGCGAAACAGTTTCTACGAAGTGTTTTTCGCAGTATACCTCCTCAACTGATTTATTTTTATTAATATCCTCACTATCATCGGGAAAGGATTCCAACTCAAAAAATCTCTGAAGTGAATTATTTAAATTGTCAGGTTTAGAAATTAATCCTGAAAAGAATTTTATTTCATTACTATTAATTGATCCTGACACTATGTAACCGAATACAGTGTTCTGTAGGATTAAAGAACCATCATTTGACTTAAATTTGTCTGCCTGCAACAAATCAAAAAACAATTCAGACCCAATTAACAAATGGATTTTACTGGGGATGTGATACTCTGGATCAGCTAGTTTTATACCCTTGGGCAAATTAATATTTGTAACATCAATTCTAGTTACCGGCGTTAAATCAGTAATTTTGGGCAAAATAAAAAATGTACTGCTTCTACAATAACTACCCTTTTCATTTGAAATAGTTGCTGAAACAGAACTTTTAACACTCATTTCTTTGGAATTTATCCCAGATAACGAAATATCACACCGTTCTTTTTTTAGTCCCAAGAAATCAAAAGCCTCTTTCGATAAAGCATTTATGCTACTTCCCGAATCTAGTATTGCTTTGACTTTTATTTTTGCACCACGCGCGTTTTCAATAAAAACAAGAGCAGTGCATAGAATCCCCGATTTATGACTCACAGAAAGAACTTTTTCGTCTGTCAAGGGCATAGAGCTTTTGGGGAAGAAAGGTGGAGCCGAATAATTTAGCTGCTCACCATTTGAATTCTGTTTTTGGTTATCAAGGGAAGGGGATGATTCATTGCACCTGGCGTTTTGTTTTTCGTAATGAAGCAATGTGTTATGTCGTCCTTTACAGAAACAAGAAATGTTAGATTTGCAGATGCCTCTATGGTTTTTTAAACAATTTCTGCATAGGTTGAGGCCTTTAACAGTTTCGATTCTTTGTTTGACAGACATATCATTAAACTGAGGGCATTTGAACAAAGAATGTTCATCATTGCATAATGAACACGGTTTTAAGTTTTGCTTAGAGTTTACAATTAATGACTTTTTAGTTGCAAAGGGGTAGTTTTGGTTATCCCTCACGAATCTGTTTGGATTATTTTTGTTATGCTTCCACTGATTTGAGTTTTTATCATTAACTGAAGAATTAGTGGTTTTGCTAATTCCTTCTAGAATACGAGCTCTTTCTTCCAAAAAGGAAAAAAACATATCTAAGGATGGAACCTCGTTTGATTTAATGGACATTTGAAACGCCTTTCTAGTTTCTTTTTCGATTTTTGTTTCCAAGATATTTAGCACTAAAATATCTGACAAGTCATTTCTTTTAAATTCGAGGTTTTCTAATGACCTAAGATTTCTTTTCATATTATCCACTAATTTCCTTAACTCACAAGGAGAATCTGAAATTTTATCACAATTAAGTGTGTTAACTATTATGCTATCTATTACTGCTCTTTTGTTTTCAAAACGTTCATCTAAAGCTAGAAACAAAGATTCAAAGGTGTCTTCCGAACTTTCTATTAGTTTCGCTTCATTATTTAATGCTGATCTGAGATAACACAATTTTTGTTCATCTGATAATAATTGAGAATCAATCATTGAATTAAATTGTTTTTTAAATATTGAATATTCCTCATACCTGCCTGAAAATGTTGGGAGAGGGATATCTGGAAGCTTAAGGTGAGGAGTGAAGTTCTCGACTTTTTTGTTGTCTTGTGTTGCGGGAAGAAGCATCTGGAATTTGACTTTTAATAACATGGCGGCTTCTTCCAAGTTTTCTAGCTCCCTGATGGGTTCATTGACGTCTTGTTGCTTGGGAAGATTGATGTACTCGTTGATGACATCTTTAATTTCTTCCTGTATTTGTTGTGCCACATAATGCTTCTTCTGTAGCTTTAGAAAGTCCAGTTCGCTTTTATTTTCTTTTTCTCCGAACTCATCGAAAAAGGTTTGAAGATTCTTGATCTTGTTATTGAGTAGAGTTCTTTTTCTATTCAGAGCCATGTTCACTAGGTTCTCAGGCTCGGCTTGACCACAAATGTTGGGTAAATAGCTGTTGTGAATGGATCGCTTGGAAGAACGACCTCTTACTTCGGTAGAGCAATGGACTGTGTTTTATTTTTCAACTTTACAATTGGTGAGCGCTCAGATGGCGCTGCAGTCTACAAATACTTAGAGCGTTAACAGATGGCGCTGCAGGTGCGGGAACAGAGATTATTTTAACAACAATGCCATTCCATGAAACTTTTTATAAAAAATTAAACACTCAAATAAAATTATTTTAAACTATATTTACCAGTTTTAAAATTTAAATTTCGTTGAAATATATTTTTAGATCATTAAATATGGTTTTTAAATAGACATATATAGTTTTTCTTTTAATAATTTTTTATTTGCATTATGTTTTTTTTTCATAACATTGGGATAAGCAGATCTCTTTTTGAGCAGAAATAAAGCTATTTCAGCAAAATGTAAACAAAACGCTTTCCGAAGAAGCAGGCAAAATCTGATGCACTATGCGGACTACACCGGCGCTGACAAATTCTGAGCGCAGATTTCCGATAATCGGAAATCTGAATCTGATTTCGGAATCTGATTAATTTTTGTGGAATTTAATCAGAGATGTTAGAATCAAAATTAACAAAAAAGCGCAGATCCATGTAGTTTCTCTCAGAAATAAAAAGATATTTAACAGAAATAAAATCAGTTGGGTGCTAGATATCACACCTAAAAAAACGCCTTCTGCAAAATTAATCACTCCTGAAATATACATGACCTATCGTAAGAGCTTTTATCAATACAGCATCAAAATCTTAAACTAAAATATTAGCCTTTTATGTGTAGCCTTTTCTCAAATACAATTTGTAACGAAACTCAAACACAATTTGTATCTTTCTAACACAACGACACTATCTATCCATACTTCATATTTTATTCAGTTATTTCCTTTGAGTGTCACACCAATCACCAACTGCCTTTAAGTAAACACACCATTGATAAAATATTCAATGAAGCCGCATACGCAAAGCATTATTCAACATACAGCCACCCACATCCACAACTGGAAACGTAGCACAGAGAAAATAGTCATTTCGGAGTTAGTTTAAATTACATTAGGCTATCTAATCAACATAAAATCACGGCTAATATTGCATATTGCTCTGGTTGATAGTACACGCAGTGAATTGAAATCGTTGTTTGTTTGACTATTATACTCTTCTTCATTAATTTTCATTAGTTTCTTTCGCTAACTCTTTCCTAATGAAGAAACGAGGAATGTAAGAACAACGCGATGGCTTTGACGAATGATTGTATTCCCATTTATTTTGCCTTCTTTTTTTATACTAGAGTATAATTGATTTTGTTGAGCTCTGTGAGTTAGAGCTTTTCAGAGTAGTACATATAGCTTCAAGAAATAGAGAAATTAATTGGAAGAAACGTAAGAAGTAATAATTCTAACTGAGGAATGGGGTATAAAGATAAATTAATGATTTATTTTGTTTAGTTTATAATGATAATCGCAATTGTTTTTTTTTTAGTTCACAAATAAATCCTGATATTTGTGGACATAATAATGTGTTTATTCTTACGGCTAGTTAAATTTTTTAGTATAATTCTTTAAACTAGAAGTGGGGAAAAAGTGTGAAACTTTGGATGACTTGAAAAAGTATTTAATAAATTGCAATCTCAATTGAATGCAATTCAATAATTATAGTGTTCGGCACTAGTTAACTAGAACTAGTTGCAACTAGTAGTTAACTACCGATCAACTAGTAGTTAACTAGTAGTTTAACTACTTTTAGTTTAAACTAGTTTAACTAGTAGTTGAACTACTTTTTTTAATAACTACTAGTTGAAACTACTTTCAAATTTTCAACTACTTTAAAAAAAAAATTTGTTTAAAACTTTTATCAAAATATACAAAAATTACACTGCTATTTATAACTAAAATGTCATGGTAGAGTACTCAATAAATACCATAACCAGAAATAAAGCGCCGTTTTGAGCGAAGCATAAAGTTTTTTGTGATATAGATAAGAAAGATGTATTAGAATTTGGGGAAAAAAAAGGTTATGAAATTAAATAGATTAGTTAACTAGTAGTTAACTACTTTGGGAAATAGTTAACTACTAGTTGCAACTAGTTACAGGAAAAAATAGTTAACTACTAGTTGCAACTAGATTTTCCCAGACTAGTTAGTAGTTGGTAGTTAACTACTTTTTGACCACTAGTTTCCGAACACTAAATAATTATTTGAATAACTTCTGATATGTTATACAAAACACTTGAAGAGAACTAAATTACTGTTTAATAGACATTTGTAGTGCAACAAATGGCGCACAGAACCACACATATCCGCATTAATTTTCATAGAAACTTGTAGTAATTGTAGTAAAGAAAATTATGTTCTTTCTTCATAAATGTATTTTAAAAAATGGGTTGCTCTATAAAAAAAATGCGTTTTACATGTGGATAATTTTACCCAGAAACACTGTACATTTCTTTAAATATTAACACAATTCAAATATGATTTTTAAATTTGTCTGAAATTATTTCAAGTGAAAATTGCAAGAGGGTCACTTTAAACCCAAATATACTGCACTCTTCTTATTTTCTTGTGAGTAATCTCGTTTGATTTATGACTCATTATTTCGAAAGGAAAGCTCTAAGTCCCAAAGCAAACACGAAAAATTTATCACAAGCCCTTTTCGAAGTCGTGTTTCAATGGCCAAATAAATGGATCTGTAATTTAATAAGAGAGTTAAGCTAGTACAAACTTAGTCCTGTGCAAATGGGCTAAAGATTATTAGTTTTGATTCGATTAAAATTCCTTTCGGGTATAATAAGCTTATGAGGGATTTTGGGAGCATCAGTAATGTCTGAACTGATTGTACTCATTAATTGAATGGCTTTTTAATGATCTTATAGATAATATGTAAACAAATTACTTATGTTCTGGGAATCAATTATTAAAAATTACAAAAACCCTTTTTGAATGTAAATAAATGTTTCCTTTACAATTCAATTTTACTATAAGTAAAATAAACTTCACATTTTTCTAGTATAAGTTTCTCATTGTAGGTTTTAAAAAAAAGTATTATAGAACTTTACAGGGGATAGGCAAAATCTAGTATTACTTTTTTTAATAAAAATTTCAAAGATGGTCTTGGATGAGAAGGAGCTATGACGGGTATGATAATATTTACACTTAGTAATACCGCAATTCAAGAAATGCAATACAATGTATTTATACAATCATTTTGAAACTTTCAGGAAACGTACTATTAAGGGTCATTAAATGTTACTATTAAGGGTTACATGTAATGTACATAATTTATTTTAGTTTTTTGATATTTAAGGAGATATATTGGGTTTAGTATAGACTGCATCTTTATGTGAAGCTTTCGAAAATTACAAATTTACACCAGTCAACAAAGGTTTATTCTTAACCACATACTCCAAACATTTTATGACAAGTTCTGCTATGCTCTGTCTATCCAATACAAGGGGATAATAATAATAGCACAAAAGTGAAAGGTTATAAAGGAGATCAAAATTTAAATTTAGCCTCATATCACCTTTAGAACCTACTCTGCCATTCTTAAAAGTTGGCCTTGTCCGTGACCGATTGCTCCTGCCTGAACTCGCTTCCATATCGTTCATGCATCTAAATAACCGCCTTCTTTTCGAACTTTAATTTCAATCGACTTGCTCGACACGTCATATCCGGCCTATATCGATGTAATTTCCGGAGTGGAAATGCAGCTAATCTGATAGCGCTCCCCTCTTCTTGGTGTAATGGTAGGAGAGGCTTCTGATGTTCTTAATGGCACTCGGAGAGGGTGACTGAGATTCGTTCTAGAGAAGGGGAAAGGGTTTGTTCAACTTCATTTGCACGATACTTGACTTTTAGGTGTTTTTAATGTGCCTAGGAATCAAATTTATGAGGGTTGGGACAATGTGTTGGGGGAAATTCCTGGGAAATAGAAACTTTTAGGTAGCATTTAACATTTAATTTAAGAATTTTGGAAATAGAATATGAAGTGGGTATTGTAAACACTGTTGTTCAATCTAAATTAAATAAATTTTATAAACTTTATTATTGATTCCAGTTATAAGTAAACCACCGAAATTTCTAAATTTAATGCTACATAATTCCTTTAATACATCAGAGTGTGCAAGAATCTTCATAACACATTTATTTTTTGTCAGTTCACCTTATATGCTTTTCAGCAACTTCTAAGTTTTTTGTTTTTACCCAAATCTTTGAAGTGTTAGCAAACTGTTTAACTAGGGAAATCAGTCGTACTCAAAAGAAACCTAGGTTGATATGATGGGTGGTGATTATATTTATAAATTTTTTAAATAAACAACTTGTAAAGTAATTTTAAAAAGAAACATGACTGCGACAAAAAGTTATGAAAATAAACCGTATTAGTTTAGAGGTTTTCTTGATTCATTGCTCATTAAGTTTATATAGATTGAATAATTTATATACAATAAAAATTTTCTCATAGTTTTCTCTTTTGAAGAAAGAATGGGAGTGTGGGAGATAGAGAGATTAGGTAAAATTAATGAGAAGGTTAGATGATAACGTAGAAAAGAGTTATAGGTCAATATCTGCGTCAATGGTAATCAGGGCCGTGTGGTGGTATGAGGCAAAGAGGCAGCTGCCTCAGGCGGCATTTTTCTGAGGGCGGCAAAATTCCCCTGGAATTTTTATTTTTTTACTCTAAAGGAGCTTTCTCTGCAATTTGTTTACACGTTTTTGTGGTAGGAAAACAGAAATAGTATTTTTATAGTCAAGCTGAAAAATCTGTCAGCTTGAAACTCGATCCAAAACAGGTGCCCGGCACGCGACCCCTCGCAGCCTTCGCAATGCAAAGAGAGGGGGTCGAGAGCGTCTTGTTTACACGATGTTAGTGTGTCGGGGTCCAGTGATTGATAGTTTTTCAGTTTCAGCTCAGATTCAGCTTGACTCTGACCAAGGTTGTTAAGTATTTAAATACTTAGTAACGGAAATACTTTTTAAATACTTTAAAAGTATTTAGTTACATTAGTTACTTTTTCAGTATCGAACTGGTATTTAACTACAAAAATTTTAAAGTAACTAACTCTTTGTTACTTAAATACCTATGCTGTACTTTAGTTACTTTCTAAACCCAGAATTTAAAAAACGGAATCCAACATTGGAGAGGGGAACAAAACACTTCTTCCTGCTTCCGCATAGCCTGAGGGGAAAAAGCGTTCTCGGCAGTGGCCGACTGCCCGACCGGACACCCGGGCGACAGCGCTGACACTCCTCCCCCGACAATTTATAGCCCCCCTGTGTTGACGAGGAGCGGGCGCTTGTGTGTTCTCTGGGTGGCCGGCCGCCTTGCAGGTCGAATTGCAGCGCAGGAGATGGAATAGCCGATATGGCACCGTTTTATACTTTTATGGCCACTAATTGTTCGTAGTTTCTTGTTTTCCCACCCCACCTTCCACGAACCAAAGGGAGGGAGGGCACATTTTCAAGGGCAAAGGCAATCAAATTTTACCAGAGCCTCCTTCAGTTCCTTTTTGTTTGTGCTCTCGAAAAGCTGCAAGTTTCCTGCCTCCTGGATAGAAGAAGTATATTTATTTAAGAAGACCAACTGCTTAGAAGTATAATGTCCCAAAAAGAGCTAGGTTGTGTTTATATTTTTTTTAAAGTAGAGTGAAGGGATTAAGGATTTATGTTTTCTTTATATTTTTATCTAGATAATTACAATTGATTTTATTTTTTGATATTTGTATATGACATGGGACTTGAAAATTCTCCAGTTTTTGCTCAAAAGGCCTTTTATAAAACGTAACTTTTTTTAGTGGACGTTTCATAAGTGCGAAAATTCCGGTCAATGTAAAATAAAAACCGTTCAGTTAATTCCAGTGAAGAATAAAAAAAAAAAAAATTATATAGCTTTACCCATGTAATAATTTAGTTTTTACTAACCGTAATTTTCGTATAACCTTTTGTATAGAGTTTTTTAACAAGATACTCTGATTAAAAAAAATTAACTAAATAAAACAAAAATTCCGAATTACACTATATACAAATCTAAGGGTATTTTATTTTTTCATTCCATAAGTTTAATTTCATGAAAGCAAACAGTTTTAAGGAACCTCCAAAACTGTATTTATGAAGAAAAACTAAGCCCCCCCCCCCGAAAAAATATTACCATCCTTTAACTTTTTTCATATTGATTGTATTTTGGTAATTAAAATAAAATCCTTCCATAATAATAAAAAAAAACAGTTAAAACTTAAATATTCATTTTTATAGTAGTAAAATAAATTGTGTTGTAATTTATATATTTAAACTCCTGGACTTTTATTTTGAAGTTTAAATATAATTTCTATGAAGTAGTTTCAAAAATTAATCCATTCCCGGGAATGACTGAAATTCCGGGGATTTCCCGGGAAGATTATACTATGACTAAATATACTAATGACCTGAAAAAATACTATATTATTTATTTATTCAATTTTGGGATTGTTGGTCGTGTCTTTAGGAATTTAAATCCATAGGGGAGAGTACCCCAAAGCGAGTATGCTAACTTTGAAAGCTCAAAAACCTCAATTATTGTTTGATAAATGTGTAGCTTCTAAAAATGAATTTTGAATAATTTACTCAAGTGTTCAAATGAAATGCATGTTTAAATCTACTTCTCAAATGGGGCACTTTTGAACATAATTTCTTAATTCTTAGAATGATGAGAAAAGGAGTATTTTTCACCATAACCACTGGTTCGGGAAAGGTTTGGAAACTCCAACTCTCAAGCGTCACCTCCAGCCATGGACCGGTTTCGTCCTTGTTAGGACTCATCAGCACGGCATAGGAAGGTAACGCAAGAGAGTGGAGGAAGGCTTCTAGTCAAGCCGACTATAATGGAAAAAGTGGTGACCATGATTAGTCAACCACTATCTGCCACTTTTTCCATTATAGTCGGCTTGACTAGAAGCCTTCCTCCACTCTCTTGCGTTACCTTCCTATGCCGTGCTGAGGAGTCCTAACAAGGACGAAACCGGTCCATGGCTGGAGGTGACGCTTGAGAGTTGGAGTTTCCAAACTTAGAATGATGGTTTAGGTTAGAAATTCTCTCGTTAGTTCTGAATTATCAAGGATGCAGTGTATATGAAAATCACAAAATGTTGCTTTTATTGCTGAAAAAAAAGTGTTTTGAATCATGTAAAATATAATTGCCCTTTTTGAAACTAATTAATGGTAATTTAATTATATTACTAGAAATTGGTTAGTTTTCTACAAGCTACAACGCAATTCCCCCATAATTAGAGAATTATTGGGGGACTTAATTATGTATGATTAATTACTAATTAAATATATATCATTAATTACCAATCAATAAGTTATTTATGATTAATTTTAATTAAATATTTACATTAATTAATCTTAATTAATTTGAAGTATCAATTATTTAAAGGAAAAATACATAAGGGGTGGCATTTCTAGGACTTGCCTCATACTGGGTAAATCTACCACACGGCCCTGATGGTAATGGTGAATTAAATTTGCGAAATATTCACTTTTAACATTGATTCACTGGTCGCAGCGGAGCAAATCGAAGAACGAAACTATGAGGATTATTGTTTATCGTGCTGCCATCTACATAAAAGTTACCAAGTCGTTCAATTTTCAACAAAAATATTGATTTTAAGTACGTGCTGACATCTAGAAAATATAATAACAGATAGCTTTATATTTTTGAAAATATCATCTACTTTTCTGGGTTTTAGAAATTTAAGCACGGTGAAGTAAGTATTAGAAATTTTTAATGCAATAAAACTTAAAATTTTTGAAATTTTCCCTAAGCTTAAGTAATTTCTTAATATTTTGTTCAGCAAGATATCTTTGCCCAAAATCTTTTTAATTTTCATTCGTCCGATCGTGAAAGCATTCAGCTTTTTATTCTTCTCAGCAGTTTTATCAAATTACCTTCAAAATTTAAAATATATTTTTTTAACTTAAGATTTTTTTTTTAGTTTTATGGTTATAATAATATATGGTGTGTCTATCAAAGTTGCAAAGTTTTTAAATTTAAAAAAAAATATTTTTTTTTTTAAATATTTTTCTGAACAAAATTTTCTTTAAACCGCATTAGGAAAAAAAATCGAGGGTGAAATACCTTTCATCATTTAAAGTGAAGTTCCGTCTATTTACGTTAGATTTAAATCCACTACAATTCCAGAATTATTCTTTTTCTTGGTGGGGGAGAGGGAATGAATACGAAAGAATTTTTTCAAAACTGAAAAATATACCTGTCACATTAGCTAACATTTAACCTTAAGATGCTTATCTAACATACTGTGGTTTTGTTACTATTATTAAAAATTTTTGTATGTGTATTTTTTTTTTTAATTTTCTCGCCCAAATGATACGTAATTTTTATAATTAAATATGTCTTTGTGCTTTTTGTTTACTTTTTTACAAGAGTGCAAAGTGTAAAAAATGTTAGCTGTATAGTCATTTTATTTTACAGGTTTAAAACATAATTTCCCAAACATGAACTCAGCTACATAGGAAAGAACTTTATTTACACAAAATCATGAGTATTTTACAGTGAGAAGAAGTTACATATATACACTTGTACATCACAGGGCATCAACGGCCCATATATTTGGCACAGCCGAATCATAGCTGCATATTCTGCAACTGGAGTCCTTGGAGAGCTTGCCTGAACTCCTGCTCCAAAGCCTGGGGAAGGATCTCACTGGCCAAAGGCAAAAGCTCACTAGCCTGGACGTCAGGCATCAACTCAGAAGCCTGGACCTCAGGAAAGAGCTGAGAAGCCTGGACCTCAGGAAAGAGCTGAGAAGCTTGGATGTCAGGAAGAAGCTGAGAAGCCTGAGCCTGGGGAAGAAGCTGTTGAAGCTGTTGACCCTGGGGAAGGAACTGCTGAACCTGAGCCTGAGGAACGTATTGCATAGCTCTGACTTGTTGCACAGCTCTGGCCTGAGCCATCTGTAGAACCTGCAGCTGTTGCATGGCCTGGGCTTGGGCTTGTTGGAACATCTGCTCCTGAGGCTGAGGCAGGACTAGTCCGAGATTGGCTGCCCTTCCCTCTTGGAGGGAGTGGCCTTGGTAGAGGGCGTTGCCCTGGATGTGGTGTCCATGGTGATGGCCGTGGCCATGGTGATGGTGATGGCCGCGGTAGTGGGAGAGAAGCTTGGCTAGGAGTCCTGCGGCGAGGATGAACTCGACTCCGCGGCTCTGGTGTCGGTTGCCGCCGCCGAAGATGTGGCTGAGGAAGCTCTGGCGGGCCTCCACTATTGCGGTGGATGCCACCAGGAGGCAAAAGCAGAAGGACAGGAACTTTTGGGAGGCCATATCTGGGATGACGGGTAGGGGATGGACTCTGTAATTAAAGACAGAACTTTTAATTACGGGTGGTGGAAAATGACACCTTTCCACAGGATTATACTCATTATTGAACGTAAATTAGATTCGAAATAATTGCAAAGAAAAGAGGAATTCAGATTTTTTATATTGAAGAAAACAGTTGAATATTTTAAAGGAAATGTTTGGAATAAAATAATGATAGTATGTAAATTGACTATGGAATTCATCCAATTCCTTGAAAAATCCCTCCTGTGAGACCGTTACTAAATCTGAACATAACCTAAAACTGCTCCACGTTTTTATTTTAAACTTTAAATCTATATTACTAGTTTCACTATATGTGTCCTTAATGTTTAATACTCGTTAGTATAGGGTAAAATAAACTTGCAATTTGCTAGAATTTTAATTTTTTTAGCAATAGTAAGAACTAAGGTTATAAAGGGAATCACATAGTGTATGACAAGTTTATTCCATAGTTCAAGAGCACACTGTTCCAATCGTGGTACGCTCAAAGCGGATCCTTCTAAGGAAACTACCAGCCTATAAATTATGCAATTTATAAGTAAGATGTATACATATACAATTAAAAATAAATTTGTATTCACGTTAAAGGAGAAAACAGTAAAAAATAAAATAATTAAAAATAAGAAGAGAAGTAGTATCTATGTATTTATAATTGATTTTCTCTGTAAACTAATTAAATTTTCAAATTTTAAAAGGTTCAAATTTTGACTAATTAGCAATATATATTTAACTTGTGTAAAGAATGAAACTCGTCGAATTAAATAAATTAATTAGCTAATGATCTGTAATTTATAATTTTCCTAAGGCTAAACTAATTTTATAATAATTTATTCTATGTATTATAATTAGAGTATTTCAATTAGCAAATATTTATTAGCTCACTACCAAGGTTATAATTGTTTTTAAATTATTATTCTGTAACACATACCAATGTGTATAATTAAAACGGAATTATTTTACACGTATTTTTCGAAATGTTCAAATATCCTCTAGATTTTTTAATTCAATGTTTTAAAAACTACATTTTCTTATAACAATTGAAATACTGTTATACTGTATAACAGAGATAGCTCAACTTACTTGTTTCCGAGAGAACTGAGGTAGGAATGATGTTTCAGCCATGACCGAGTCCCTTTATATACCTCAACCCTCCCCTTCGGAAGTAGCCAACTTCCTAAAGGTAGACCACTTCCTAATTAAAAAGGTTCCTTTCCTCAGTTCCGAAATCCCTTGTAAGTCCGCCACAAAAGCTGTTCCTCGAGGAAAGTAGTTGATTTCCATTTTCTTAAACCAACGGATGGGAGAAAATCGGTGAACTTTAACGTTTAGGGAAATCATTCAGAGTTTGAGAAAAGATTTTTATGGGGAAATAAAGTTATTTCGCCTTTTGTTACCGTAACTTTCCATGTAATAGGCTTAGTAGTACTAAGAGGATTGGAAAAGGAGCTGAGCGTGAGAGATACGATCGTGAGAATCAATGTTATTAGAGATTTTTTTAGATTTCCGAGGGTTTGATTATTCATGAATCAAGGTATTTATCAGAAGTATTTGCGTTTAGATTTGTGTTTTTATCTATGGTAGCTAAGAAATGTTTCTTTTAAATGGTTCCTTTCCTTTAAATAATTAAAGGATCAGAGGTCTGAATTCATTGTGAATAGCGACTATAGCATTTTTGATTGGGATTACAACCGCCTTGGGATGTTTAATTAAAGAAGAAATTGAAATGGAATTGTTTTACCTTTTGTCCATTCCATTTGAATTAATTATTGCTTTGATCTCATTTCTTTTAAGCAATTAAAGTTAAAGTAATTAGGATAATTAAATATAGAAAATATCATTAAACTTATAATCGAGATAAGTATTTGGGGTTTTTTTTAGTTTTTTTTTTAGTTTATCAGTAGTATAGTTATTTTTAGTATTAGTATAGCACTATTTTAGTTTAGTTATTTTTTAATTTTTTTTTCCAGTTTGGCGAAAACAAAAACTATTATAGCGACAGAACTATGATTTTTTTACTATACCTCATACAATGATGTATGAAGATGTGCTCTACGTCGCATATCTTTGGCACCTTTTCGATTTTTTCAATCTAAAAGAAAAACTAATCACTGTTAGAGAAAAAGATTAACGTTTTATTCTTTAAAAAATCGAATGCGTTTTAGAATTATTAAGCATCAAAGTTAAATTTTTCCAAAGTTTTACTATCATGTCTTCAACAGACATGTTTAATGTTTGTTAAAGATTATTCATTATATTTTTAAATGGTTCAATAGATAGTCGCGAGGAAGGATTATATTCAAAAGTTTTGTGGGTGCAAGTTTTTATCTAAGTTTGTAGACTAGGACACTGCATTTTTTTTCCGAATTTCCCAGGTGCCCCCTCATGTTGTTACAAATACTGAAAGATTACCTGCAAATTTTCAGGTGTCTCTAGGCCAATTTTCGACCATCGAAAACCTAAAAAGTAGTTTTCTCCCCCCTCCCCATGTTAATGTATAGATTAACATTTTTAACACATTGTAATCGCTATTTCATATTGTAAACGACAAAAAATATAGCCAACAAAAATGAATTTGCTCCCCGTATTCCAAAAATGAATCGAACCCCGGTCTTCCGCGTGACAGGAGGACATACTGACCACTATACTAACGAGGATACGATAGAATAATGTCTGGCCAAAAAATTTCAATTATGGTTTGAAAAAGTATCAAATAAATTAATGTTTTATTCAAACTGAACTGAAAGAGATTGGGATAAATAAATGCACTTTTGAAGAATAAAAATATTTATTTTTTTCCTGTTTACTTCGCAAAAGCTATCATGTAACAAAAAATTGTGCTGCAATTTTAGATTCATTCATGGATTCATTACATCAAATTAATTACATAATGTAATTTCATTAAATGTTTATCGTGCTGTCATCTATGTGGAGCGTTATAAACTGATATCAGTGTCAAGAATGAAGTTACACTGTTTATTTTATTAAGGGGGGATCCCATTTTTACCATCCCAAAAAGCTTCAAAAAGAAATTTGAAATTTTTTTTTTTTGCAAACTTGCAATTTTCTGTTCCTCTTAGAATATACCATGTCAATATCAAGTGTGCAACTGAATATTTTATTTCGAATCCGATGGGAGGCATACTTTCTCAAAGTGAACTGTACAAATGTTTAATTTTTCATCCCATATTCATAAACTGATTTTTAAGCTTGATATTGAGCAAGTAATGAATGTTGGGCATTCAAAAAAAACATAGGCGGTTTTTTTTTAATTGCGTTAAAATTGAGTGAGATATTTTTAATAAACTGGATTCTTCCTTTTTTGTTATTTAAAAGAGGATTTGCACGTTTTTTATTTAATTAAAAGTTTTCTCGTTATATTTATCTTATTTTTCAAAAAGAGATAACATTTTAGATAAGATGGAACTTTATTTGGAATGTTCAAATTTCGATAAATTTTAATTTTTTGAATTTTTTATGTATTTTTTTTTAGTGTTAGGTGTTTTCTTAATTAAATACTTTTTTACCACTTCTTCCTCAAATCTTAAAAATAAAAAAACTTTTTCAATACTGTTGTTGGTGTTACTAATCCTTCACTTGTCTGACGAAGTCAGACCAGTTCCATAACCATAACCTATAACTTATTAATAAAAATTTTTTTATTATTTTTTCTTCATTTTTCACAACCACTTTACATAACTAAGACTATCCTGCCCAAATGTAATGTTTTAATAAAGTTCTGAAGAAATACTTACATTGTAATGTCATGGGGAAGGGTTTAGACAAGTCAGTCCCCCCCCCCCATATAAAAATGTTTTTGACAGGATAGCCATTATTTTAATAAGTAATATTTCCAAAAGAATCAGGGGTAGCATGTCCCCGCCCCCCTCCGACCTTAAAAGCTTACATGCCTTGCATATTCTACATAATTTGCAGAATTGACCACTGACGAACTAAAGATAAGAACCACTCAAACCACTGGTCATCAGTGTTCAAAAGCCAATATAACTTTGACCACTCCTCGCGGGTATGATGTAAAAAGGGGAGGAGCCAAACCCGTGACGATGACGAATAGAGAGGCTGAAATTAGTAAACATTCGAGGTTGGGGACTAGTGAATCATCACCAAACTTGAACTCCCAAGACATGTGCTCAGGTACCGGGTTGTGTTTCTCAAAGGAGTGAGTGTATTTTGCGCTCATTTTCAAAGCAGGAAGTTCTAGAAAATGAATTCTCGGTGAACTTCGGGATTATTTTGAGATTTACAATGAGGCCAGGTAAGTAAACATTGTGATCGTCATATTCCACAGTGCGTTAAAGGAAGAGACATTAATTGTTTTAAAGGAAGAGACATTAATTAAGCACTATTTTAGAGGTTCGGGCTCAAAAATTGTGAATTAGTCTTTTTGGTATTGGGGTTCTCAATACTCTCAAAGTATTCTGACAGTACTTAACTTCTTAATTTTGTTACCTTAAATTTTCTTTCTGTCTTGGAAAATAATTCTGAATTTGTTTCACTCATTTTATATCTATGCATTTAAAAATCTTCGTTTAAAGAAGAAATTATAAACATGAACATGGTCATATGCCATTGTAAAAATGGGTAAATATGCCATTAAATACTTTTCTAATTATTAAGAATATTTTGCATCAGTTTTCTCATTTAGTAATTAAGAAGTGAGATCATTTCAAAGTCTTCATATAATTTTTCAATTTTATAATATTTAAAAAATACATTACAACTACTATCTAGGAAAGCATTCAAATATTTGTATTGAAAAGGGGCATAACTTCTCTGAGAGCAAAAAAATATCGCGTTTAGCATTAGGGTATCACTGGTTTAACAAATTTTGTAAAACTTACGGTCTTTAACGAAAATGCATCTACAAAAATATTAAAACTATTTTGATAATTCTGTAGAACTTGCATTTAATTTTTCTCACTCAATAAGAAACACGCTTGCTTACTTAAACAATTTTAAAAGAATTCATATTGAAAACGTCCATTTCCTCTGCTTTTCTTTTAATGTGCATCTTAACATGTTGAAATCATCAAGAAAACAATAAATCAAAATCTGGCTGCATTGATTATTTAAATGATAGCGCCTCATTTCAATAACATTAATAAATAAGTAATTTCTGTTGCGTTTTCATGTGATTTAGTCCATTACTTTCTTTTCACCTGCTCAAACGTGACTTGAGACATGTGCAATGGCCGAGGCCATTCCCTAAATTAGTGGAATTATTTACCTGAAGAGTTGCACTTGCCATCGTAACCTTTGCGATTCCTGTGATATTTATTACTTTCGGAAAGACATGAAGGAGGAATTAAGGAGAATCTTCTGCATCTTTATCCTCTCATTCAATGTAGCCTGCTCTTTCCCTTGAAGATGCTTATCTGAAGATTGTATTGGATGGCAAAAAGCAGAAATAACAAGTTTTTCAGAAAGAATTTTAAAGATGCAAGAATACATATGATAACCACACACACATAGGAAAGGACACAACTATAGATATCGTACCCATACATGTTATTATGATATACAATATATTGAATGCTGTAATTGAAATTTTCGAATTATTACTCTACTTAAAAGTGTTATTGGATCTTTTCTTCTGGATTACTTCTTATTGGATCAAGGGTAAAATCAAGAGCTATATCAAGGTAATTTAATGCAGGTCTATACTGGATAAATTTTTATCAAATTAAATATTTTTTATTGTGTTTTTCGGCATATTCTCTGATTATAGAGTGTATTTTCAGGTGACGTCACGACCGGTTGTTTTCTTTTAACTGTTAATCTTTTGTAGGGCTTTTAACTGTTGCTAAAGTTGCTTAAATTGCAAATGCTCCAATAGAAGAATTGCACGACCAGCTATTTTCTTTAACTGTTAACCTTCTGCAGGGCAAAAAACTGTAACTTTCTGTTGCTAAGGCCGTTGTTAGGTCCGAGTCATGTGATTTAAAATGCTCTATAGGAATAAGTTCATTGGTTTAATGTTCCTCGTAATAAATATAGGCTTCTTTAATCTTTAGTAAAAGAGGCCATATATTATTAAGAGCCTTCACTCACTAGGCGTAGTTTTTTTTGCATCTGAAAAAATATTTTAAGTTAAAGCCAATTAATAAAATGTTTAAAGGAGGTAAGTAGAAAACGTATTTCATACACATTCCATTGTAGTTGCATTGCATCTTATCAAGTTGTTTATCGAAATTTTCGCCTCAAAATATTATCATCATCACAGTTTCATTACGTTTTAAACTAACTTTTTAATCACTGGGTACTTGAACCCACAATATATGTGTCATCAAGATAGTGATAATGTTTGTGTAACTTCTTTGCAGCTGATGTTCAAATAAAAAAATACACCTGACTTTCACTTTATATAAGACAACAACAAATATCAAAATTCCATGATTTGAGAGTATAGGTATTCAAAAACCTTTGCCTTCTTAATGTTCACGAAGTTGTTGAAAGTCTAGTTCAAATTAAAAAGTCATAATTTAGGAAGAAAAGAAAAAAAATGTTTCGAAAAAATATTGACGCCAATTTTCAAATCATGTCATTTATCGTTACAAATATCTATATAAAAACATTGGTATAGCATTAAGCGTTAAGCTTTGAAGGGGAAATCTGGATATCGCATAAAAAAGAGGTTAGTCCAAAGAGCAAACGCAAAAAAAAATATAAGCAAGATCACAGCAACACATTTTCACTTTTACAACATGTAAAGTTCATTTCATTGAGGAATACCTATGGAAATTATTTTTTTTTTCACCTACTAGTTATAAATAATGACAAGTTCTGAAGGTTCTTCGATTTTATCAGAATGATATTTATTAGTGACACAAATGAGGACGGTTTCGAATTTTTAAGTAGCGTTTCTTCCTCTCTTGATATCGTAAAAAATGTGCAAATGTCATTTAGAAGAAATATTTATTAATAGTACTTTCCCTATCGAGCACTTAAAGTTGAGTGGATGTCTGTAATGAATTCACTTAAATTTGTGAAGTTACCAAAAATGTGTTACAAGGTCAAGATATTCTCAAAGATTTTTTTTCTACTCCTATTTTCGTAATAAGATTTCTATGGGACCTTCACTACACTAGTGGTTCTACATCCAAATCAAGATAGAGATTTCCAGTATATTCATTATTTTAAATTGTATTTACCATGGATTGCATAATAGTATAACTTTTCCATGAATTCCTTGATATCTTCTCTTAAAATATTAAACATATTCTCCTAAATTGAATAGAAATATTTAATGACTCGTATAATACTTGAATTAAATGCTGTTTTACTATACGATTTTCTACTTTTACATTCTTTCATTGCGTGTTTTTTTTATGAATAAGCAAATATTTTCATTTCATCCAAGTTACAAAGAAACTTAGTGCCGAAAACTTACAAACAGGGGCGTCATTTCAATTTTTGGTTCGGGGTTCAAAGAATTTTTTAAGTGGGGCAGGGTAGTAAGCAGACTTTTGTTCCGGGTGACCTCGCAACGTCATTTCTAAGGTACCCAGAAACGAATACTTTTATTTATACATAGATCAATTAAAACTAGTATTTGAATAATAATTACAAAATTTTACATGAGCTTTAAGTAAAAATAGGGGTCCGGAGGGTCTTTCCCAGAAACTTTTTGAAAAATTGCCTCTAAAAGTAATGTTTTTGTTTCATCTAATTTTTGTCAATGTTTATTGCATATTTTTAATAACGGTTTATTAATTTCAAATGGTTTGACATGAGGCATGAAGTCAACGCAATTGAAGAACACATCTCTCAAATCATTACAGCTTTATAATATTTGATAAAAAAAAACCTGAAACAAATTTTTAACACTCATTGAGCATTTTGAAATCTTTCAGCAGTTTCCTTTTCTAAATATTTTAATATAGATCACACTTGTAACTTGTGTGACTGAAATTACACCCAAAATATGTTTACACTTACTATTTATGATTAGGGTTTTGAAGCTTATACCAGAAATATCCCACGTAAGTCCACTTAGCAACAAAAAAGTCTAATCAGCATAAATCTTAGCAGATAACTTTTACGGGAATCCCCATACATTTCCTCCAGTCCGACTGTCTCAGAAAAAGTGATTATTGCATCTTATTAAGTTCCAAACTATCTTTTAGTTTTTCTTCTTTCCAAACAGCTTAAAGGTCATTTATAGTTTTGGTTTTGCCCTCCTTGAAGTACTTATTTTCAATTTTCTTGAAGAAAAGGTAGCATGTAATATTTTTTTTTTTTTACAAACCATCATCACAGGCATTTTTTGTCATTCACTTCTATTGATTTCTTTTGTTACAAACAAGTTTCAATATGAAAATTCTTTAAATGTTTAATAATAATTGAAATATTTTTTATGTATTCCGCTATAAGTCACTCGTAGAGAGGAACAGTGATTTCAAATGAAATTCTTCACAAAATAAGAATCAACAAAATCACGGTCATGTTAACCATTTCACACAGTGCAATCAAGTTAGTGCGTGTTTCGTCCGAACTAAAACCCTCATTTGCTTACTTCTCATCATTCAAGCCTCCCCAACAACCCATGTTAAGGCTTTTGCGCAAGTTTATGGCTTGCGTGGAAAGTACTTCCTGCTTGTTAATGAAACATCTAATTAAACTCTGGGGTTTCACACCGTTGCTTTTGAGAGCATTCTTCCACTAAACAAGTGTGAATCCAATTACACGTCTGATTTGGATTAGACTCCCTGAGAAGTATAGCGTGTTCGCCGGTAAACGCAAATTCAAACAAGGAAAAACAGATTGAATGTCACTAGCACATATCGGCTGCTGAGAAGGAAAGTGGTCCATGTCCACCGAACGTATGTTTTAAGTAATTGTAGGTTGTTTTTTGACTTTATTAGAAAACTACCACATGATATTAAGAATCTGATAAATAAATCAAAATTCATGCTTTTCTCAAGTTTTACCACTGTCATTCTGCTGCAGAATTTCGCATAAAACAGTTGATGTGTTAGGTATCGTCGGTTTACTGGAGAAAGGCATTTTTGAAATTTGACCCCCAAAAGTAGTGTTTTAACTCATACCTCATTTAACTCATTTTACCCTTGCAAGTTGCAGAAATTCCAAGAGAAAAACTGTCGAAAAATTGTTGTCAAAATTCCGGAGAGTGGTGAACCCCTAAACCCCCCTTGGAAACGGCCCTTGGCGATACCAGGGTTATACGAAAAAACTCGTCAGTAAAATCCGGCAATAAAAAACATATTTATCACATGGGGAAAGCTATAATGTTTTTTATTTTTTCAACCGGATTTTACTGACCGATTTTTAGATTGACTGGTATTTTAGCAACACCGATCTTTTGCGCCAACCAACATATAACGCTATATTTAGCTTGGCGAGATTTTGAGAGTGTGCCAAGGCACTGCTCGTTCGTTTTGGCGCTGTTCTACCATTTTCATAAGGTTCGCCAAAAGTGACTTAGTGCCTTTTCCTGCAAGCCGATTATATGTTTTCGGTTAAATGAGAGTGGAATAAAAATTGTTGATTCATCAATTTTAATGGTTCTTTCATTTTGTTTAATAATTCAGGTAGAAAACAGGAATTTCCACAACATGAAAATTTGTCTTGCATGCGAAAAATATCATCTACCATATTACTCCTCAATCTAAAATGGTTGCTGCAAACATTTCACTAAGAATGATTAGGAATAAAATTTCGATAAACATTCTGTTGCAACGATGATCTAAAAATATTAAAACTAAGCAACTTCTCAGGAACATAAGGAAAGCCACCGATAATATGCAATGATGTTGGCGAAATTTGATCATTCCTTCAGTTTTTGAAGATGATAAGGAATAAAGGTAAGGGGAACTATTATAATTTACCCCTAATCCAAATCATTCAAGTGTTTTTTTTTTTGCGAAAACCATTATTCTAAAACCTTAATTTCAAAAGGTATTTTTTTTAGTTCACTGTCATAAATTGTTTAATAATTTTTCTCCCTTCCAAAGCTTTGAAGAAGGGATTTTCAAAAGGGTCGATATTGACCCCCAAGAGTCGATGCGGTATTTAAAGGATGTTAATGAAGCTAAGAGGTTAAATTATTTGAAAGCTTGGTGTTATACTGAATTTCCAGGCATATAAAAACATAATAAGGTAAAAAAAGGCCTAAAATCAGTAGAAAAGAAATTACAAATACCTTTTTTTATTTTGAAAGTAACCTACTCGACCTTTAAAATATACTAATTCAATATTGATAAGTGTGAGAAATTTGTGACCCTTTAATATTAGTTATTAAGTGGTAGGAAGGAATCACATTAAGATAGCTGGACATCTGTGATTCATCCATTATATTCTTTTCGCATTGGCGTATTTCAACAGTGGAAACGCTTCCTAACATTTCTAATGATGCGTGTATGAGTGTATTCTAGTTTAAGCAATAGATAATACACACAATAAAGTTACTGAAAAATAATTCTTACCAAAACTTTTAAACTTCATGACTTTTGCATACAATTAGGAAAATCTAATGAATAAAAGAATACCCAAGGGATACTATACCCTACATTCATATGAAAATTATGTCTCAACCTGTACAAATATCTTCTCCCTATATGTTTGTTCAGAGTCTTATTTTGAGATATTCTAGACAATTATACGTCGTAACTTTGAGCCTGAAGCAGTGAAACTTTTTTTAATCATGCTCATCTGTTCGTATACCTGTCTTTGATGTTCCTTGCATTTGCTTACAATGGAAAACCGTGCCTGAAAAACGATGTTTTAAGACACATTTTTATTTGTTTTAGGTGTATATCTTTTGTAATGTCTTATTGTGAACAGATTCAGTCTTTTGAAACGATAGTTAAATTCCTTTAAAGCTATATGTACTTAGTATACAATACGCATAGGAAATGGTTTATAAGGAGGCAGTAGAAGTACCTTCTGTAAACTGTCATTAATCCATTAATCTAAAAATAAGCATAGCAACTATGAAACGCAATAAAAATAAACTATATATAAATGTACTCTATTTCCTTTGCATAAAATACCACCTAATAATTTAAAAAACATTTCTTATACTTATATAGTACTATATTATCGGATTATATTGAGTTTCCACATTTTGAATTGAAATTATATCACTAAGTAAGTTAATATATGTTAATAGCCTTATAAGATTTCTTTATAATGCTTTTCTTATAACTTCAAGCAAATTCCTATATAATTTACGCTATTTTTTTACCCTCCCGCTATGCATTTGCATAGAAATGTACATTACCTAGACTAGACGTATAGTATAGGTAGTGTATGAAATAGTATAAAGTATAAGCTCCAGTACGGTTATGCATATACATTTAGAATTAAAAATACAAATGATTTGGTACTTGGGAATGAAAGAGAGCTAAAACATTACAAATCATCGTTTAAAAACGATTCATAACAGTGATAAAATTAAAATCTTTCAGAACATATCTCTATATCGATGTGAGGGAAAGTAGCAAAGTTTATAAGGTAAACAATACTATCAGATAACCCTAATCCTTATTACATCAGTTCTTTAATACTTTTCCTAGGCATTTTTTTTCCTCTTTAAGAGTTTTTAATTTAATACTCAGCATGGCCATTTTCATTGATTAATATACATCAAATTAATCCACTCCCCTTACATTCGAGAATAACCTTCGCGAATATTATCCCGTTTCCCACACTACCTGTTTTAAAACAAGCAACTCGGAGATAAGAGGATTGTGTACTTAGCTCAGAAAAGGAGATGAACAATATCGCTAAACAAAGCTCCCCTGAGTTGATATTAATCGGACTCTTATATCTCGAAGCAAACACGAAATCCTTGAACACATACACCTAATATTTCTAAAGCCTTTTTTTTTCCTGATTCACTTAACATCGTTTTTTTAAGGAGGGATCCCATCAAAACCCATGGTAAGCAAGTTTCCCTTTTTCTTGAGCCGATTCATGCTTGAGTACCCAATCGGGTAAAGTTGATCACGTCTTTGTTCTTTGTGACTCAAAACGGTATAACTTGTAGTCTCTCGTCTGTGAAACAATACTCTCCTTGGCTGCTCTGAGGAATAAGTGATGAGGAACTGGATACAGTTGTATTAGATAAAATATTTCGAGTCGTAGTTAATGGTAGTCTGAGTTGGTAACCTGAGTATGACTCATATTAGTCAAGAGAGATTTGTGTTGCATTTAATAGTTGAATTGCCAGTTTAATAAAAGGGAATGAGTTCAAAAAATGGCAAATTGGCTTTTTGTGCGCAAAAAAGGGAAAAAAGAGAGAAACAAAATAACTACTCCCTCTTTGGCAGATATAGCCCCTTGAACTTGGCAAAATCGATGTTCATTCATTGAATTTTTTAATTAAATTTGAAATTTAAGTTAATTTTTCTTTTATTATTTTTTGTGCTGTATGAACTAAGCTAAAATAAAATTACTTTTATTTTACAGTGTTTTCATCCCTTTTTATCCAATGAATATTTGACTCCATTAATTCACTTACCTCATTGATATTGACCCAGTTTCATAATAATTTTTAATTTTATTTGTCTCTGTCTTTCTATTTTTCCCTGTGCTGCGAAATAAGCATAGATATAGTTCTTTGTCGAATAGAGTGTTTTTTAAGATTTTTTGTCAGCTGAAATTCCATAAGGTTGAAAAACGCACATGTCCATCAAACTTTTCTAAACTGTAAAATATTTTTGAATAAACTTATACTTTTATTTTCGATGATTATACTGTACTTACTCTAAATAGGGTCCTGAATTTATTTCCGGTACAAACTATTGATTAGGAATCACTTTATTAGTGTTTCGTTAGTTTAAAGGGCATAATTGCATTTTTCTTCGGTTTCATAATTTTTTCTCATTTCTCATCTCTCTCATTTTCTCAATCATTAGACGAATATATGAAATTAAAACTATTTCACAAAAATATACCAAACCAATGGATTTTAGAATATCTACCTATTATACTCTGACGTCAGTCTCCAATTCTCCTCTATATTTTCCGAGCCTGTCCCAACATATTGGACTAACACCCTAACAGAAATATCTCTGACACATTAATAGAAATGAATAAGCACAAAACCACAACAACAAAAAAGGAAGTAATATTAATAACTCAAAGTAAAAAAAAATTGATTACCACCTAACAACATCCACCCACAGAGAGAAAAATATCCCAATTAAGCCATTCCCCATCAGAATTGATTCGAAAGTATGCATTCGTCGTAAAACGCAGCCTTAACAACCGCGGGAGAGAGAGAGACTACTCCATTTTATAGTGCCTTGCGAAACCGAATGAATGTGTTTTAGGAGAGGAGCAGCTTTGATCTTGAGAAGGAGTCGTTATATACCTCAAGGATATCAGAGACAATAAAGGGAATTCGTTTCACCCCGCATAAAAAAAAGCGACGGCTCTTTCTCGTTTAGCCCTTATCACGCGAGAAGCCGATTTCGAAGGGATCAGAGCTGGAGCGAGGAACAAAGCGGTTATTTCACTTTGTTTGAAGCCATGGTCAACGGTAAATGCAAAGATTTAGTAGTTGGTTCTGGACAATGATTTAGAGCTAAAGATATCTCTCTTAACTCCAGAGGCTAATATAAATTAATATTTACTTAAAAATAGAAAATCTATTTTATAAAAATCGTGTAACGTTCCTTCCTTAGGAGTTAATCCTAAAAATCTGGAAACAAGGAATAAAAAATTTTTTATTGTCGTATTTAGTAAACGACCTCGAGGAAACTCCAGTGCATTGGAATAGTGTTAAGGAAAATTGGGTTTCAGATCTGTGTACTAAATTTCTAATCAATAACCTATATTTTGTACCTATTCTTTAATATTTATAATTCCTTTGCTAAACTATAACTTCTTGCAACTTTCATTGACAAACTTCCTATCCATTACTTAAGAATGAATGCAAAAGAAAAATAAATGTATTGGAGAAAAGAGAACGGAAAAGAGCTTATAAGGCAGGGAGATGAAAGTGAGAAGGAAGGAGAGAGAAAGAGATAATGAATGCGGTTGAATTTAGAAATATAGAGAAAGTATTAAAGGAGAATAAAACCAGTATTTTCCTATTCCGATGTGTCCCAGCCTAACTAAATTACTAATCACAGCCTATATCCCTTGATACTTTAACGTCTTAGCTATAAACCTTTTGGATGATTTGATGCTTCCTCAAATTTGCAAATTATAGCGTCTCTGAAAACTAATCCCTTGGTGGAACGGCCTCCCTACCGAAATAAAGATGATATCTCCTCGAATCGTCAAACCCCAGTCGTTACGCATCGAGTGATGTAACTGCGTCTTCAATCACCATATTATTATGCACTTGGAGAAGAATATTGTAATGTCCCTCTCTGGTTGGTGACGTAATAACATAAAAACCTGTGCTCGGGAGGCGCAAGGTTTTTCGCTAATTAGTTTTACTTTCACTTCTCTTGTTTTTGGTTGTCTTTTGAAGGTCAGATAATATGTTGGATGTTGGATAAAGTATTTATCGATACTGCATTTGAGGTTGCGATTGGGATTGCTTTGATCGTTTCAAATTCAAAGTCGTTGAGAGTCCGAATGTTTCTCATTTGAAAATCTTTCTCAGACGTATATATACAGTTTTAAAATAGTATTTATTTGGTTTGATTGCTTTTAAACAATCACAGATTATCTAGCTAAAGGAAAATGCAAGAGACCAAAATACTTATCCTTCGTCGGGGAAGTAGTTAAAAAATTATAGTATGAGAAAAAAATCTTGTTTTGATTAAGTAAATTTTTTTTTTAATGTTCAATAAACATGGTGGAAAATTTTTAAAACGGTTTTATAATGTTTTAACCTATAGTTAGGGGGTGCGCTCACAAAATCAGGCACAGTTTGCCGGGGGGGGAGTTAAATCTGCTCATGCCCGGAAATTTTTCCATACTTAATAAACCACTGCTTGTTCAAAAGTTTCAGAAAAATAACATTTAGTTCATATTTTGTTATTAACACCATTATAGGAAGTTTATTTGTCTCTTACATGCTTAAAACTGTTATTTTTTCAATGGAAAAAAAACATTTGAAAAACAGTTCTTGGTGATAGTTTACTGTCATATTTAAATTTTCAAAACTATTTAATATCTTGAATGTGTACCTGCATCTATATAAGAATCATATACATTTCCAAGTTTCTTAACTATTTTCCAAATGAGAGAAACATCTATTGCAAGTTGCCAGCAAACTTATCTTCGAGCTGAAATTCCGCAACCCCCGCTAACTTCAATCCCCTTTTCAATGAATGGATCCCTGTTGTCTAGGAAGGATTCTTCTCCTTCAGAACGAATGCTCTGGATTCATGTCTCTTGGCGGTGCGTGAGGGAAAATCGGACTTGGTAGTGAGAATCCAGTTTAGACGAGATAAATGACTTGCGAAAGGAGAAAACTTGTGATGAGAGGACGAAGTCTTCGTTTACAGCGTTTCTCATGCAGTTAATAGGCTTCCAACGAAGCTCAATTCCATTTCATAATCTTTTTCAACTCCACAGCGGGATCTTTCTCAAGAGACATAATCATATTTATTCAGTAATAAAAGAATCATTGGAGGCACATTTCGTCCATCCTATGTCGCCATTAACTAAACTTTGCATTTCTTCTCTGCGTTTCCGGGTTCAAAAGAATGTCCTGTTGATTCGAATACAATGGGAATCCGAAGTAACCAATACTAATTGATGTTGAGAAAATGTTCAAAAATGCTTAAATTTAGAATCTAAGTTTATACTACAAACCTTAATTTCCGAGGTTTATCATTTTTGGGTTTTAAAACCTGGATTTGTTACTCTATATGTTGAAGACTACTAAAAAAATTCTTCCTTATGTAGACATCCTTGAAAATATTGAACAATGTGTCTCCTATGGAACTTAAACTGAATGTACTCACAACTTACATTTACCATTTTAAATACCTTCATGGCCTTTTAAAAATTGTAAATATTATTTTAAAATGATAGTTATTATTATAATTATCACGTATTGATTTCCTTCTCAAAAGTTTATAATTTTATTGCATGCATTTATGCATTTTAATGCTCTGCTGTGGTCTGATTAGTGATTGGAGATTGGAGATTAATTTTTATTAAATAAAACATCTTTTTATTTTTTAATTGGCACCAATATGAAAAATAAATGCGATACGTATTCCAATTTATATTTGAGAAGTAATCAGATATTACAGATTTAATTCGTAAAGATTAAAAAGCAATAAAAGTATTTTAGTAGAAATTGAATGTGAGCATAATTTATGCTGTTCCGTTAAACTCAAATATTTTTGGGTCCGAAGATTTGAATGAAACCGTATTAGTATCTCCGCATTATTATCTTGCATCAATAAGAAATGATTTAAAAAATACTCTCCAATACTTTAATTTTTACTACGTGTTAAACATATATTGTAAAAGTTGTTCTCGCAAAGAACAAGCCGAAAGAATTTTGAAATAAATGCTGAGAATGTGATTATGCGATTTCAATTAAGGAGGAATCCGATGTGAGCCTAGAGAGCGGAAATACCTTCGTTTTTTGAAGGGCTTTCAAAGGTGAAGAGCATTCACTGGGCGTGGCAAATAGGAAGGGAATGATTGAGGTGAAAACACAAGAATTCTTTTTTAGTTATCTATTATGGGCTATTGAGATGAAACGTGTTTTCTTTTTCAACAACTGATAGTTCTGATACAGAAGTATTCAAAATAAAGACCTATTACCCACTTATTATTTTTAAAGTATGTCATAAAGGGCCTGATTTATCATAAGGCCTGTGATGTCCAAGCCTAGGGAGCCACATGAATAAAAGCCCACTTATTTTCAAAAAGTATCCAAAAGTACAAAGTAAATACGTCTTTTCATGTATTCTGGAATTTCAATAGGTTTTCAATCAAAAAAGTAAAAACATAAACTTTAGTGGAATGTAACCAATTATTGTTCTACAAAATTAAATTTGTGTAATTTAATTTTGTAATTTTGAATTTGTGCAATGTACAATTGTATAAATATAAATATTATACAATTTGTATTACTATTTACAAAAATTATTAAATTTTAATTTACATAATAAAATTGAAGTGTATCCTTTATTTTTGCTATTAATTTTAACTTTTATGCAGTGGCCCTAAGGTAAAAATTACAAATTGTACCTAGGCCCATTTCAAATTAAAAAAAAAATACCTTCTATTTTGATTAATAGCCTTATTAATGTATTTTTAATAATTAAAAAGGTCAAGTAATTAGTATTCTGATGTGTGCATAATCAGTTTCACAGTATAAAACATGTTTTTGGCTTAGTTGTTGGGGATTGAAAAAAGCCGGTCCTTGGTATACGAATCTCCCCTACTTTAGTTTTCATACAGTAAGTTTAAAAAAATTACAAAATTTACAAAATTCGTTTTAAAAAGAGTAGATATAAGAAAGAAAAATATTAAGTAAATTTTACAACACGAGTGATCATATAGTTAAATTATATTCTAAAAAATAATCCATCTTCATTCAATATTGAATTCAAATTTATTTAAATATTGAATCAGGAATTTTATTGTTTAAATTTAAAAGTAGTAGTACAGCGTTTTTAAATTTTAGATGTAAAACTGAAACACAGATATACCATAAGAATACAATGTTATCTTTGACGCATCCAATATTTGTGTGATACAGAAGCATCAATAAAAAAATATATTTCCAATCTCAAAGCAAACATGTTTAAATGTCCTCATAAAATTGTTCAAATAGTGCCTGATGGTTTACCTTAGGAAGGTCTGGGAATGTGTTAAACGTAACATCAGATTCCACAACATTGATATTCCAGCAAAATAAATGCATAATTTTACTGTGATTCTCAACTCAAACAAGAAGTTTTTATCCTTTAACTCTCTTTGAACTTAAAAAAATCCTCATAAATTGTAATCCTCTCATCTACGAGGTTTTTTAATCTGTTGCTAAGGTGAAATGATAAGAACATAAAAATACCAGTTGTGTGATAGGCATTCTCCACATCGACTTCATTGGAAGGACGGGAAGCATGCTTCGGACATCTAATATGGTTGATCAATCTGTGAAAATTCTTGAAGTTTCGGAACTTTAGAAATTATCATTCTAAAGTTTTCGGTTGACGTTCGATTGGATTCGAGTGCAAAAATGTATTATTGCAATACCAAGATGGTTACGTTTTGTAATGGACCTCTGTGTTTGCTCTGCCTCCTGTTTTTTGGGAACGTCAGCAGTGCTTTGAATGTAACTCTAACAATAAAAGAAGAATATGTAATTCCCACAGACGAAAGCATAAGTTCGTATTCTTCACTTAAGATTATTCCACGAGCGCTCTTCGGTGCCTTGCAATGGAATTACAAAAACAAAGGTAAATATTACTTGTTATCAAAATTAAAGCATTATTTTGATTGTGCATACATGCCAAACTGCATATCCATAAAATACTGTCGATTATTGTTAAAGTCGCAAAAAAAGTAAATATTAAATTCTAATATTTAGTTAAAAATTCGTTAAATAGTTTGTCAGATAAATGTTAGTTGAGATACTATTGCAATCAGTACCTATTTCTTGTTTAATTGAAGCCACAATTATTTTAATCGAATGATTTGTAAAAATCAAGCAAATAGTATATTGATAGTGGAAAAGCTATTATCAATGAAAACATTTTTCTTGTTTTATCTTAACAAAAATCAGATCCTTTTTCTCATTTCAAAACAAGTTTTTAGAGATTTAGCTGTACATACAGTTCAATACCAATTCAAACAAAAAAAAATGGATAAACCATATTGTATGTTGTCGACTAGTCATCGAAAACTTAAATACAAGATTGAACTAGAATATATCCTTTCTTCCCTTCAAGTGAAAGAATTTTATTTAGTAATACTAATAAATATATTTATTTTTATTTATAATTGAATTAAAATGATACATTCTTAAAAATTCATTGAACGCGTGTTAAACATGTAAGTTGTAAGATATTGTTAGAAAACTTAAAACGTATTGTAATAAAAAATGTCATAGACCCTTTGTTTGAAATTGAAAGTTACTATAATCTAATTTTATTTAATCTACTTATCATTTCTGTCTTACGTTATGAGGCCAACCTAAAATATTCCTTTGTTAGAGCAAGTTACTTATCGCTACAGCTCTATCACAATAGATTATCTGTGTGCCAATTTATTAAAAGCATGATGGTATTAAATCAGGAAATAATTTCCGTCCTGTTTCAAATTAACTAGATGATGTCAAAGGTAGTGGAAAATGTGTCGAGAATAAGCTAGAAAAGAAAAATAATTATTAAATTTACATTTGCTTTTAATTGGCTTGATTTAATAATTTTATTTTAACGAATATGTGTGTAAAATTATCTAAAGATTTCAAAATAAATTTAAATACATAGTATTTTTATTAAAATTTTTGCTATTTTCATGTTTGACCTAAAAAAATATGTTTTATAATATTCTTTTAAACTAAAATAGAATTATGGAGAGATTAAAGGGGGGTTTATTTGGTAAATAGTTTACTCGGAAAAATTGCTGCATTTTTTTTTATTATCTTTGAGAATACTATAAGAACCTTGTTAAAGTGATCCCTGATGATATATACCGTCGTTTTAATGAAAGGACGCTACGATAAAACATATCAGTACTTTTCTTACTGTTCGTTGTAACACGGGATCACTATAAGGGGGGTTGTTTGTTGTAAAGAGGTTCTGCTGTGTTGTAAGAAATTGTTTCTCCTATGGATTATCCATTTTTAATCTAAATTCCCACATATTTTTAGTGATGTTTATTTCCATTCTTTATTCAGATTTCAATACCAATTCCAAGATTTATAAATACGAAGAACCAAATCGAAGTTAAATCGAAGTTTTGGTTATTGGTTCAATAAGTTTTTCCATTTTTATATTTTTAAACTTTTTAACTACATAATCAAGAAATTATTGTGTCTATCTCATTTCAAAAATAGTAGCTAATTTAGACATGATTAATTTTCAAAACAAACCATATTATTGTTTAAAGATACGCTTAATAATGTATAACGATTTTTTTTCAACTCATAAAAGATACATACTAACTTTTAATATTTATTACATGCTTAGAAGTTTCAAATTTATCTCATAGGGCTTAAGAAGCAGTTTATCATACCCTAAGGAATCGTATCTCATTTTTTTTTCAATTGTACCTACTTCTCAAGAAATTTTAAGCATGTTCTATTCGAGTTGAGGAGGGTATAATTTATACATAAAAATTTATCAAAATGAAAGCTTATTCAAAATTCTAAATGCCGTCCTTTTTTTTAACCAGCCGTAAAAATTATATTGTTCGATGCAAATATTATTACTTGATAACATTATTTCTGTGTGTTACTTTTTGAAATTCCTATAATTTGTGATGAAAATCTCGTTTAATAATTCAATGATTTTTAACAGCCCTAATTGTGTATTAAATTAAAGCATATTTTAATTTTCAAAATAAATCAAAATCCTTATTTTAGACAGATTCAAAACGTTGTTTTACTATCATAAAATATTTTTCTCCTATAGTATAATAAATTTAAAATATTTATCACTTTTTAAAATAAGACCTGTAACATCAAAACCATTGCAAAACCATTGTCAAAACCATGCATTTAGGCATTTTATCTATTTATTTACTTTCATAATATCAAAAAATATTTAAAATAACAGTTACAGGTAACTTCCTCTTACCCTGAAACATGTTTGTTGCAAAAATTGGGGCAATAAATTTTCTCTCTGTTTTTGAGAAGATACGGTTTTTAATAAATAAGGTTGTTTCCTCCCTAGAGGAGCAAACTCATCTCATAATGATTAAAACAGATGCGATAGAAGCGATAAACACCAAAGATACCGCAATCTTCACATATAAATATTAGGGTGGCCCTTATTTTTCAAAGTCGGAATTTTTTTGGGCACCCCCCCTAATTTTTTTCCTTTTGCCATGAAATGAAAGTGTGCAAAAGGATTTTCCGATATTTTAATATTAACCCGTGCCGCACGGCGGTTGAAGTTTGAATCCCATAGCGCGCCATAGTAACTATGGCTTATAGTAGGGGAATAGCTTGTCCGCTTGCTTCCTCTAGATCAGAATGAAGAAAAAATTAAATACGATTCACAAAATGAGCATGTGTGATGAAGATGTTTGTTAAAATCCATGAAAACTTGGTAAAATTTGATAATATTAGCATAATTTATAGTTACGAAAATTCGCTCTTCAGACACCACCTTCCCCCACTGGATGGGTTAATGGTACTGTTAATATTTTGGAACACTATGCGGACCGAGAGCTTACGCATTTCAGATGTCGCCATCACATATACTAATTGATATTAAGAAGTGTGTTTGAGCAAGAACTGCCCAAATTAAAATAAGTCCAGATGTGATCTTTGTTAAAAAAAAAATAAGGGAAAGATGGAATGGTATCAATAAGGAAGACGGTGAAAAATATTTGATGGAAATATCAATCAAATATAAATTTTGAGCACTACTTATTTATTATATTGTTAATGCCCTAAAAGAACGGAAACACGATTATAAGGAGGTAATTGAATTGTGTGTAATTTTTAAGGGGAAATTCAGAAACATTATTTAAAATCAGACCACTAGCTCTACAACATGCCAGATGGATGGCTAAAGCCACTTATTCCATGAAAATGTTCCAAGTTTAGATTGGTTGGTTCACTTTTTTATGGTGAAAGGTCCATAGCAGGACATATTGCGCCAGACACAAGACTAAAAAAATCCTTTTAAGTGGGAAAAATCCTTTGTCATTCATGTTTAAAAACCATTTGGCTTTAAAAGAACAGAAATTGACAGGTTTAAAAGAAACAATTGTTTATTTCTTGTGAAGATCTAATGTGATAGCAAGGATAGAAAGTACCCATTGGCCATCAGTGTTAAATGATTTAAATTTATTACAGGCTTTAAAGAAATACAAGACCATTAACAAAAATATTTCTTTGGTTGATGTGACGAAATTTGTCAATCATTTGTTGTACCTTAATGAAGAATATGCATTCCATCCATTTTTAATGAAAACATCGATGTGGAATCAAAAAAGCGCATCATCAAAATTTCAAACGTAATACTCTTAATACTGCAAGAAAATGCATCTTTTATTTTATCCTAATGAAGTTGCCCGCTTCAGTTTAATTAAAATATCTTATTGGGACTTTTTAACTAAGCCATAAATATTATTTTTGATTATCTTAGGAATATTCACACATAAAAATTTCACTATACCTAATTACGGATTGATTCCTTATTTTTCAGGGAAAAATTGAGTATTTTATTTCCCAAAAAACTTTAATTTTATTTGGAGATTGAACGTTGATATTAGTTTCTTTAATCCAGAACTTTGGAATGATGACTTTTCTTACCTAAATACCAGAGATATTTCAAAATTTGACTGCTGTATATGACAGAGTTGAAAGGGGTGTAAAACTACCCCGATTGAAAATATTCTTCTTTTAAGCTTAAATTTGAATAATTGGTCCTAAAAGTGAATAAACTCTTTATTTCTTTTTTAAGATATTACTTAGAATTTAATAAATGTTATAGATATATAGAATATGTTATATTGAAAATGTGTATAAAATAATTAAACGGATTTTTTTAAATTATTGTATCTAAAAGTGTAGTTATTGTTTTGTGTTATGCTATGTGAAATAATTTTATTGGATGTTTTTACAATTTATTTTCAAGAATTACCTTTTTATTAAATTTAATGCTTTGTATTTTCAACTTCCTTACACTTAATAATGCTGAAATTATTAAAATCAATTGTCATTCTGAAGATCAGGAAACGAGCTATTTCAACCAGTTACTATGGCGCGCTATGGGATTCAAACTTCAACCGCCGTGCGGCACGGGTTAATATTAAAATATCGAAAAATCCTTTTGCACACTTTCATTTCATGGTAAAAGGAAAAAAATTGAGGGGGGTGCCCAAAAAAATATTGAAATTTTTTTTTCTCCATTATAATAAGGGCCACCCTAATAAATATATACGAGTCATATTTTGGAAGCCGTTCTTGTGTAAGATGGATAACTCATAAATAATTCCAACTATGTAGGAAAATAATAAATATTATAATTTTCTGTTCTACGATATAGTGAAAACATTCGAATGAAACATAAAGTATCTTAACTCTATGGGTTTTACAGGCTTTCAACTGCACACAAACATTATTAGAACACTCGTACATTATAAATTATCCGTCTCTAAAAATAGTCGTCCTAAAAACTATGGTTTCCATTCGGCCCGCCTGTTCTTTAAACAAAATTTGTTTATTTTTTTATCATGTTTCGAAACAAAATATTTTTCATCAAAAATTTTTTTAAATATACGATAATAGTTTATTTATTGGGTATTTAACTTTCACAAGAAAAGTTACTGTAAAAATTTTTCAGTTTCACATATTTAGTTAAGTCTTAAAAGGTACTACAGTTTTAAAGAGCATCGACGACTTCAATTTCTCCTCTTCTAAAATGTGTATAAAACGGTGGTATTTGTTATTAAATTTACATTCGTTACAAAATTTTTGCTACTTCTCGAATAAAAAAGTATTTTTCTAATTTTTACCCTCCTTTCGCGCAACTATAAAAAAACTAGAAGAACTAGAAGTAAACGAAATTTGGTCATACATAACCAAAATTGGAGAATCTTGAAGATTTGTCCTGCTTAGGACATTAATGTTTGAAAGTTGCAAGTTGTTTGAAAATTCGTTCCACCATAATCATATTTTGGGTAAATTAATTAAAATGAACATTTGAAATTAAAATTAAACTACAAGTATTGTTTAAACTTTGCATAAGATATTTTCAACGTTTAATAAATGTATAAATAAGTTAATCGAAAAAGATATTTTTTTTGAATTAGCCATTCAGTTAAAACGTTTCGCTTTTGAATTATTTGTTTAATTAAACAAACGAGTATTTCCTATTTAAAATACCACTTCAAACAACCAATTATATGTTACAAAGTTTGTTGTACTTTCACCCTAGTGAATGACCTTTCTTAAGTCACCCTTCTTCCCACGAAAGTAAAATACCTAATCCTCACAAGACCCGTCTTCTGCAAACACTACAAAGGAAATGAAATCTGTTTTTCAAGTTCACATTACCTCAGGTGAGGGTGGTGTCTAGGTCGTAGGTGTTCAGACGACACCGTCACAGAACGTCACCAATGACGTAGCAGACCCACATTTGACAACGTCGTTAAATTTTATGCATGGGATCAGCTGCGTTTGTGCCGAGACTTTTCATTCTGAGACGGATAGATTTTCCAGGAAGATATAACCTTAAATTAACCCAAACATATAAATAATGAAATGTTTTATTTTTTTCCCCTGTACGATAATTTTTCTTTTCAAAACTGGTGACATGCTAACATATTTATACTTTTGCACATCTGATAAAAAAAACCTCAAACCTCGGTACCGTTTTGAAAGTACAGTGACCAATAGTTGCTTTTACGTATCTAAAGTAAATATTTAAAAATTTGTTTCTTTTTTTATAATCTAAATTTTGTTTTAAGCTGCAACATCATAGGTAGAATTAATTGTTATAATATCAGGTTTATTTTGAATCTAAGTTCATAAAAAAATATTCATGCATTATTTAGTAAAAGCCCCTTGACCAAAAATTGTGCTGGTGGGGATACTTGAACCATAGCATAACTTGTGTTAAGAATTATATGAGAATAAAAATGCAACTAACTTTATTAAACAAGGCTACTTACTTGCCATTTTACTATTAAAAATTGTTTTCTTTTCTTATCTGGATCTATTTGAACTACTTTTGCAAAGCTTAATTAATATTATAAACAATTAACAACTGATGCAATACTTTTAATTTAAGATGTGTGTTAAATCATCAATTTATTATTTTTCAATTTCCCCTTTAAAAGGGTGTTAGAAATTTGCTTTAGTAAGCTTAGTTATATTGTTTCGAGCATCACACCATCATGGCTCATGAAACACAGTGAAAAGGAAAATGTAAATAGTTTTCAAACATGCATATTAAGTAAGCATTCAAACGCTTCTAATTGGTCTAAATAAAAATAAATAATTTACTAAATTTTAGAGTTAATTTTTACTTAATTTTTACACTTAATTTTAGAGAAAAACATATCAAACTTTCACACACAATATTTCATGTTTTTAAAAAACTTAACTGTAAAAGCTAGCTCAAGTATCCCGTTGATCCCCTATACAAATATTTGGAATATTTCTCTCGAGAACGCATTTAAATTATTTTTTTTTGTACTACTGTTATCATTTCTGAGAGAATTATGAGATACCGATGATTGTTTCTAATGATTGCTAGCAGTTTTTTCGCACTTTAGGGGACATAACTTAATATATTATCATCTTTTAAACATAGATTATTTTTTAAAATATATGTCTATTATTATCTTTTGTATTCAGATTTTTGTTAGAAGATTCCTAGTAGTAATTGCATGATTGCTTCTAACGATTAGATAACGATATTTGTTACAAATATTCAATTAACGCGAGAACTCATTTAAATAATAATAAAAATGCGTGCCTATATGTCAAATTTCCACCAAGAAATATCAACCAATAATATTCACACGTCATTGACATTGATAATACCACATAATACTTTCGTCATACTGTAACTGGAAATGCATTATTTCTGCAAAGAAAAATGGGGCACTTAAAACTTTAAAACATCCCCTTATTTACGATAAGTTTCCTCCAATTCTTTCTAATTGTAAAAAGAGTTTGCAACTTTTATAATCGGAAATCCTTTTAGTCAAAAAGGAAGGTACATCCAATTCCTGTTCCCAATGACATTCACACAGGAAAAACCAATAAAAAAGATTGAAGTCACTTTCGCATTTTTTATGAGTTCACTTTTTGACGTTGTTTCAAGATAAGGCGGGATTTCCCTCTCTTGTGTTAATGGAATATGTGCCTGATATCTTCTGCAAGGTTTTCACGCGGAAAAGTGCGTGAGCGTTAAAAGGTAGATAAATTTGTATTTGCTAAAGTGTCAAATAATTTTTCTTTCAAAATTATATTTCTTTTTAATGATAAAATTATTTTGATAAGCTTTCACTTGAAGACAAACAATTTAGATATCATCCAAAATCACATATGTTTCCAATTATATTTGGACTGATTTTTATACTGGGGGCCGTTCATATATTACGTAAGCACCTAAGGGGGGAGGGGTTTGCTATTTGCCTATTTTTCCTTACAAGGGGGAGAGGGTAGTATGCGTGCTGCTTACGTAAGATGTTATATAAACACTGCATTTTCAAAAATATCTTTACTTGTTTTTTTTGTATAAATAATTTCAAAAATTCAACCAAAAATAAATTTTTCAAAAGAAAACTGAACAAAAAAAAGTTAAGCATTTTTCACTTGGAAAGTTTTAACGATAGGTTATGTGTCCATGGAGAATTTCAGAAATCCAAGTCTTACCAAAGATTTTGTACAAAAATCTTTGGTATCTCTTTTTTTTTGGGGGGGGGCAGTTTTCTTACGTAATTATGAGATTGGGGTTGCGGTTTGCTTACTTTTGCTGCCAAGGGTGGGGGTGGGGTCAAAAATGTCCAAAAACTTGCTTACGTAATATTTGAATAGCCCCTGAATATTTTTTTATTTATAACTTACAAGGTTAATATCTTTTTTCCACTTTGAAATATCCTATCCCATATTATATTTTTCAATTATAAAAGCAATTTTTCTTTAAAAAGATCATTACTTTAAATTTAATGAACATTATTAGAACTCTGATAGTCTACACCTACAGTTTACATTAAGACTTAATTGATAAGTCTATTCATAGATAAAAGTCAATGAATTATATGGATAATTTTATCCATCCCTGAAATTTCATTTGAGTTTAATTGGCCCATTTCTCGCTTTGGTTAAAAACTTTAAACACAAAGACCTTACGAGATATCTTCATCTTACTAAATGAGGCAAAATGCCGCAAAAGTCAGTGGTGTATGTAGCCAGAAAAATTTCTCAGGGGGGAATGAATTAGGGGGATAGGGGATACCAAAGAGAGTCCATGGCCATAGATGATAATGGAAATCCAAAAAGCATGGGATATGCCTTATGATAGGGGCCCTCTTGGCGCTGGGATCGGATCATTCGCATCAAACCCATCGCGGTGTCTGAATTTTGAGTGAAATAAAGAACGTCAATTTAAAAATAGGATTACTTTTTTAAACCCATGTATATATAGCTTCTTTTTTATCACGATTTGAGTACCGAAACTCCTCCAAGCAACCCAACAGGCTTTGTGTTTACTCATTTTCTCCTTCCACGTAGTACGACGTACACGTCACAGCCAATCACAGCTGTGACCTCCAAATTGTACATGCCTACTCATCTGTCAATCATAGACATTTGCAGTGCTGCCCTCTATCATACGATGGCATTTGAAAATAGTGTTTTGGACCTTCTAGGCTTTTATTCTGTGAGGAATACTTACTTTTATATGATCCTAAAGTAGGAAATCAAAATTTCGAAGGGATATGTTATAAATAAGAAGTACCATATCCCCAAATAACCTCTCTGGCTATATCCATGGCAGAAATGATATTCAAAATCATTCATTAAAGAAAATAACTTCTTTAAAATAAACGAAATAGGTGTGTTCCGTTCGTTAACAACAAGCCCAAAATACTAACACGTTTTGAAAAACCCGCGCAGAAACGCTTTGACATGATTCCCAGACCGTAACTTCCTCCAACCGCGAAACACCTCTACTCAATGTTGTGAATCTTCCTTTGTCACTATAGAAACCAACGCGAACTTCCTACACTTTATTGACGACTGTAGCAATTAATTCGATCCCAATCACCCGGATCGCAAATTTTGGTAGATTAAAAACATCTTGTGCACTTCATGATTCAAAAGTATGTGTAATCTTTTCATTGGAATGATGTGAGTTGCTTAAAACTTTTTGTTTTCTCCGTGTTTTGTCTTAGTTTTTGTTTTCTTTAAATCGCCGCCTTTAGAAGTCATTGTTGAAGTGACATTTCGTTCGATTTTCTATACATTCAAACTGAAGATTTTATCCTTTTCATTACTTAACTAGTGGAGTTTTTGTGTTTTCTTTCAAAATGCCCTTTTTATTACAATTATACACGATAGTTTTGCTTTTGTTACTCGGAAAAAATAAAATGTAATCGTCAAGCAGAATTTTTTATCAATAACCTGTATCAGGTGGACTCTTTCTATAGCTATTTAATGGTTTTCTTTTAATATTTCTCTTTGTAAGTTTAAAAAGAAAAGCATCTTAAATTTTGATAAATACAATTTTGATATTTTAATTTATTAGTGGATAATGTATGGGTTTTTTTTCCCATTATTTCTTCTATTAAATAATATGCTAACTTTGCATAATTATGAATTTAAATACCATGATGAAATATTTATTTGGAACTTATTATCTAAAAAATACTTAAATTTAGAGTGCTTTGTAATTTAAATAGAACTATTTAATATAATATTGTGATACACATCATAAAAATGTGTTGGGATATTTCTAATTAACATTTAAAAACAACTCTTATTAAATTTTAACTCCGGAATTATTTAGGCTGTTTTAAATTTTATGTTTGTACTTTAGGTTTGTATATGGCCAAGTGTGAAGTTGAGGAAGATTGTGATGCTGGTATTCGTATGATATGCAAAGACAAGAGATGCACTTGTAAGCTAGACGATATATTTTTTGAATGGCCTAAGTACGGTTGTTTTTCAAAAGGTATTTTATTTTTTTAATATTTGTTTTTATAGTATTTTTGTTGTTACTAGAAATTGTAATTAAATTATTACTATTATATTTTAAATAATAATGAAATGACATAGTTTTTTTCTCAATATTTAGCACGTATGTTTGGCCCTTGTGAAGTGTCTGGACAGTGTGTTGCAATGAATCCCAACACTTACTGTAATCCTGACAATGGAAGATGTACTTGTTCTCCTAATTACTTTTACAATGGAAGAGAGTGCAGCATACGTTGTAAGTTAGTTTTAAAGTCTGTTTCAGCTAACTACTACAATACTACAAATTTTAAACTTGTGTAAACTTTTTTTATTAGTTGTCACATAAATAAACAATATATCTCTACTTTACTCAATAAATAATTCAAAATAGTTAGAAATAAGTTGTTTGATCTTGAAGTAGTTTAGCATGCTTAACTATATCAAATTTCAATCTTCCTTATAATACTTATCAACTGTTTAAAAACAAATGACACAAAAACATGGATCAGTGTAAATTAATTATACATTTAGATTTCTTTGCAATTCCAAATTCTCCAGATTTTTTTCTATAAATTGATACAATCTTGGGTTCAATTCAGTTAACTGTCTGACTAAGTATTGCCATGTTGTTTTAACTGCCTAATATTATAAATATTGCTAAAAAAATTTTTAACTAATAGATTAAATATACAGTTTATATCAATAAAAACCATAAAAAATTCGTGATGTCAGGGGTCTGTTTAGAAGAAATTTGGGTCCGTTTTCGGACCCTTCACAATATATTTCATTTTAAAAACGAACCCTTCACAAAACATTTTACCTCAAAAATGGACCCTTCACAAAGTATTTTTGCCTTTAAACAGACCATTTTTTTTCGTAATACCTTAAATATTGGACCCTATTTTCACAAAAACTAATTTACACTAACTTCAAATTCACAAAATTATAAGTAGATTTTCACAATTTTTACATAAACCAGACCCTTCACAAAAAGTCTGGAATGACCCCTGGATGTTTGAATATCTGACATACAAAACTATGGCAATATTTAATGGGACAGTTAACAGAATTTAACCCAACCTTGTTTGCATTCCAATTGCCCAAAAAGTAGGGTACCCAATTCTAAACTAGTATCAACAACATTAAAATTCTTAAAGATGAAGATTACTAAATCAGTACAACTAAATATTGTTGATCTTCTAGATGACACTTCTAATCTAAAAGCACAAGAAGTTTACAAAGCTGCAGTAGTAGCTGCTGCTTGTTTTATAGTTGCAGTTGTTGGAATATTTGTGGCATGCATTGTTAGACGGTAAGACATAGTTTGAATTATTTTGTGTTTGTTTCTTGCTGAATGTTGTTTTTGATTTTTAAATGAGAAGCAGGAAATTTTAGTATAGCAAATACTGATTTCCTGTTTTGTTCAATTTGGTAATTTATTCCACAACAAGTTAAGAATAACAAAAATAATTGTAACGCATGTTTTATTGTATATTTTTCTATTCAAACCACTTTACGAAATTTAATAAGATTTTCATTAAAACTATTTAATATTCAAATAAGCATACCTACTAAGCCAAATTTTTACCAATCCTTTGTGCTTTTGTATCGTAATTTTACTATTCTCTGTGATTCAAAGTAATGACAGATGGGCTTTACAGGAGATAAACAAAACCACACAGTGTAGAGCTCAACATGGAGTTTTTGTAATTATATCAAAACTTCTAAGCTTATTTGTTTTAATGAATTGAATTTGGATATTTTTTTTCATAATAATTATTGAAATGTTGCTAAAGTAATGTAGTTAAACCGCTCTTTGTTAAAATTTAATGTAGGAGAAGCAGAATACCAGCACATTATATAACACTGTTTCCAATGAGCATACTGCTTGAATCGATTATGTTATTATTATAATTATTATAATCACCAAAATAGGATCATATTTTTTCACAAAATCTCAGGATTCTGGCTGAAAAATCCCAATATAAGGTGAATAGTATTTTGAATTCATAAATTATGAATAGATTTTTCACAAAAAAAAGGACCTTTCACAAAAAGTCTGGACAGACCTATGCTTATTTATACTTTTTAAATAAATGGGAAGTATTGTTTTCTGAATGTTAAAATTTATATTTTATAGTAATAGTGTTTATTGATACTATGTACAAACTTTCATACATTACTGAACATTTTGCAAAAAATGGCAAAATTTTATCTGTAATCAACTCAAAATTTTCGTCTGAAATAATTAAGTCTTTAAAACATGTTTTATAACTTTTAATAATTAACAAACATGTAAGTTGTCTGCAGTACTAAGAGGTTAAAATATTTAAAAATCTTGCTTGCTAAAAAAGAATTACACATTTAATAGTAGTGAATGTAAATTTTTTGTCACTGTTTGAGAAGGAGGAATAAATTTTGTTGTACCAATGGTAATAATTCATAAATTATTATATTATTTATATCTTTAATATGCAATTGTTTACCTCTTTCTTTGTACAAATTCCTTCTAATTTAAACTCACTTAAGTAATGTATAGGTAAATTGGTTAGAAAACCTAGACCTTACTCTAAGCATTTGTTTAATTTCAATTACTGGTATTTTTCAGCTTTGAGAATGTGTGTAATATAAGGTAATACACAATTTATAATTTATCATGCATTTAAACTAAGCCGGATAAAAACAGGTCATGAATAGCATTTCTTATATTTTAGGTCCTTTTGTAGACGAGATCAACATCTCCAACAAGGGGAATCAAATCGAGAAAACGATATATTTTCAATCAGTGATGAAATTGCAGCTCTGAGAGCTGTTGACAAACCCCCTTCTTATGAAGAAGTTTTGCAGATTGAAAGAACTGTAAGTTTTATAGTATTTTTTGGTATAATATAAGATTTATTTTATTTAAAATATTATATCTGCAGCCAATATATTAGCAGAAATATTTATATGCATAAATAAATACTTGTTGCCCTTATGTTTTTACAATTATGTCACAAATTTAGTTAGTGCATGCATTTGGGTATTCTATATTTTCCTTTCATTTTTAAAATGATAAATTAGTACATTAAAACCTCTTGGGACCAACCCCCTTTCATTTTGAGAAAAATCTATCATTAAGAAGGGTGGTCCATCAGAAGGGGATTGTTTTACTACTTATTCAAAACATTTTTCTAACTATTATAGGTAAAAAAAGCTCTAAAACAATTATTTTTTACTAAATATATTTACAATCTATTATGAAAAGAAATAACAGTTTCACTTTTTTTTGCCACACTTTCCTCTTGAAATAGAAAAAAAGACAGCAACTCAACTGAACAACTCACTTTTTCATGCCCCTTGGTTACACAACAAAGTTTACTGTCCAGTAAACAGACTTTTACAGGGTTCGTACACCTCCTGAAAAACTCCTGATTTTTCCTTCATTTTAATTTAAAATTATTTTGCTGACTGCCTTTAAAACTCCTGAAAATTGTGTTTTTTTCTTCTGAATTTTCCCCCTAACTCTTGAAAAACGTCTATCCAGGAGCAAAACAAAGTTTTATTACTGATTTGGTGGAAGATATTTTTTTTTAATTCAATAAAATTCCATTGGAATTTGAAATTCTAATCTCTTTTGCAATTTTTAGTTCCAAACTTGATTAGGAACTCATTCTGCTTGTTATACGTCAAGTAGTCTAAGGTTAATATTCACGTTACTTCATGTTTTTTTTTTAATCTACTCCTTAAAGATTCCTGAATTTTACTCTGTTAGATAGAGTATGAACCCTACTTTTAAAAATATCTCTTGAGTACTGTCACTTGGTGCCAGTCCATTTGATTTGGAGGTAGCAATAAAACCACATGTGGTAAGGAAAGGGTGGGTGAAAGGCAATAAAATCTTATGAAGTAGCCTTACAATGTAGATTATTTAGTTTAAAATCATGTACTAACCTTTTGAAACCTTTCAATTTCATCTGATGGTGGTACCTTTAGAGGGTGGAACAAATGTTACTGTAATTGAATGGGACACTCTTTGTTAGCATTCTCAGCTGCGACTGATTTCTCCAATTCACAAAAAGTTTTTCCCTGGAGCGTTTTTTTTTTTTTTTTAATTTATGGGTTGTTGTATTTGAACATTAGGAGAATGGGGGTTTCGAAAAGTAGTAGTTAGAAGAGGTGTTGTATAGGAGTGGTCACTAATTGAAGTTTCACTATTTTAAATGCATTATTTCAGCTTCTGCCAAGTTGATTGTTCCTCATTATAATAAAATTTTATCCTTGTTTTTTCAACTTAAAATAATTTTAAAGGAATAGAAATTAAGCATCACAATTTTATTCCCTTTAAATTCAAGCCAATCAAAAAGTTCTTCAATTTTAAATCCCTTGTATTTTTAAAATATAACTATTAATCCTTATTTATTGTTCTAAGTGTTTTGTTTCAGTTAAACTCATTTATTTTAACTGCTAAAATTAGTGTTCACACAAATATGTATTTTTATTTTAATTCAATTAATTAAAAATAATAATTATTCAATAATCATTTCTCTAATTTAATACTTATTGTCTTTATGAGTAATACTAAACCCCTTTCAAAGGTCTAGTTATAGACCCCCAATAGTTATGCTAAGAATTACCATTAAAAGTTCACGAAATGTTTTTAAAAATTTGTGAAATTTCAAATTATTCGACTAATTTTTGGTGTACATTTTTTTCCTTCTAGTTCTATGGTATTCCTCCTCCTGAATACTCTGCCCCAAGAGGCAACCTGGCTGCCTTCCAACCTCCTCCTAACTTTCAACCTGTGCCTATAGATTGCTTGAACCATGATTCCAATCCTAGCTACGTGCCTCCCGCTGCTTACTCTCCAGCAGTGGCCCCAGAGGCCTCCAGCAGTGTATACTTAAAAGATTTTAGCCAAGAAGCTGTTCTTCTTGACGAGAACTCTAGCAGCTCCTCTGGGCAGACAGCAGCAGCAACAAATTTCATAGCTGCTGCAGAGGTTCTCCCTCAACCTTCATCTGAAGCAGTCACTCAATCACTGCCGTCCACTTTTCATAATCATCACCCACAGTTCATATCTTCCACCCCTCCACCTCAATTGCACCGAATTCACTTGAAGCCTTCGAGTTCCTCGTTACCAGGTTCTCCGCACCTCAGTTCCATATCGTCTCAGATTCGTGTTTTGAATCTTCCGAACCCTTCTCAGAGAGAACTACTTAGTAACAAAGATTCATCTTCTAGTTCATCAAGTATTGAGACTCCATTGGCTTCACATCCTCAAGACAATCTAGCAATGGTTCATGCAGTGAGTGGGAATGAGTCTGAGATGGCTTATGATAACCTTGGGTTTGTTTCTGACTTGCATGTTTGAAGAAGCTGTTTATTATTTTTACTACTCTTTATCTTCATTTTTTACTTAGTCTTGGGTCTTCAAGGTTGACATTTCAAAAATATTAATTTATTTTAGTGGAATGATTGGTCTTAACGTAATCTTAAGATATAAAAGTTGTAAATCTTCGACTTAATAATGCAAATGAAAGCACTGTAAAGTTCAAGGGATAAAAAGACATAACAGCGAAATATTTCTGATGAAATTAAATAAGTTAAATTTTAGATAATTTTAAATATTTTAATCTTAATAGCAGTAAAACATGAAGTGAATCATTTTCAAAATATAAATCAAAATTATGAAGAAGGAATTGGTTGATTATTTTTACATGGAAATTGAAGCCATTATTTTGCTGTAAATATGACCTAGATACAAAACTTTGTCTAAAATTTAGAAGGATAGATGCATATGTCATAATATATTTAGCTATTAAGGTTATATATAAAGTAATAATCACTTAAATGTTTTAGCATCATTGTATCAAAAGTACCCCATCTTTAAGATGGGCTGTAAGTGTCATAAATGTAGTTTGTAGAGTTAAAAGAATGTGAAATATGATGTATATAGTTTGGTTCTGAATCTTGGAATTCATAAGTCATAATGACTGGGGTTCCCTTATGTTTTAAACTGTTTTTGTTTTTATGTACTTGGATGTTATAGCATAAGAAACAATCAAAAGCACAAATTCTTTACTAATTAGTTCTTAAGGTTCAACAACTGTTAAACTGTATAAATATAGCATAGGTAAAAATATTGCACTTCATGAGTTGGAATCACTTTTATGTATCCATTGAAACTACTAATTTTAGAATTCAACGAACTGCACTCTTGCTATTCTCTAAATTTCAAAGTTTTTTTATTTACTAAATTAAGTACCAAATTTTATCTTTACTGCATCATATCAAGTTATTGCAACAATTTGTTATACTAACCAGTGCCTTTTATACAAAGTTTTATGAATTGATGTATGGTTTTTAATAAGAATATTTAAAACTGGTTGAAATGTTATAAATTTTTAGATTTTGGTGCTTAAGATTATTTATAAATCCGATCCATCTCACTGACCTCAGGATGCTACAAATCGTTCTGAATGAGACTCTACTGAACCATATTTTTTAATGCTTTTGGACATTTACATACAATGAAGAAAATACTGTTATTAACATTTTATACATTAAAATTAAAGATTGTCATTAAAGATAATTGTCATATAATTTTGATGGTATTTTCGATTGCTTGTATAGCTAAATTAATGTACTTCATCTAAAGTTAAAATAGTTTATCTGTTCACTAATTTTAAATTATACTTATATACACATTTTATAATTTAATCAAATATTAAATTTAAAAACATGCTATAAATTACTATTACCAAGATAAATTTTCTGTCCTTTCTGTTCTAGTAATAAATATATGCCTGCTCAGTTGTTTACATTGAGCACCATCTGGTTTAAATTTATTGTTACTATACTAGCTCTCTATTTTTGTCTGTGGTATACTGTTGTGAAGGAACTCAGGATGAAACTATGTAGAGTGTTAGTTATATTTGGCATCTTTTATTTTAAATGCATGGACATTGCTTGCCAGTTTTAACATATATAGTGCCTAAGGAAAAATGTTGGTGGCCATTCTCAGCTATCATCCCTATGTCTTGAAATGTTGCTGAGTTGAATTTACTGCTTCATTTATTATAGAGCCTATGCTGTGTAAGCAGCACAACCATGCGAAGTCATAACTATTCTAGTCATTAAGCTTGATCTATCAAAGAATGTTAGTTGTTAGTTCTTCAAAACTTTTATATAAATGTATGTCCATTGTTCCTTACCTATGATTAGATAAGAAATGTTGTTCATTAGGTTTCTCATTGACTATCATTCATTTAACTATCCAGTGAACATTGTATATTTTAATTAGGTTAAAATTATATTGAAAAGAAAAATAAGATTCATTATCCATGAAATTGTGAAGTTTTGATTATTTTATCATAAAAGTCTTATTTAAAAAAATAAAAATCAAATTGAAACATCTATTATTGGACCATTGGTGAATTATGAAAAAACTTCATAAGTGTCATCAAGATTGAATTTTTTATGCTTTTGATAATGATAAATTTCTCAAAATAACCTCCAGTTTTAAGTAGTAATACTTATATTGAAATATAATGAAATAACCAATTACTCTAACATATATTAACTGAACAAGGCTGATCATACTGCTTTCCCAAATCAAGGTTTTTGTTTTTAAAACTCTTGTAAATATTAGCATATTTTTAAATTTAATTATATGCTTTTGTTTTTCTTTAAATTAAAATCTCAACATAAAATAAATGTGAATACATTAAAGAATTTTTAAGATGTTTGTCATCAAATTGATTGTCATTTGAAATAGTGTACTTAATAGTGCCTATTTATTTTTCTAAATGAAAAAAAAAAACTATTGAATTGTCCATATTGCATTTTTTGGGACCAATATTACCTTAAATATTTTCATGATCTAAATAAGAATTAAAGGAAATCTTTTTTATATTCTTAGAGGTTGTAGTTTTAGTTTTTCTCTTTGTGTAACCATACTATCTTGTAGTAAAAGGAAAAATCTAAAAAATGTTTCAGCTGCTTTGCTTGAATAATTTGTGTAATTTAGGCTGTTAAGTTCAAAACAATAAAAACTTTTTTTGTGATACTATGTAAAATAATTTCATTTTTTTCTCAAGAGTATCAATTGAAGTTGGCTGGATATTATTATAATTTTAAAAAGTAAAAACATTAAAAAGTGGTTATTATTTTTTTAATGAACTAGGGGGCCTGCCCCCTGCTCGCTATCGCTCACCAACCCCCGTAACTGCTTCGCAGTTCTTTTCAGATCGCTTCGCGATCTTAGCGAGCAGAGCTCGCTTGTTCATCTCAACAATCCAGCCTAACACTCTTCCCGACTTAATTAAGCCTCTTGTAATAACGAAAATACCTCTCTCTTGCTTATAAATAATTTAATTCGTATGATTCCCCTAAATTAACAACAAAAATGTTGCTGAAATACATTCCTTTTTTAGCTTATCAATAATTTAATCGAAATGTTAAAAAATATCCAGCAAGTCTACTAACAATCATCAACCATTTTGTGGAAAAAACATTGTTGAAAATAAAAGAAATTAGACTCACCACAAAACTCGCCTGTTTCTCTAGTGAACGGCCACAGAAAGAGAAGAAAAAATTAAAACTTTGAATCTTAATAACTCCAAAACTAATTAGAATTTTTTGAAAAACAAAACGCCAATATTTTTATAAAAAATAATTGTATGTGTGTTTAAAATATCATAGTTCTACTGTGATTAGTTTTCTTTTATAACGAAAAAACCGAAAACCCGTCAAAAATTTCGAAACTTTAAAACTTAATTGCCCCAAAACTAATTCGAAATTCGAAAAAAGGGCGACAAGGTGCAAAACTTCACATCTAAGAGAATGCGGCGGCAAAAAATCATATTTCTGCTGCGAATAGATTTTGCTGGGGGCGAACTCGCAGACGAAAAAAATAATTTTCGACTTTGACATTAAATAATTCCAGAACTAATTATCTCATTAATTATCTATTAAAACGAAAAGGACCCTCATTCATTTGTCTACAAATGGTCAAAATTTCAATAATTTCCGTTCCATAGTTTTTGCATAGTGACAGTTCAAAATTGTCAAAGTGAAGATTTTCTGAATCGGCGGCGGCGGCGGCGACTGTTACTTTTTTTTTAATATAGAGAGATAAGATTGAGAATTCGAGAGGAAAAAGTCACAAATATCTATTCTAAAAAAATGTTTTTGGTGAACGGTTTCCAGAGGAAAACTTTTTAGTTACTAATCCGAATTCTTTATTTCTGGTATCAAAATGTTTTTCTTTTTCTTCTTTCTTTCTTCAAAAAATATTTTTTGAAGATGTGCATAAAGCTGTTAGATTTTTTAAAAAAATTCTCAGTAACAAAGCAAGGTACTACTGTCAAACAACTTATTATGCAACCAATCACAACAGCCTATTGACGCCATATTTTATGATGAAACAAAAGTTTTTCACGTTTTAAAAAAGTACTTTCCAAATTATATATAATGACAAAAGTACATATTATAAAAACTTACAGTAGGTATGCTATTTCATATTAAAATTTCACACATTTTGTCAGAAATTTATAATTTTTAGTAATCGATAATCGAATGTAGATACGATTGATAATCGAAATTAATTATAAACATGTATGTGGTCATGTAGGTTTTGTTATTTGGTATTATTTACAGTAATTTTTTTTCTCCTAATTTTCTGCTGGCCCCCTTTTTTAATTAATCTATGCAGGGCCATGCAAATTAGCAGAGACTTTCTTTCTCTGAGAGAAACCTAACCTAATTAAATGTTAACTTAACAATAAACTATTATTTTTATTTTATAATCCTTAGTTTTCATCCTAATTAGACAAAATAAAAAAACGGTGTTTCAATCCGTGTCAAAAAAGAATCGGCTTATATTTTGTAAAATAGTTTTATTCATGGGTAGCAATTTGGCTCCGATTATTAGGTGGCACATTAATTTATCCATATCTGGTATGCATGCCAGCGCCAGCATATCAGTGGTTCTCAAAGTTATATTACACACAATTTTTTATACATCAAGTTAATTAAGATGCAAATTCTACCTTACAATTTCTAAAAAGCCACATTTTTTTAACCTACTCTGGAGGGGCTTAGGAATAGCTTCATCCTTCTTGGAACAAAAATGTAGGTATGGATCTTTAAAAGATATTTTGGCTCCTCTAGAAAAAAAATCCAAACGCCGCTGTTTAGGACTTTCCTGGAATGTCTCTATATTCAGATCGGGACAAATGGCGGAGCCAGGAATGCCATGTATCCCCGAGGACCCACAAGAAATAGCTTAGAATTGATTTATCATACTAAAATTCAAAAAATTTTCTTGGGGAGGACCTCCTTCCGCTAAGCCAGTGGGTATTAGGCGTATTAGGGCTTCGAAAATGGTTCGCAAATTACTATTAGATAGGTCAGGGGTGGCAAGTTATTTTGCTTGGGGTCCAAATTAGTAGTTTGAAAAATTTTATCGAGATCCAGAGAAAAAAAAAATGTTATTTATTACTACTTTGAATTCTTATCTTCAGATACATATTTTTTACAAAGATATTTGAGTATACCCATTCCTGCTTAATGAAATCGTTATATTAAAAAAACCCCTGTTGTTAATTGCTATTAAATCCGTTTTAAAACGCAACAACACTATTTACAAGTCAAGTTACTTATAAAATATTTTAGAAAACATGATGAAGATGGAAAATCTAGTTGCAACTAGTAGTTAACTATTTTTTGCTGGGACTAGTTTCAACTAGTAGTTAACTATTTCCCAAAGTAGTTCTACTACTACTAGTTAACTAGTATTTAATTTTATAACCTATTTTTTTGCCCAACTATTACATCTTTCTTATCTATGTCACAAAAAACGTTTATTACTTAGCGTAAAAATGATCTAGTTATGGTATTTGAGTACAATCAATCTGAACTCTCTACCTTTGATATTATAAAAATTTTAAATAATATCTTTTTAAATTTTAAATAATTTTTTTTTGAAGTAGTTGAAAATTTGAAAGTAGCTTTAACTAGTAGTTAATTAAAAAAGTAGTTAAACTAATAGTTGAACTACTTTTCACTAAAAGTAGTTAAACGACTAGTTAACTACTAGTTGCATTTTGCATTGCAACTAGTTCTAGGTTCTAGTTAACTAGTGCCGTACAAATGGCGCTTTACAAGCAGTTACGAAACATAAAACTGCTAGTGGAATTCAGATTTTTCTCTTGAACTTTTTGAAATATTGCTGAAATATTACAGTAGAACCGCGATAGGTAAAATTTAAAGGATAAATAGCAAGAAACTATCACTTTTTGTTTTAATCTGGATGTTTTGTCAGGATGTCAAAAGCTAGCACCAGAGGGCAAGTCAACCGGTTTTCATGGAACAAAACTTTAGTATAAAAATTTGGCAACAGGGAAGTTTTGTTTATATTTATTGTTTTGTTTTCCAAAGTGTAGTCCTTGTTATTGACAGAACATTCATTATGATGATTATTCATAATATTACGATGAAATATTGATCAGTATAGTCTGTTAAAAATGGAAGACGTTCCTCTGAGCTTGGATTCTGGTATTTTTCTTGATTTTTAAATACGTTGAAATGAATTGTAAATGAGTACGAAATGCGTACGCATAGTACATAAACTATTTTAATAAATAAGTAATGGTTTGGCTCAGTCAGTTTTGCTTTTCTTTTTTATGTGTATCAAATTATGTAGCATTTTTGTCTTGATCTATTTCTTCTTTTAATTCTTCTCCTACAACTGTATATTGACATAATTTTTTGATAGCAAACAATAGTTATTGGACCTATTTGTTAATTTTATTTTCAAGTATTATGTACAAATTATTAAATTTATGTTGCTTTACTGTACACATAGATTTAAAGTTAAGTTCCTAAAGATTACTTGTATTATTTCTTTAATGATTATAACCTTGGCTAACTAATTGCGAATGGAAAATAAAAATTTGCTTAGAAAAAGAGTGCACTTAAAATTAGTTCTCTGCAATCTGCAGAATACTTAAACACTGGTTGCAATTATGTACAGTGCATTAAAATAACTTAATATGTTTCTAATAAATGTCTCAAAAGGCAGGAAATCTATAGCAGTTCTAAATAAATATTTTGCAAATCTAATGTTTAATAACCTTCCGGTAAGTAAAAATTAACTAATTTTCTGATCACTAAAAATAAAAGCGTGGGCGCTAGTAATTTATAATTTTACATAAAAGAAAATGAAAAAAGAGAACTTAGAATAAATAGTGAATAGATAATTACTAGCGCCCACGCTTTTATTTTTAGTGATCAGAAAATTAGTTAATTTTTACTTACCGGAAGGTTATTTTCTACTCCCCAATAAATTATTTCACAAAACCCAAAAAATTATTTTTGAATTTTTAGGACATCTTAATAAAAGCGTTTTTTTAAAAAAGCTTTTTTTTACTTATTTTATTTTCTACTTTTTAGTCTTAGAATTTTGCCTAAAATCTTAATTTTTATTCCAATTGTTGGTATGTAATTAGTAAAACCCCTTAGAATTTAATGCTAAAAATTTAAAACATTACCCCTCTATTTAGGTACTTATAAAATTTTTCAAAGCAAGTCATTTGTAAGAAATAAACTTTTCCAAACACCAGTGAAGAATTTACAAAAAAAAATATTCCAAATGAAAAAGATTTTGTAATTTCTTTTTTACTGAAAAAGCGCAACACCCCATGCAAACATATTCAGTATTTCTTTAAGCTATAAATAATTCCATCTGAACGAAAGCGAAATCTAAAAGAAATGAATAGCAATAACTGTCATAATAAAAGCATCGAAACTCCCATTTATCCATCAAATGAAAATAAAAAGTATTTCCAAGCTTTTAGAACAAGTGGTATAGGTTTAAATTCACATTACTATCTTCGTTAATTATCTTAATTGAAAGGTAATAATTCAAGGTTTAAAGATTGAATATAGTTCAAATATATATAATACGCTGTTGTATAAGTTTTGGGGGTCATATTCCTTTTAGAGCGTCTTAAATTCGAGTTAATCGGATAATCAAAAATACTCTTTAATTACCTTAATTACGGAAGTTTTGACTAGCTGACAATTGAATATTGCATTGTCATGAATATTACACTATGCTGCAAAGTTTCAAGGCTTAATATCATTTAGAAGTACCTGAAATTTTATGTGCAAGAATCTAAATGACAACCTTAAAATTTGCATAAATTTGTCTTTAATTTCTTTAATTATTTTAAAATTGCCATTTTGATGATTGAATATAGTAGTACTATGCCTATTACCAAGGTTGTTAAGTATTTAAATACTTAGTAACGGAAATACTTTTTAAATACTTTAAAAGTATTTAGTTACATTAGTTACTTTTTCAGTATCGAACTGGTATTTAACTACAAAAATTTTAAAGTAACTAACTCTTTGTTACTTAAATACCTATGCTGTACTTCAGTTACTTTCTAAACCCAGAATTTAAAAAACGGAATCCAACATTGGAGAGGGGAACAAAACACTTCTTCCTGCTTCCGCATAGCCTGAGGGGAAAAAGCGTTCTCGGCGGTGCCCGACTGCCCGACCGGACACGGCGACAGCGCTGACAATCCTCCCCCGACAATTTATAGCCCCCCTGTGTTGACAAGGAGCGGGCGCTTGTGTGTTCTCTGGGTGGCCGGCCGCCTTGCAGGTCGAATTGCAGTGCAGGAGATGGAATAGCCGATATGGCACCGTTTTATACTTTTATGGCCACTAATTGTTCGTAGTTTCTTGTTTTCCCACCCCACCTTCCACGAACCAAAGGGAGGGAGGGCACATTTTCAAGGGCAAAGGCAATCAAATTTTACCAGAGCCTCCTTCAGTGTCAGTCCCTTTTTGTTTGTGCTCTCGAAAAGCTGCAAGTTTCCTGCCTCCTGGATAGAAGAAGTATATTTATTTAAGAAGATCAACTGCTTAGAAGTATAATGTCCCAAAAAGAGCTAGGTTGTGTTTATATATATTTTTTTTAAGTAGAGTGAAGGGATTAAGGATTTATGTTTTCTTTATATTTTTATCTAGATAATTACAATTGATTTTTATTTTTTGATATTTGTATATGACATGGGACTTGAAAATTCTCCAGTTTTTGCTCAAAAGGCCTTTTATAAAACGTCCTACTCTCAAACTAATGTTAATGTAGTATACTTAAGATTCTATGAAAATATTATTTTGAAAGTTTACAACTTTCTTTCTCCCCTTACTTTTATAAATTCATTTGTAATTGTTCTAATAGAATATGTTCCATTTTTGAACTTTTTTTAGTGGACGTTTCATAAGTGCAAAAATTCCGGTCATTGTAAAATAAAAACTGTTCGGTTAATTCCAGTGAAGAATCAAAAAAAATTATATAGCTTTACCCATGTAATAATTTTGTTTTTACTAACCGGAATTTTCGTATAACCATTTGTATCGAGTTTTTTAACAAGATACTCTGATTAAAAAAAAATTAACTAAATAAAAAAAAATTCCGAATTACACTATATACAAATCTAAGGGTATTTTATTTTTTCATTCCATAAGTTTAATTTCATGAAAGCAAACAGTTTTAAGGAACCTCCAAAACTGTATTTATGAAGAAAAACTAAGCCCCCCCCCCGAAAAAATATTACCATCCTTTAACTTTTTTCATATTGAATGTACCTATTTTGGTAATTAAAATAAAATCCTTCCATAATAATAAAAAAAACCAGTTAAAACTTAAATATTTATAGTAGTAAATAAATTGTGTTGTAATTTATATATTTAAACTCCTGGACTTATTTTGAAGTTTAAATATAATTTCTATGAAGTAGTTTCAAAAATTAATCCATTCCCGGGAATGACTGAAATTCCGGGGATTTCCCGGGAAGATTATACTATGACTAAATATACTAATGACCTGAAAAAATACTATATTATTTATTTATTCATTTTTGGGATTGTTGGTCGTGTCTTTAGGAATTTAAATCCATAGGGGAGAGTACCCCAAAGCGGGTATGCTAACTTTGAAAGCTCAAAAACCTTAATTATTGTTTGATTGTAATTACATATTTGATTTTATATAATACTTTTGTGCTTCTGGGGAGAGGCTTTTCAGCTCTTTTAAACTAATGGTGCCCCCCATGGGGCGAGGCATCATAATTTTAAATAAATTTTAATTCAAATTTTATTTTCTTATTAAAATTAGAAATTGATTTAAAAATAAATTTTAAAAATTAAAATAATTTTTTAATTTAAATTTTAAAAATTAATTTTATTAATTTAAATTTTAAAAATTAATTTTATTAATTTAAATTTTAAAAATTAATTTTATTAATTTGAATTTTATAAATTAAAATTTTACTGGTAAAGTAACTGAAGGTCGTCTTAAATACTTTTCATATACTCTATTTGTACTCTATTTAGTTACTTTTTTGGGGTATTTGTATTTAATATTTAGTTACTTTTTCTGAAATACTTGTATTTGTACTCAAATACTTTTTAAAAGTAACTTTAACAACCTTGCCTATTACACTATTGTTCCTCTTTTTGGGAGCTAAAATATTTTCTAAGGGTCTCAAAATCGAGTTAATCGGATAATCGAAAATACTCTTTAATTACCCTAATTACGGAGATTTTGACTAGCTGACAATTGAATATTGCATTGTCATGAATATTACACTATGTTGCAAAGTTTCAAGGCTTAATATCATTTAGAAGTACCTGAAATTTTATGTGCAAGAATCTAAATAACAACCTTAAAATTTGCATAAATTTGTCTTTAATTTCTTTAATTATTTTAAAATTGCCATTTTGATGATTGAATATAGTAGTACTATGCCTATTACACTATTGTTCCTCTTTTTGGGAGCTAAAATATTTTTTAAGGGTCTCAAAATCGAGTTAATCGGATAATCGAAAATACTCTTTAATTACCCTAATTACAGAGATTTTGACTAGATGACAATTGAATATTGCATTGTCATGAATATTACACTATGCTGCAAAGTTTGAAGGCTTAACAACGTTTAGAAGTATCTGAAATTTTATGTGCAAGAATCTAAATTTTTTGCGATAATTTGCCGTTAATTAATTTAATTACTTGAGAATTGTCGTTTTGATGATTGAATATGATAGTACTATGCCCATTACAGTATTGTTCTTTTTTTGGGAGCTAAAATCTCTTTGGAAGGGTCTCAAATGTCAGTTTTTCTGATAATTAAAAATACTCGATAATTAACTTAATTTTTTGGTTATTGATTAGATAATAATTGGATATTGGAGTGTCATGAGGGTTACATCGTTGTGTAAAGTTTCAGGGCCCTGGCATATCAGGAAGTGCCCGAAAATCGAGTTGTAAGATTTCACCCGTGACCTTGGCCCAGAGCAAGTCTAATAAAAGCGTTTAAAAAACAGTCTCTGTTAACATATTTTCTGATAATCAAGATTCTAAAGTATTTCTAGTTCATTTGAATTCTTGCCATATCATCAAACAAGTCCAGTGCTGCTCTTCAAGTTTAATTTATAAAATAAATATCGGTTAAGTTTTTAGGTTTTTGTTATTTAAACAAGTTATTGAATGAAAATTCAAGGTTTTCAATCTTTAATCCTGTTCTCCATCCCTTTAAGCATTGAAAGTTTATGGACCTTATCCTCTACACAAAACTGTTTTACTGGGACACAAGCTGAATCTGAGGTTTCTTTTGGAGTGTGGATTATCTCCTAATCAAACCAATTATGACTGCATAACCCCCTTACATGAAGCTTGCATTGGGAATAGAGTGGAATGTGCTGAAATCCTTATAAATTATGGAGCAAAAGTAAGTTTATAATTCTGATTTTTAAGGGTTTCACTGGGGCAGATCAGGAAGGTACTTAGGTAGCCCCTTCCAGAAGGTTAAAAATGTGCAGGATAAAATGACGTCTGAAGTTCTCTTTTCTTGTTTTTCAAAAATATCTCTGATTTTACTTTGAAAGATGTTTTAAAAACATGGTTTCCTCCCCCAGAAGTCAAATCTGGATTAACCCCTGGTTTTTAGAATCCTGTAGTACAATTCTAAAGGTTCTAGTAAGACCAACATTTTTACTTGTCAATGGATAGAGACACTAATCTGTGCACCAATATAGTTTGATTTGAAACACAAAGTTTTTAAGTGACCAAATTTAATCACCAGCCTTAAGTATTAAAAAAATTAAAAACTAAAATGTAAAACTTTAATTTATCTACTTTTTCATGCAGGATTTTTCATTAGGATAACGGGCTAAACAAAATTATTGAAATACATAAAAGGGGAATATAAAGACTGTTTCTTGAATTCTAATGAAAAATATTTATATTTTTATCCTGAAATTATTTTTATAGATTTAAAACATACATATGAATTTCCTGGATTTAGGCGCTCCATCCCCTCCATTTAATGGAAGAAGTTGTGTATTAAAATCAAAATAAACACTTATTGAAATCCAATGTCAATGCAGAATTTTGGATCTAAGTAATTTATTTTACCCATAGAAGAATATAACTATTTTGATAACACAGATTACTGTTGAAAAAATACAAGTATGTTTAGCTTTTAAAGTTCATATTCATTTTATTATTGAGTATACTTACATTGCACAAAGTTGATAAAGTGGGTAGTTACATAAAGTTAGCCCTAGGAAAACACAAATTAAATTAACCAATAAGCGTATCTTTCTTTGACATGGAAGCTTTCACAGTAAATTTAGGAGTCTGTGTATCAAAAGTATGAAACTATCTACATTCAAATGGATCTTATAAAAAAAATCCCAATAATTTAATAGTATAGTATTACTAGAATCTTTGACATCCAGAATAGCGGGGGGGGGTTCATGGAACAGAACAAAAGGATGATGATATTTATTTTAACAGTCCCTTGTATATTTTATTATTATTATATATTTATGCCTGTGTGTAATTTTTCATTTGTGCAACTCTAGGTTAATGCAACTAGTGTTGATGGGGGTACTCCCCTCTGCGATGCCTGTGCTGCTGGCAATGTATCCTGCGTCGAGCTGCTGATGAGAAAGGGAGCAAATGTGAACCCACCTCTGGCCCTCAGCACTCCTTTGCATGAGGCCTCTTTCAGAGGTTTGCTTACAAATCAATTTACTCTGAACGACCTGATGGGTTAGTTATTAGTGGCGCTATAAATTTGTTCTCCCTCAGAGACTGTAGTATTATGTGTTTGCTAGTTCTTGCATGATTTACTTTTCTGGTTTTGTTGCTTTTAGGGGTTCTTTTTTTTGCTGGATGCATCCTCTCCTTGTTTTATTTATGGATGAGTAAAATTGACTATCTCCATAGGATCAGTTTTTGAATAGTCTATTATTATTAGTAAACCCTATAAAGCTCTTGTGATGATATTGGCTCTTATAGAACTCTTTATAAAATAGAGAGAAAAATTATTATTTGATATTAAGTCTCTGTACCTATGTGTTCTTTGTTTGCAAAAGTTTCTACTGTTTTTATTTGTTACTCTATTACTTAAAAAAACTTTGAAGATAAAATGATTCACAATTTAATTCACTGCTGTAGCACTCTAAAAACAGAAACTTTATTTAATACATAATTTAAAGTTCGTATTTCGTATATAATTGAAGATTTGATTGGTATCTTCAGGATTTTAATCAACATTTGTTTTGGAAAAATTATTCAGTAATTACAGCATATTACTGCTGGCTATTTAAGAATTTTTTTTTTGGCTATTGTGATGTAGAAAGTGTTATAAAATGACATTGACATACTTGGTTAAAACAAAAAACTTTCTGCGCACAAAAATTTCTTCAAATATTTTCTGCACAAACTAATTAAGTGCCCCAAGTCGTTTGAATTTTGACTTAAAACATAATGACAGCCCCATTGTTCACCTAAATACTGTAATAATGCTTCACAAGCAACAACAGTGAAACATGTTTTGACTAAAGCCCTGGATACTCTACCTTAAGTATCGACATCAAGCACAAAGGGAGAACTCACTACTAGACTATCCAGGGCTTTAAGTAAAACTCCAAAACTTTGATAATTTCAAAGTAGATTTTCTTCATGCTCTTTAAAAGACGTTTTGCTTGTGTTATTAACTGCAAACAATTGGCAAATTGAAATAAATTTCTAATTTAAAAATGGAATGCTTTGAAGGAACGTGACATATTATTGGCTCATCTAGGGTTGGAAATCTTTCAATCAATACCGAGTTTGTTCTAAAGCCCTGGATAGTCTAGCTTATCGTCTCTAGTAGTGAGTTCTCCCCGTAATGGCGTTCGGTTGCTTGATGTCGCTACTTAAGGTAGAATGAATATCCAGGGCTTTAGTTTTGACTACTCATTAAGTTAATAAACCTTAATCAGGCTAACTACATTTATTATTATACATTTATACCAGTTCTAATAATCTCAATGATAGTACTTTTTAAAACCAAATAATATCTTGAGGACATGTAACAAATGCTGCCATACAATATCTTACTATTATTTAATGATACTTAATGATGTAATTATTTTTAGTTTATTCTTAGTAGAAAAATTCTCCATGATAACCAAGATTTTTTTATGTAAATTAGTAACTGGAAGTTATTATAGTCTGTATTTCTTTGCTAGGTGATTGGGAACGGGTAAATCCAAATTCCAGTAGGGGTGTGGGAAATCAGGGTAACAAGCTTGGCTACTTCAGCACCTTTTTCGAAGAAGTGGGAAGGGAGGTGGGGTAGTTATTGGCGTGAAGAAACCGGTTTGGCTCTCCCTATGTATACCTAGGGAGAGAATGGCCTGGCTCGTTTGGGGTTATACTAACCGTCTAGCGAGAAAAAAACCCCAATAATAATAAACATAGAAAAAGTGAAAGATTAATTTTAAAAGTTTCTTCCTGGAAAATTTTAAAAATTAATAATGTTGTAAAGTTTCAATACATATTCTAATGCATTGAGAATAATATTTAGAATTAGACTTAACATTTTGACAATCTGACTTAATCGATTTTTTTTTTACTTTATGTGGTCTAATGTCTTTTGGTATTAATCAGGAAGTCTGGACTGCATGGCCCTATTGATTCAGGCTGGAGCTCATTTAAATGCCAACGACTGCCATTTCGGAACTCCACTTCATGCTGCAACTGTTTCAAACCATCCAGAATGTGTGAGGTTGCTTCTTCAAGCAGGCGAGTGCTATGTTTTTCAAATATTCCATTCAAGCAACAATTTTTACAAAATAAACGTGTGATAACTGCTTGCATTTCATTGTTGCACATTGTAAACCTAGCTTGCTATGTTGCTCTTCAAAATTATTATTTTTTGTTTTAGAAGCACACTTAAAACTTGATTAATTTTATGCTGAAAAAATACAAATATTGAAACAAAGAACACTTTAATATATTTGTTTACCATTTCACTTTTGTAACTTTAACTCTTGATAAAACTTGCTACTAAAAATAATCCAGTGCAAAAATTCTTACAAAAGCTTGTGTTTAATATTTAATGAACAAATTATTTCCGAGTAAAATAATCACTTTTATATAAGAAAGGATAGAATCTATTTTACTTTTATAGCTTGGAAATGATATAACATCTTATACCGTGGATGATTGTGTTTTGGGAGTACCCTGGATTTCCAGGTTTATCGATTGACACTTCCAGGTTTTTCACCCTAGGTCACAATCACTCCTGGGATTTGAGGATTTTCTCAAAGGCAACTGAGAATATTACTTATCTGGAGTTATATTCTGAATTTCACCTCTTGGCTGTGCTTCCTTCAAGCCAGTTTCTATGGTCCCTATGGGTGACTTTTGCTCCTATCAGGTGGCACTTCCTGCCTCCTTCATGGAGTTTGAATTCAATCAACTGTATTGTTCACCCTTGACCAGTGGTTCTCGGCTCCCATCGCTTCAATCCCACTGTAGTATCAATCTTCATTCGAAGCAACTTGACTGCAGGTTTGCAACAGCTCCTGCAAACAGGGTTGCTTGATTTAAATCGCGATTTAAATCATGATTTAAATCACTTGATTTTTTAAAAAAAAATCATTGATTTAAATCAAAAATGTTAAACTGCTACAATTTAAATAAAAAAAAATAGTTGTATGCTTTAAAATGCTTTGCGAGGTTATTTGCATTTCAATTTTTTTTAAATTCTGCTAGTTGCAGTTGCTTAAAATAACTGGGAGATAGGTTTAGGTTCCTCTATCTACATAAAATTGCCTGTAATTTCAAGAACAAATTGTACTACCAATTACAAAAATATTTACAATGAAAAGAGGTAAATAGCAGCGTTTGGAATCAATAATTGTGATAAATTAAACTAGAATTAAGAATCTTTAAATTTTTTTCAGGTATACATCCCCTTTTTAAAATACAAGCATGCGATTCATTTTTATCGAAAGCTTGCTTTCATAGTTTTAGTCATGTTTTCCAAACTATTACTTTTTTTAACATAACTACAGCGAATAAACTGGGTACATGACTGTCAATTAGTTGCTTATTTGATTTTGTTTGTATAAGTAATTAATTATTATTTTAAAGAAATAAATGCACAATACATTTAGTGAAATTAATTCAATTGAATTATTGAAATTAAAATTTTTACATAAAATTGATGCATAGATTTTTTTTTAGAAATCGTCACCATTTCTTTTAAAAATTGATTTCACAATTGGGTAAAAATAGTTATAGAAAGAAGGATAAAAAATTTTAGTATCTGATAGTACAATTAATTGTTCATTCACCATTTTAGGATGGGTTTGGGCATCTCACCATGAAATGGTAGCAAACTACTTCCCTTAATTAATTCAATTAATTAATGCCTAAAATAGATAAATATTGGGATATTAAGTAATGCTAAACTATTATATAAAATGTATATTACAATATCAGTAAATTATTAACTAGTTTTGGTAAGTTCAGAACTAGTAATTCATTTAAATCAAAAAAATCTGATTTAAATAAAAAAAATCCGATTTAAATCAAATAAATCCGATTTTTTTGATTTTTTTAAAAAAATAAAAAAAATCAGCAACCCTGCCTGCAAATTACTATTTGAATCCAGCCCAGCTGAATTCTAAGTGGGAAGTACTGTGGTGGCCATGTTCACCAGCCAAATAGTCAGCAATTCTATTTGCTGTTTTTAACCCAACTGAGAAGTTATCCTTTTGGAGATATCTTTTGTATGATACCTTTTGGTTGTGCATCCTCCAAAGTGGCACTTATGATTCCTACAACAGTAACCCTTTGAAATCAATTGTCAGTCTTTTTGATAAATCTTATACACACATTCAGCATGATCTGACCATGCAATTAAGCTAGAGGTTGTAGAGTACCCTAACACACTGAAAAGGGGGATGGCGAAGCCATCCCAAGGCATTGGCAAGAATTACTTTGCCATCCTCTTTTCAGAGTATCTTCTCTTCTGAATGTCTTTTGTACTTTACGACCTCTAGCATTTTTCCCCACGAGTTTTGAATCACCATATATACTATTTTTTTTACAAACTATGCATGTCTATATTATAATGTATGGAAGTTCTTACAAAAAAGGTTTCTGCATGATCTAAAGCAACTTTTTAAAATTATAATTCTTCCCTTTCCTGTTAATTACCTTTCAGTGTCAGTTCTATGTTTTATCAAAGTTTTATCCAATTTTTAGGCGCGTTAGTCAATGCTTCAAAGATCCATGAGACACCCTTGCACATTGCTGCTAGAGAGAACTATGCTGAGGTGGCCCAGACTCTTCTTGAATTTGGAGCTAATGTCTATGCTAGCAACAACCAGAACAAGCTGCCTATTGACCTTCTGCCAAGTCCTGAAGGCAGAATCTACCACCTTCTCTTATACCATTCATGTATGCATTCATTTTCATTTTTTTATGTACAACTCCTATTATCTGAAATCCTGCTGTATTGCTATTTATTCAGATCACTTTTGAAATAATCATTTTACAATTTTGAATTGCATTATACCTGGCACATGTTGGCTTTTCAACATGTGCCAAGAAAAATGTGAATAAAAAATATTAATATTGCGATTTGAAACAAAATATTACAGGTCTTTTATAAAAGGTGTGTAGCCTTTTGTATAAGTTCAGTGCATTATAAAAAAACACTTTTATGTTAGGAATTTCTTTCACTTTTCAGGCTCTTTTCATTCTGTTGTGTGATTGGTTTTGACTTGCATGAGGGATTAGCTAAACTGAGCGGTTACTATTGGTCAATTGCTTAAACCGTATAACTTGCTGGGTGGCTGGGGTTTTTTTTACACTCAGAATTCCTTCCATACATAAAGGCACTGAATATTACTCACAAATAAAATAAAGGAAGAAAAATTAAAATGCAACACAGAAGGTTTTCTTGGGCATATGGTTTCAATTTGAGTTAATGGGTCTTGCAACCCAAAAGGCAACTTTGACAGTAGAAATTCCATTGATTTTTTTAGATAAAAATCTTATATGATCAAATTACCAGAACCCCCCCCCCCCAAGAATAAGATTCAAAATTCTGTACTCACTGGAAAAGTCAAGAAATTAAAAAAATATTGTTAAAATTATGTTTATGAAAAATGAATGGGAAAGTTAAATCTGTTTGGTATCTGTTACTGTTTTTTTTTCATACTTGGTAAGACAAAATATCACAGGATTATTATTGAACTAAAAATTAATTTAGCAATTATTTGAAATTATTTTGTAACTTTTTTTTCTATCACACAACTTTACATATCCTGATGTACCACCTGTAATTACAAATAATGCTGTCAACCAAAAAAAAAAGGTTGAGAATCACTATTTTAGAAGTTAAGTAATTCAAATAGGAAATGAGTACTTACTCACATATTATCCTATCATTGTCAACCATGCCACTGAATCCAAAGAGCATTACAAAGTATCATAGAGTGTGCTGCTGAATCTGATGGTCACTGAACGGTCAGTGGGATAATATGTAAGACCAATAAAATGTTTTGCCATAAACACAAAAACTTATTCGTAATTGAAAATTTGCTTACATCATAAGGATCTCAAAGGTGTTTGTTTTTTAAAACATATATTTCCAAATTGTAATGTAGAAACAGAGAATATAAAATGCACAAAAGTTAATGCAGCTGTTTGTCTGCTTTAACTTTACTTTTATTTCTGCATTTTATGTCTTTTCTACAGTACATTCATTTTGTACAAAGTATTTAACTATCTTTATATATCCTAATTGTTGAAAGATTATATCCTGTTTTTTTAGAAGTTGGAAATTATTTTAAATCATATGTTCTCTTTAAATAACATGAGTAATCTGTATTGTAACAATGATAACTTTGGAAGCATATACAGGGTGTTTCAAAAGTCAGTCTCATGACTTATTTGGAACCAATGTCTCTTAGGGTCAGGGAAGTAAAGTGTACCCGGACCTGGAAAAAGTTTTAACCTTCCCCCGAACCTAATAAAATTTACCCGAACCTAATGTATTGCTCCTATGGAGCTGACAGGGGCTTCCCCCGAACCAGGTTCGTAGGTTCGGGCACTTTTTCCAGGTCCGAGTGTACCCATACCATAGGTAAGTGACTATACTGGATCTATTGAGATAGCTTACAGTGCCTCTAGTGGCAAATTGAGAAAGTTAAAAAAATAATTAAAAAACTAAAGGAGAATAACAAACACTTTAATGAGAAAATTGTTTGCAATATGAATATCATGAAAAATGCTCATGTAAAAATAGCACTTTTTAAGGCTTCCAAAAGAAAAAGTTCACAAATTTGCGAGTCTCCTTGATTTTTTGATTAAAAGGTGTTACTATAAAAGTAAAAAAAACTCAAATCTAACACTGAAAAATTTCTAATTTGCTAACCTTTTCTTTTTGAGACCTGCAAAAGTGCTATTTCCACATGGTAATATCTTATCGAATCTTTATAATATTTTCATGAAACTTTTTTCTGTGTGTTTTTTATGATATTGCCAACAATTATCTCTGTGAAGTTTTCATTCTATCTCCTTTAGTTTTTTAATTAATTTTTTCAACTTTCTTATTTTTCCTCTACAGGCACTGTAAGCCATTTCAATAGATTCAGTATATTCACTTACCTAGGTGTATACCTTACTTACATGACCATAGGAGACGTTTGTTCCAAATAAAAGCCATGAAACAAACTTTTAAAACATCCTGTATAAGTAATTATCTTAGGTGATTCAAGGGTAAACTGCAAATCAATTGAATTTTTTTGTGTTAAAGTATGTTTTTCTCATTGGATTTTATTTTTTCAATAGGCACTCCCCTTTCTTTGAAGGATATTTGTCGTCGCAAAGTTCGTGCATCTCTTGGCAGTCGAAGATTGAAGTATTTGCCGGATTTAGATATTCCACAATGCCTAATTCATTATTTAATGCATAAAGAGTGACATAGATTTGGAAAGTTACAAATCAAACCAGGCAACCTTTTTCCCTCTCTATCCTGTACAAAATGTAAATACATATTTATTTGTTGGCTTTTTGTATATGGACTTGTATACATAGTTTGATTGAATGGAAATATTCTGGAGTGAGTGTTTTTACGCTTTCATTAGATTTTTATGCACATTTGTTACATTAATGAAATGAATATTTTTCTGGTATTCATTTACATTTGTAAAATTAAATTTTCTGAAGTGTTTTTATAATTATTGTTAAATATGGATTAATGAAACAGCCTGAGGAAGTTTTTCATGTGATATGAGATTATTTTGTGAGAGGACGCATTTCAAATCTAAAATTGCATTTGTTTCATTTCATACTTTTTAAAAGATTTCTTTTAATAAATTAGATACATATCAACATTTTTACCTTAGAAATCATGAATCTATATCTCATTTTAGGAAACATATTGCTGTTAAAAATATATGTAATCAACAAGCTAGATTTCAAATACTTATACCTAAACACACTGGAAGTTAGCTTAGAAGTTATTCCTATAGATTAAGCTAGGAACTTTTTGGAGACTCTAAAGCAGGTGTGGCTAACTCATTTCTATAGCTATTTATGCCCATTACCATTAAATGTGGTGAAGCCTGGTGGCATAGAGGTAGCGTTTCCACTCCCACACCACAGGCCGGGGGTTTAAATCCCGGTCGACGGGCAAACTCAACCCTTCATCCCTTTGGGGTCGATAAAATGAGTACCAAGTTTACATAGAGAAATCAAGTGGGGTTTAGCTAGGCTTACCATATGTCCTGGTTTACCCAGAACAGTCCTGGGTTTCTGAAATGTCCTGGGTTTTCGTAATTTTAAGACTGGACAAAAATTTTCGAATTGCATTTTTTTTACCTACTTCTACGGCTTCACTTTACTCACATTTAGACTGCTAAAAGAGGCAGACTCTCTATTTGTACTGTCAAACACCTCTTGAAAATTAACTCTGAACTTAATTGTTGTGAATTTTATGATTTAATTAACGAAGAATTTTTGAAAAAAGTGATGTCAAGTAAAAGTACAAATGATTAAATAAAGTTTGTTATTTCAGTTTAAATGTTTAATTTTTTTGTAGTATGGGTGTTTATTTAGTTTTTAATCTTTGATGGACCGATAGGTCGACAAAGTGTCCTGGATTGAGCTCAAGAAAATATGGTAAGCCTAGGTTTAGCATCAAGTTAGCCACTCAGCTGCCCTTGACTTTCAGTCACACATTCTGTAACAATTCTGCTCATGGCCTCACCCAGTGAGGCTGGTTATACCGGAGTTTGAAGGTCCAACAACCTAGGTACTCCCTCAAGTGTCCCCTTTGATTAAATGTGGCTTAGACAGAATGGGGAGTAATGGTAGGATTGATAAAGCACATTGTTATTTAGGGATCTTGGTTTAACACTATTCAGGTTACATGGCTGTGCCGCAATTTAAACATTTATTTTATTTCCTGATCATTTTTCTCAAGTTTAGATTATTAACATCTTTTAATTTAAAATTAGTTCTGGCTTTATCAAGCATTATATATCTTTATATAAGGTCCATTAAAAAGAAAATGATCTTTTAAATCAGGAGCTTGAATTTGTTTAGGAAATGAAATGAAGAGAAAGAGAAGTTTTTCGAGATCACTAGAAGAGTGAATGATTAAGCATTTTGCAGATGAAGTGGGATAGATAAATTAGTTCTTAGCAAGGAGGTTTTCAACCCATTTTTGAAACTTTATTGAATACATCTGGAGAGGAAGATTTTGAGAAGTCTGATTAAAATGAATTTTTTTTTGGACCAGACTTGAGATGTCTCATTACTAGCCATGAGTTTTACACCTCTGCTGTAGAGAATATCTGAATATAACAGACTTTTTATAATAAATAAATTTTAATAAGTTAATCTTTTTATATTAAACATATTTAAGTTTTTAAATTTAAGAGCCATAGTTATCAAAGTAAGATTCGGCTTTAAGTTTAATTTAACACTTTTTTCAAAATCTTTTAGAATTCTAACCTTTCCAACCATTTACAAAATTTTAAGTATTATTTGGACTTTGTTTATGATTTAATCCCTTCACAGTGAGTGTGTGTAGAAAATTTACCTTTAATATATCTTTTATAAGTTACATTCTCTTGTTTAATTAAAGAAATTATAATTTTGATTTTTAATTAAAACAGACTAAAACTGTATAACTATTTTTAGCACTTCTAGTCAAGTTGTCATATTTATTATGTTAACATAAATGATTTCTTATTGTAGTTTGTTTATTGTTTTAACTTCTTTAGACTGTGATCCGAAATTTTTATCGTGACACTGCTTTATTTAAGTTTCATTCCTTTCTATCAGTAATTTTAAATGATTTTGGATATTTCCTTGTCATTTGAATGTTAATTTGATATTTTTGTTATTTGTATTGGGAAATAAATAACTATGCATTTAATTTTTGAAGAAGCTTTCTTTCATTTGACATTCATTTATAGAGTTCCATGGTGCTGTTACCAGTTCCTAACTCCTTTCTTTTAATTGTTACATCATTTAAACTCTTTAAGGTGAAGATTCAAATTGTAGAAAATTCATTAGTTATGATTATACTTTTAAGTGTATCTTTGTTTTATTGAATTAAGCTGAACTGTTTTTTTTTTAAGGGCTGCTTAGCTTGAACCTTATTTTAATTTTTATGTAATTTTTCCTAAATCTAAAATCAAATTTAAAGATAAAATATTAGATAATTTTCAATTTCTTTTCCATATACAAAATAATATCTTTTTTTCTCTTGTCATCAAGAAATATTTATTGCCGGAAATGCTAAAGTTTTAATTGAAGAAATGATTTTTTTCCTTTTTTTATTCTCATGTGCAACCATAAAAACTGTTCAGATTCAAAGAAACCCCATCTGGTTGTTGGGAGAAAAAGTGAGTGTACGAGTTTAATTTTGAAAATTTGAGTTTAAATGGTTAAAAAGTTAAGAATTTTATTTTTGTTTATTTTACACCTCTTCAATCCCATTTTAAATAAAGGAATTGCTTAAAATTTTTTATTATTTATCCCATCTTTGACATCAATTTACAACACATCAAACCTCAGCTTGTACAGTAAAAAACTTCTATTAGGCATAGCATACTTTTGTTGTTTTCCTTTCCTCCACTAACACAAAATCAAATCTCCGATTTTTCTTTTCTTCCCCTCTTACTATCCAAAGTCGCAGACCCAAAGTATCCACGGCTGAGATACATAAATCACACAGTCCAAGTAAGAGCATTCTGCCCTCTATTAAGCTGTTCATGTAAAAGCACAAAGGATGTAGTTACTAAACCCCAAATTTGAAAAAATAATTAACTATAAAAACTATTTTTACTGTAATTATACCTATTATTTTGTTGTTTATAATAAATTTGGGCTTTTAACTATCAGTATCTAGGGCCAAAAACTGCTTAATTTACCTGAAATAAGTTCTTTTTATCGATTTTCATTCAGTATTTACCATATAATTAGCAATAGCAAACCAACTTCTGACGTCACCTTTTTGACGTCACGAATCGTTTTGTTTACATTTTATGAGCCAACGTGTAGTTGTCTAATAACCTTGGACTAACTAAAACTACAGTGTTGGAGATGTGGCAATCTCAGTACTCTTCAACTTTCTTATATTTCATTGATCATTAAAAGATAGGACCATTGTGAATATAAATTTCAATCAATGTAGAACTCAAAAGAGAAAAAACTATGCAGCTGTTAAATTGAATTGAAAATTAGTTTTCTTACATTTTCCTAAAATTCAGGCAACCCCCCCGAAATAAATAGTTAAATTTTATGTGAGAATATGTAAAATAATACTGATTTTCACTAAAAATAGCAGTGGTTTTGGTTTCCAAACGGGCGCTATCAGGACCTGTTAAGGGCACCGCCGAAACATTGGAATTTTTTTTCATCACAAAAAAAAATTGATTCATAACCTTATCCAAGCCCAAAAACCTTATAAAATTAGAAATTTGTGCACTATAAAAGTATCACATGATTCATTGATTTAATATTCTAACTATTTTTTCCTCGCTTCCCTTTAAAAGAGTTGTCTTTCTATTTTTCTTTCTAGTTTACTATCGCGCTATATTTCTATAAAACATATAGAATGTTGTTAGTGTTCGGATTTGGAAAACGAAATTTTTTGTTAGGTATTGACAGAATTGGGCCCTACTAAAATTTGAACTTAATTTTGAATTTTTTCAGATGTCCAGTTGCTAATTACCTTTTCAAATTTAAAATTCAAGCAAAACTTAATTACTTAGCCAATTCACTAAAAAAAAAGACATAAATTAGAATTTGAAAATAAAGCAATTATTCATATGACCCGTTGCTTATTTAGTAATGAATTTTAAAACAAGTAAATTTTGTTCAATAACACAGGTCAACACGCATTTTGATGCCGGGAATATTAAAGCTGATTTTGTATATATTTGACCTCCTGATTCAGAATATGGCATCCATTTTTGCTCATCAGCTCTAGTTTTGGAGATATTCCAGAATTAAGTTTTTAAGACTTTTTCTCTACCTTTTATACAATATGGTGATATAAAGATGCCTTAAAATATAAAAAAACAAAACAAACTCTCCAAGGCTTTTCCTATTCCTTAGGGTGCAAATAGATAGTGTATACAGTTTCAGCCCCCCTGAGTTAGTTTTAAGGGGTACCTATAGGGGCCTAAAGTTGAAAAAAAGTGGAAAAAATGGTCTTTTTTTTCAGAATTTTTAAAAAAATATTTTTGAGTTTTCTAATGTGATAAAACTGTCTAATATATGTTATTTAGAACTTATTTAGACAGGATAAAAACTTTTTTACTTTTAAACTGCACCCCAAAAGACCAATTTTCTAATTTTAGGCGAGAAATAGGGTCATTTTGCTCAAAAACGCTATATACCAATAATGGTGGGTGAAACGAATAAATTTCGGAATTTTTCACTAGTAAGTCCTCAAAAAAGATGTCTTTTGATGTAAAACTGAAAAAAAAAATTAAAAGGGAATTTTTCCACTTTTTTAAAATTTTAGGGCTTGAAAGCTTGGGAGAAGTTTCTATTGTTATTTCACTGATCATTATCAAATGAAATTTCAGTTTTACTTCAAAGGACATCTTTTTTGAGGACTTACTTCTGAAAAATTCGGAATTTATTTGTTTTAACCACCATTATTGGTATTTAGCGTTTTTGAGCGAAATGACCCTATTTTTCGCCTAAAATTAGAAAATAGGCCTTTTGCGGGGCAGTTTAAAAGTAAAAATTATTTTATCCTGTCTGAATAAGTTCTAAATAACATATATTAGCCAGATTTATCACTTTAGAAAACTCAAAAATATTTTTTAAAAAATTCTGAAAAAAAGACCATTTTTTCCTATAGGTACCCCTTAGAACTAACTCAGGGGGCTAAAACTGTATACACTATCTATTTGGACCCTAAGGAATAGGAAAAGCCTTGGAGAATTTGGTTTTTTATATTTAAGACATCTTTATAATATTATCATATTGTATAAAAGGTAGAGCAAAAGTCTAAAAACTTAATTGTGGTATATCTCCAAAACTAGAGCTGATGAGCAAAAATGGATGCCATATTCTGAATCAGGAGGTCAAACATATAAAAAATCAGCTTTAATATTCCCGGCATCAGAAAAAAAGTTTTTTTTTGTAGACCAGTGTAATGATCTGGGAGGTGGACTTTTTTGTAGTTAAACAAAAGGGAACAGCGTAAAAAATCCTTTTTTCCAGAAGGGCTCCTCCTTCTGAGAAAGTTTGGGATATACCTACTGGATTATGAAATTTAATGTAGAAAAGTTTATACATCAATACAGCAAAAATTATCAAAATCTTAATTTTCATTTGCTGAAACTTACAATGAGTTCCTAATAATTCAAATTAAAATGTTTTCACGACACATCTGCAATTTGCTCTGAACAACATAAAGGCTTAACTTTTCACAAGACTCTATATATATAATTTCTGCTCCACCAAAGATGATACTCACAAAAACTAAGTTCCCTTAGTACCCCTGGAATAGTTTCTCAATAAGCCAAGCAGAAACCGATTCTTGATACTCATTCCCATTTATGTATCCCATTGGTTATGTGCCAAGACGTTTCTCTTGTGCTCTTCTTTGACTGTCAGTTACCACAACCGATCCAGTGCATCCCTTAAGAAGCATTGGACGCGGACCAACCAACGTAAAAGGAGAAAGTCAGGCAGAAAAAATTCCATTCCGAATCCAACGTGCGATTTTGGTAATCCTTACTTTTTGTGCATATTGCCGTTGTTTGCTTGGCAAGATTCCAGCTCGTTTGTAGGAAGACCTAACACTGGACCATGAAACACTTTTATGCTTTGGATAGATGAGAGTGATTTGTTTGGTCTTCAAAACACTAGAAGTAGTTTTTTTTTTTAATTTTTTTTTGTTTTGTGAGCTTTGGTATTGCAATAAATCAACAAATGTTGTGTGTTACCCTTTTTCCGGCACCGAATAACGACTTCTAGTTTTCTTCAAACACGAAATCTTCATACATACAATACTTCAGACAAATAAGAAAATTTTGGATTTCGCTTTTAATTCAGGCTTTTTAAAAAATAATAAAAAAAAATTTAATTTTTTCAACAAATGAATAAAAAATGTGGCAAGCTTATACACCACTAAAAAAGTCAGATTTAATTGGGTTATAAATATTGACTGAAGCAAGTAGAACTCCGAACTATATTTTTGACGAGTCATAAGACTTCCGGATCGGTATCTCTCCGTGGCTTGCATCTTGCCACAGAAACATAAGTTACTCTTGCACTTGCATAATGTTTTTAACTATAAATAAAGTATTTCAAATAAGCTTTATATTTTTAAAAATTGTCATTTGCGCATTTTTCGAGTCATATTCTTTTCACGGCCCCTAAATATAAATATTTTTGAGCGCTCAATTCCAGCAATTCTTATGAATGCTCCTCTGTTACCTTGTCTTCTGTGTTTTCTTAACTTTTGATGGTACTTTATGGAAGATCCCTTCTGATCCAAAAGCTCAATCGCAGTTCCCTTAATGAGTAATTAGCTATTTCTACCTGCATTTTGCTTTGTTGAAACGCCTAAGCATTAGAGTTGCCTAATTGCATTCCTTCTAATAAAGGAAGGGTTTGTGTTGCTCGGGCTCAGATTAACCGAGGAGGAAATATGCCATCCGAGGACTTCCTTTTGCTTTATTGCATTGCATGGCGGGTAATTGCCCTCTCAGGGCAACCTAGGGAAGATTTTTGAAGGTAATAGTTGCATCAAGGATTCGATAGCGGGGAAGTTTTAGGGGAAGCTGTGGTGTCATGAGTAATTCTGGTTTACTGATATGATTGAAAGGTCTCATTTATATTTATTTCAGTTCTAGAATACAGTATTTTACGATTATGCGACTTTTTTCTGCAAGGGAAGCTAAATTGTTGAGTTCTTTCATCAGATTTGTAGCTTAAAATGGAATTAGCTGTATTTTCTCCATTAATTTAGAATTTGTTTCGAACTTGTTTTTTTTCTAGTATAATTTTCCCACAAGGTTATAATTTTCCAAGTCTTTAATTCAAGACTAGATGTCTATGATATTAAAATTGTTAGTGAAAAGTCTGTCCAGACTAAACATTTGAGGAGATACATTGAAAAATAAAAATTAGAGTTGACAAACCAATGACGGGTGAACAAGTATGAAAAATATTTTTCTTCAAATTTAAGTGCAATCTAATAAAATTAACAAAAAAGTGCTTGGTTTTTAAAGCAAGTAAATTTTATAATACTTATTTTAAAAATAATTTCATTATTTATTTATTTTTGTTTCAAATATTTTGTTACTTCTATTAAACTTTAGAATTTGAGAATACCTAAAACTATATTTTATGAATTCAGTATTCTAGCTATAAATCTTTAAAATGTAATAAACTCTCAAACGCTCAAGAAAAGAAATCCCCTCTAAACTTTGCCAACTTCAGCTCTTTTCTTGACGCCCTAGCACTTTCTCTCCGAGAGCCTTAAAAAACGACTTAATTTTTGCACCGAACATTTTATGCGTTCCGCATGTTTTATGAGTTATCACAAAGCCATTATTTAGCGGCGTTTTGTATTATCATATCGGAGAAGAGCGTATTCCAGGGGGCTCGTAAAAACGATAATTCAGGCAGACCGTAAGTTACGGTTACAGTTTCCCCTCGATCAGGGAGATATTTCTTCCGCGTGTCTTTCAGTTCTGGAAGATTAAGCGCTTCGTAAAAAGTTGGTGGGTTTTTTAATGGAAGAGTTCAATTACTTGCGTCGTTACAAAGCGAAGAGAGTGCTACGGTTTGAAGGATGCCCATGGCCGTGAAAGCGTTGGAGTGTTAAAAGTCTGAAAGAGGACTGCCAGTGTTATGAATGATATCAATTTCGGGAAAGCTTTATGCATAACTAGAGCATAAATTAAAAAATAGCGGTTTTAATTTATATTTGAAGAAATTTCTCACATTATAGTGCATTTTCAATCACATGACTCGGACCTATCAACGGCCTTAGCAACAAAAGGTTACAGTTTTTTGCCCTACAGAAGGTTAACAGTTACAGAAAATGACTGGCCGTGGAATTCATCTATTGGAGCATTTGCAATCACGTGACTCCATACCTAAAACCCTCCTTAGAAACAGATACCTCGTTACGTAGCAACCGCCTTAGAAACAGTTAAAAGCCCTACAAAAGGTTAACAGTTAAAAGAAAATAGCTGGTCGTGACGTCACCTGAAAACACTCTATTATGTAATTAGAGTTGTACCTTTTAATATTTAAAAACGAGCAGAAGATAATAGTGATATAAAAAAAATCTTCTAGTTTAATGATTTTCTTAGGATATGGAATATCCCATTGCTTTTCATACGTCATCACCACTTTTTCCTCATTCGTCTGAATGCTCTGTAATAAGGATGTCAGATAAACTCCCAAATACAATATCCTGCAAACGGCACTCCATCCTTCGAAAGCTTTCTCCCTCTCCGAGAGCCTTGAATAATAGAGTCCTCCCCAAGAACCACGAGCTACGGCACCCTGGGCGTCACTTTGGGCGCTGACAGTATTAGGAAATATGCGTCCGAGACGAGCCGGGTCAGCACGGCGGAGGAGTTTAAAGTAAGAGAAACGATCCGTCGGTGCCAGATTTGTTTTTTTCCCGCCAAAATGGACTGGTGACGTCATTTAGTGGAGCTGTTCGAAGGGATATGTTGATGGGGGCGTTCTTTTGTATTGCGTAGGTTTGATTTATTTGGTAGAGTAGAGTAGGTGATATATTGGGATTATAAAGAAAATTTCCCAATGTTTTCATGAACTGTTAATGTTTTAAAATGTATAAAAGAGTACAGTGATAATTTCCTTTAATTTTAGAAAAGAAATAGAAAGGAAGACTAATAGAAACTTCTAGCATGTAAGTAAAAGGAACCAGTATATCGTTCCAGTAATTTTATTCATGGTTATTGCGGATATAAACACTGAACAGAAATATACATCATGCACACTGGTTAGAAAAAGATTGATCTACTCCCTCTCCCCACATAACAAAAATAAAAATAGAATATTAAATGAGAGTCCACAACATGTGTGCATGAATTATGTAACATATCTGTAATGTATTATTTTCAGGATTTTATGAGAAATAAATAAGTTATACAATAAGTAAACATTAATTCTATGGATGCACAGTTCTCTTTACACAAGTTTTCAACTCGAAAACTTATAAATAAATATCTATATTATAAATATACATAACATTTTCCTGCCTTGCTATTCCATGATTGGAAAGTCCTAAAAGTGACAGAAAGGAGGTTAAATACATAATACAGTTAATGAGAAACGCTGATTTCTAAAACACATATTACTTATCTAATAGAACTAACCGAGAAGAAAACCAAAAGGAAATAAATATTTGAGAGATAATAATGTAGACGGCAAGAAATAAAACACCATCCTCGGTATATCATTATAATTTTAGTTTATCATCCCATCCCAGCTAAGTAATATACCTAGTTGTATGTATTATCGTAGTAATTGTTCTTGGAATCTTAGACAAATCCCCTATAGAGGCTCTCTTGATTAGATAGATGAAAGTTGTGGGTCCTAAGTTCTATCTAACACCCGTTGAAGCACATTTGAACCCCCATTAGTCTGGGGTCTAACTCCTAGTCTCATCTCATCTTTCACTCTAAGAACAGACTGGGGTTAATCAGTTTTATCGGCATTGGGCGAGATTATGAGAATAGAATCCTCAAGGAGTTTCTGAGAAGGAGAATATTGTCTGAGAACACTGCACACTATTTTTTCATTTGTTAATTTCTTTTCACCCGTATGTTAATAAATTTATCTTTGAAGAAGAACATAAAAATGATCGTAGGATTTTTTTCTTTTTAAGAAGTTTATTAAAATCTGAATTAATGGAATTTAAAGGAAACAATACATGAGGTTCTTTAATACACATATTTTTTATAGAAATAAATTCCTATAGTTTTAAAACTGTCAATATTTAATTTAAAGGGGATTTTAATAACAAGTATAATGGAGCGTTTTCAATCTTTTAATATTTTTTTTTAAATTTATGTTAAAGGTAGATTTATATCAAAATTTGAACATTAAATAAAAATATTAACAAATCATCTTCGGTATATGCTTACTCATACTCAATTTCATACATTCTTAGTTTTATCTTTTTATTCATGATTGTCTTCTCCCTTCACATTTAAATTGTTTCTTTAGTATTTTTTTTCTTTTTAAGAGTTGCATACAAAGTAAATATTTAAAAATATCTGACACTCATTTATTTTTCACATGAAACTTTAATACATATTGTATTGTTCTTTTCTTTGCAAACCTAGGAGTTTTTTCTGTTCAGTGTTATTGGTTGTTGTTTTCTCAACAGTACTTTGGAGTTTCTGTAAAACCAGTTTTTCCTGCATATGACACAGTGTGCAGTGAAGCTTGCCTTGATAACACTGAGGGTTTTGAGAGGTCAGCTTCTGATATAGAATGGTTTGGATTGTATAAGTGTAGTTATGGATAATTTAAGGAATTTTCGTTTTTATTACATATGTTCATTCACATTTTATTACAATGGTACTACTGTTGACTAAAGTACTTTTTTTTCGCATTCTTGACCAGATGCAAAAATTAAAGTGAATAATTTTAACACAGCGTGAATACATATTTGAATTTTAGGTTTTTACTTTGGATAATGGAAATAAAAAATTTATTTTTATATAAATGTAATATTTCTATCCATCAGCGTTCTTTCAGATTCTTTAGCAACCAGTGAGGTTTTCGGTATGTGCACGTGATTTTTTGTAACTGTTTCAATATTACTTTTTTTGAACCTCGGACCTATTTTTACTTTTTATACCCTGTAATTTTTTACTTATTGAAAATAAACAGCTGATGAAACAACTTTTCTTCGATACATTAGACTTTCATACACAACATAATTTTTTTTCGGAATCAAACAAAAGCGTCAAGAATACAATTATAGTTTCGTTAATTTTTTTATTTTTATAACATGTGCACTTACCTCTAGAGTCTAGACATTGCTCGGTTACCAAATAAGCAGTTAGATAAAGGATTCTATAACAACTCTTTTAAAGAACTTGCAAAATGCTAAAAGTTGGGTTACCGCATTTAATTCCAACAGATAAATTATTTCTTGTTCTGAATATTCAGCCATTTTATATTACTTTAAAAGAAACTTTTTTTTTGTTCCGACTGATACAACGTCGTTTCTTTTAATCCCGTAGAGAAAACCCTTGCGATTTAAAATGCCAAAGAAGAAAAAGAAACTTTGCAATAAGAGCCCATTTACTTGCTTAATAAATGCTAATTTTTTTCTTTCTCCTTGAATATATTACAGAGACATGCCAATTAATTTTAAAGGCTTTTTAAGCTTTTTTTTATTCCGTGTTTATAGTTAGGAGTGCCTTTTACTGTATTGTGAAATAACTATTACAAATTTGAACAACTTTAAATTTTGAACAGTTAATTAGGTACTACATACATTTTTCAATGTAAAGAACTGGTTTTATTTTCACTAATATTTCTCAGTTTTGTATAGCAATTGTAAGGCCAGACCCGCCAGACGTTCATCTTTGAAAAGTAGAGACTATATTCTGACAACTTATTTTTAAAGCATTTCTTCCTTAAATTTAAGGAAAAAGTGTTAAGTGTAAATAATAATTTGAACATACAGAAATATATTTTTTACGGAAAAATGTGTGTTCTCAAAGATATTGAAATTTAAAGTTTTTTTTTTGTAATAAAATCTTTTTAGTTTTTACTATCAAATAAACAAATATTTAAGATTGCTTAAAGTTAAGCGTGAAATAGTTCTTTTGAATTTCGATTGATATTCAGGTTATATGAGTTGTTATTACACTTCTTCATATTTAGGAAATAACAACCGGAATGATTATATTCATATTAAAAAAAAAATACTTGTTTGAAACATATAAGGTTCGCATTATAGTGTCTAAGACTAGTCTGTGTCAAAAATATTCTCATTTTTAAAAACAAAATATACATTTAGGATTTTTAATTTGACGACCTTCGAATATTGGTTCGTTATTTCTAGCCACGGCTTATAGTTAGAAATTAAAAGGGTTAATTTTTGAGGAAGTTGAATTGTAACTACACTGTTACAATGTGGATGCGTTAAATCGGATTAGAAGATGTGCTAAATTTTAAATAACTTAAATGTGGGAAAAATACTTTAGGTAGTTGTTCCAAAAACATTGTACAAATCATTCCATGAAATTTAAAAATAAACTTTACACTTTTAATAAACTAAATTAAATTAAATGAAAACATTCAATTTAAAATTGAAATTGTATAAATATTAAACTTAATTAATTTGAAGAAAAATAAATATTACGAATGGGCAATAAATTTAGCATGGCTGTTTATTTTAAAACAGAAGCATTAGCCAACACATTCAATAACCCAAGTTATTTTTATTTGTCGGATAAATTAATGGACTCTAACCGTCTGACGTCACACGGAACCAACACGTGACCTACTGAGCTTGCGATTGGTTACCACAGGTACTACACTAGTAGATCTACTAATGTAGTATCTGTGGTAACCAATTGCAAGCTCAGTTGTAGGTCACGTGTTGGTTCCGTGAAGTCTCGAACCAGATAGGCGGTTAGAGTCCATTGAAGAGGCATTCACACTTTCTTAAACAGTTTAATAAAAAATAATTAGTATAACAGAGATCAGAATGCATAAAATGCATAAAGTATATTGAATTGATTACATTTTGTAGAATTAATATTAAAAAAGGACCCTCCTTTCATAGCCAGTAACACCGTACATAAATCACTTATTGTTTCCTATACTTTATTATTGTGACAATAACATAATCATATTAAATCTCTTCGATTGAAAAATATAATTAAATTATGTGAACAAACTTTTTCTATTTTGCGAATTACTAAAGGAAAAAAAAATCCTAAGATTCATTCTTTGATAAGAATGCGCTTGAGGTATAAGCATGATCTGTTTATGGGTAATTAGCAAACTATTCGAAATAAGATTAACAAGGTAATTAAATCACTATAAGCTGAAAAGATTCAACAAGATAATTAGAAGCAAATAACTTATTTTATTTTCGCTTTATTCATACATAAGATGCAATTCAAAAACAGACTTTTTCCAAGGAAGAAATAATTAATTTATTTACAACAACCAAAACGATATTCGCGATAAATTCTCTGCAAAACTATTATAAAAAGTATGCTATAAATTAGCAAAAATTTTAAATATTCATAAGAAACCAAAAAAAAAACCAAATGACCGGAATTATTTTTTTTTGCAAATACGCTAGAGTGATTTTTCCTTATAAAAAAAATTTACGTATTTTTTCCCAGAATATAAATTCAAAAGGAACTTAAAAGTAGTCGCAAAAAAGCCTCTTTTCATCGGTGTTTGCCTATTTTCCTAAAAAGCGTGTCACTCAGTACAACGTTTGAGCGACCTCTTTTGAAATAAGCAAAACTTATTCAATTCAGCTGTATTCCTGAGTAAATTCCGATATAAATTACGCTCTTGTAATTAGAGGAGATCCAGTTGTAGGAAATTTTTAAGCACTAATTAAACATACATAATTAATCTCTACCTGACTTTAAATATTTATTTATGTTTCTCTTTTATTCTGCTGTAAAATTCTTTCTCCTCTTTTTTTTTCTTCTTCTATTCCTCTTAGGATAAAAAAATAACTGGTCTTCTTCTGTAAAGATAATGATTACAATAAATTTGTGATTTATTTTATCTATGGCCCATCGGTTACTTATGGGGTCGTTTAAAACTATTTATTCCTTGAAACTTATATAGAATTATTTCGTCACTTTTGAAGAATCTTTTGAAAGCCGTAGAACGACGCCAACAACTGTGTGGATTCCCAAAATCTCGCCAAGCTGAATAGTGATCGATCATTGTGTTGGTGAAATTGCACGGTACAAAAGGAAGCCATCGGATATCGCCAAACTGGGCATAACCTTGTACAAAATAGTTAACACCAGAAGTGACTTAAGTGCCTTTTTTTAAGTCGACGACTTATAAAAATGTTCAAAATTAAAATTCCTAAAAAATACTTTCCTAATAATAGTCTTTGGTAACCTAGTGACGTTACACAGTTTAAGTAGTCTGTGAGATATATTTTAAAATTAGTCTTTGATAACATACTTGGTGTGAAAATCAAATTATTAAGTCTATACATACTTTAGTTTAGATAGATGATGAAATAATGATTTTCATGATTAAAATAACTCAAATCATGGTTTATTTTATTACACTAGTACTTGATTTGTAAAACTTCAGAATGAATGAAACTACCTCTAAAATATATAAAACAACAAAGAAAATTATTTTCTAAACTGCAGGATAAAACAAACCCTAGAACATCTTTTACTACACGTCAAAAAGCAGTTATCTAAACTCTTAGCATGCACCTAAGCTATGGTTTATCTATCATTCAATCGTGGGACCACACTGGAACTAATCACACTTCCAAAACTTCCCAGACATAAAATCCATTATCTCTTTTTGATCCCCACTCACCCAACCGGCTTCAAAAACTTCAAATTAAAGAATCATTCTTAAAAAAAAAACTGCAACTCCAAATTCAATGATTGCCAGGCAGTCCAGAAAATCACCACCCTTCACTTCGCATAACCCTTCCCATCAACTCGGTACAAAAACTCCAGCCAAACAACTCATAATAAAACAACACTTTCCATTTCGAAGTTCCTCCTCAACAACTTTTCAAACGATCCATTAACAAGCAGCTCTCCGTAGAGTGAGAAGGCATGGTGTGCACAGCGGCCTTGTTTTCGTATTGATGCAGCGTCTGTTTTCTTTGGAGTTGATGATGGCTTTTGAGAAATAGTAGTGCAGTGAAGATTTATAAAATTTCGTTAAATAGCTTACGTTAGAGACGATGAATGGTTTTAAAGTTGAACTCTGCTGTTGTGATGCTGGGATATCGTAATTACTAGGGTTTAATATAATTTTTTACTTGTTGCTATTGAACTACGAAGATTTTAATGAAGTAGCTGGAGCTACATAGTGATTGGTTTTTGTTACTGTTCACTTTTACGAAAAGTTAAACTGAATTATATTTTCACTAAAATATATTGTTAATTTAAAATAATTCAAGCAATCAGTTGTGAAAATACACGCATAAATTCAAGAGGTCATTTAAAATGTATTTTTTCTTAATTCTTAGTTTTCCAGTTGAAATACAGAAACAACGCAGTAACGCAGACAACGACATTCTTCCAAAATATATCTTCATTAATTGTATATTTATATATTTTATAAATACTTAAATAACAATACTTTACATAACACTTTTTATATAATTACTTATAGAAGCGTGTTGCATAAATGAATTTTATCGAATTAAAAGATATACTATAAGATACTACAAAGCATTTTGCATGGAAATTTTCTCGGATTTATTTTCTCTAGGTCATGTGTAGCTATATTTGTTCTTTTGATGCCAACAAATTGATTTGTTTTATTGATTTGACAAACTACATATCCTCTCATCCGATCGTTATTCAGGAAGATAAATCATCAAAGAAGATCATTCTACTCTTAGACCGTCTCCACTGCAAAATTTCCAATGTTAATTCTTCTTCTTTTCCTCTATTCATATCGGTCATACAGGGTTACAGCCGATGCGCGCTCCGGCCACTACTTCCTCCACAGGCATACCCAGTAGTTAGCTCGAAACACAAGTGAATCGATCTCCGCTTCAAGAGTTTTCTTCCATTAAAGAATTTGTGACGCCTTGGGTTTGAGGGTGTCCGCGTGAGGCTCTTCTCGAGAGTTATCTTTCGGAAACGCATCGGGGAGTTCGCGTTTAAAAGATTCGGGCCGTTATCCTCCCAGTTCCCAAGAGGGAACAGTGTAGGGGTATAAAATGCGTGCACGAGACGCTGGTAGTTAAAAGACTTTTACGATTCGATTCTACTGGTGGATTCACGAACTTTTCTGCGCAATTGTAAATGAAGGGATTCATACTGTGTTGAAGAATGAGGAACTTGGTTTAAGGGTAAACTATTATAAAGAATTCACTAGTACTTGAAAACCATATGCTAAAATAAGCTTGCGTATATTGGGTTTGAAAACAGAACTTGTGGAAATTACGTGTAATCGAATTGATGCTCGAAAATTTATATGATTTAGTGGTTATAGGTAGTTGGGGGGGGTATTAACTAATATTTAGTGTCCGAAGTATGGTTTTAGGCTCTCAAACAATCCCATGCATGCTTATGATGTTAAATGTAACTTTTAACTAAACACCATATGATTTGACTTAATTTTTTTTTGCTAGCAATGAGTTTTGCATAATAATAGGGGGTCTGCAGCCCGAAAGTGGATTGAAATTTGACTCTTAAAAAACCAAATTTCTACTCTTTTTTTTAACATATGGGACACCTGGGGCAGATCACTCCCCCTCGAGAACTTTCTATGAAGTAGCCAATACTTGGATAATAATTGTCCAATTTTTGAGGTCTTCATACCCCCTGATGGATACGGCCCTGATAGTGAATACGATAGTCACAGTTGTAGAGGTCTCATGTCTAACCATAAATAGTTTAAAGTGTCATTAATATAAAAAGTTCCTCTGAATATTTGTAATATTGTATGACGTAAAAGCATCATAAGTAAGATGCTTGACTTATGAATTTAAAAAGTAATCATAATTTTTTCATAAGAATTCATAATTCATTAAGAATTCATTTTTCATAAGATTTCATCAAATTCATAAGAATTTGCTTTCCGTGAAGAGGATGAGGAGGCTTAACACCAATTTTTAAAGGAATTCAACTTCATTTTTCGCTTATCGTTAATATTAAAAACCTAAACATCAAACCTGATCGATAAAGACGTATTTAGAACCGTACACCGACCCCTTAGAGCCTCTCAATCCGTATTAGGCATCGTAAAAGATTCTTTGATACGTTATGTCCTACAACTCATTCCTGTCTGATGTTGATTAAGACTTAAGGACTTGTCTGCATTCCAAGTCCGTCCTTATTTAGTCCAGTAGCCTAGACTAGACAGAATATGTAACTTCTGTAATGAAATTGGGATAGCAGACCTGTTGGTCGTTGGAGATGATGCGTTTAGGTCATAAGGAAATGGAAAGTAATGTTATTAGCGGATTGAAGGAGTTTTCTTATTATACCTTATTTCTGATACTATTGCATTTTACTATGCATTATCCAAGTAAAAAACGTTATGGAGTAATGCAACTCCTTTCTATTTGATGCTGAATTCGTTGCTAATTTGATATACTCAGCGGTTGTAATTAAATATTTATGGGCAAATAATGTTGTACATTTTTATCATAAATTTATGTTTCAGTTAGGTTTAAATGTTGAAGTGCTCATTAAAAGAACTTTTAGAGATAATTCTATGTATGTATATTTATACCACTATCCTTTTAGTGAAAAATTATAGGCTTAACTTGAAAAATATCTGTCCCTCAATTTGCTTAATTTATTAAAAAGGTTTTGTGTGTGAAATTCTTTCACTATTAAATTCAGCTTATTAAGTTTCAGTCTGTTCAGATATATATTTTTAAGAACAGTTACTTCTCTTAATTTTTGTGTATGTGTTTTCCGGGCACTTCGTTTTGTATTTTAATATTAGTTCCTGATTAATATAACCATTGGTAACCAATACGTGCTTTTATTTTAGTTTGTTTGGATATCACGTTTGATTTCCCATTAACGATCTTTCATTAAAAACTATGCTGAAATTCATTATTTTAAGATGGAAATATTGAGTTCATAATCAAATCCAGTACAAAATAGAATGTTAGCACTTCATTTTTGAGACAAATACTAATCCTCTTCCATAGATATATAATTTTTATCTTGACATAAAAAAAAAGGAAAATCTGTATTACCAAGCATTTTAAGCATTTTAGATAAAAATAAAGCTGTCTCATAGTCAATACTCAACAATAGTAAATAATTGTAGAACTTCTTCTAGACAGTTTTATCACTACACAAAATATTTAAAGCCTCTTCGTAGTTCATTCAATTATTGAGAAACTCATTGAAAAGTTATAAAGGACTTGCATATTTATGAATGTCTGATTACTTAACCATTAACCAATAGAATAATTCATAAAAACTAAATTCTACTATTCATAAACAATTGAAGTAGAAAGTAATATAAACACTATTTATTAAATAAATATTTATAAATTTTATAATATTTTCTTGAAAGCTTTATGAATAGTAAGATTAAAGACGAAGAATTTGCTCTGATTCTGAAATAAACAACATTGCAATGTTTTTCACGAAAAGAAAAAAATAATCTATTTATCATTCCCTATATTAAATCCAGAAATATTTTTCTTTTTTATGGTAACAAAAAAATAGAAGCTAAATCCACACGACCTGGCATTTAAACTAATTATTTAAATACTAGGGAATTCTTGGTAGTTCACTGAATAATTCAATTCTACCTTAATGACTGAGCTATTTTAAATCCTTTTAAATAAAAATTGAAAGGTAGATAGCTCTCCTATCTTTTATGAAAAGAAATCTTAAGTTATGATTAATTAATATTGCATGAGATCTTCAAATAATTAGTTTGGTTCCATGTCGACTCAGTTTCTCCTTTATAAATTTAATTAAGTCTCAGATCTGTAATACCTTATGACTTAAGGGAACAGACATTAATTATAATTCTTGAAATGTTTCAGTAAACAAAAATTGCTATATTTTTTTTAAATCTATTTTACTTCCAGAAGACAAACTAGTCTTATCTTGTTGGTCCAATTAATCTTACTTTGAAAACAACACTTTTTTTGCGTTTAAAACTGTGCTCTTAGTTCCTGGTTTAAGTCGATTTGTTTCATAAACCGATTAAAGGTTTTCAGATTTATGCTTGCGAATAAGGAAAACAATTTTTTTGCTTGATTTTATCAGATTTTTTTCGGTTTTAGTATTTATAGTTTTATTTCATTTAAGAAATAGATGTGAGGGGTTGGTTATGGAAATATCATGTAAGCTACTTAAGAGGGAGGAGTTGGCTGTTTTTGTTTATTTTTGCTGACAAGGGAGGGGTATTCAAATTACGTTCATTTAATTATAAAATTTCTTACAACTTGTAAAAAATATTTGATGAAAAATTCCTTTCAAAAAATCAAATTTGTCAAAAGGAGATTAAACTTTAAAAATAAGGATATTCTAAAATCAAGCAATTTGGTTGAGAATTAAGTAGGTACTCAATTTTTAAAATTAGATTATTACTGTAATACGTATTAAGAAAAGGGTATAATTTTGCTTATTTTTGCTCTCAAAGGGACAGACGGGTAAAAATTACCACAGAAAAAAAGCACATATAAGTGGGAAGAATAATTCATACATCATAATTTGAAAGGAAATAAAAGGATAGGAAAAAAAAAAGAAAAACATGGTACCTCCGCAGAAAAATTAGATGGAAACTCAAAGAAATCATATTTTACCTGTTAAAGCTATTTTACACTACTCTTACTTTACATACATTACTTTATTTTTAAACTAAAAAATAGGTGATTTAAATGTATTGCAAGAGAAAAACGCATAATCCTTTGTATGGAAGTTTCTGAATGGAGAATGAAAATTCTATGAAAGCACATTTCTATTCGTAACAGAAACCACATCAGCACGAAATTTTTAAATTCCATTCTTTTTTTTTACCAGTAGGTACTAAGAGAATTGAATACAAATTCCTATTATATATTTCATGTCTTGGATTTCAGTAAAATATTCTTCTATTGTTTCTATACAGTCTTCACTTGTCATGTCTGACTGTTCAAGCATCAGTAAATCTGTATTTTTACTTACAGTGTAAAAATAACTCTATTATTATAAATATAAAGTAATAAGACAAATACGAAGATATACAAACTATAAATAAATTTTAAAACAGTTTTTTAATTAAAAAATTTGAGGTCATTTTGAAATTTAAATAATACACAAAGTTAAAAAAAAGTACGTTACATAACAATTGAAGTTTAATTTATGCTTATAATAGACATTATTATGACGTTATTTTATGTTCTTAACAAATCATTAATTTTAATACAAGTAGGAAACCATTTTATTAAAAGATATTCATCATTTTCAATCTTCCAGTTTGCTGAATAAAATCATTACAGTAAAACCATGCAGCAAATCATCAAAAGAAGCAATCTTAGTTAAGAGAACCAAGATCATAAAACATTTTCTTACGAGTAATAGAAGATAAGTAACAAGCACTTTCTATTGCAGATCTAAACTACTCTCTACCGAGAGCTTGGAAAAAAAAAATCCTCCACCAGCATAAATTTAAGTTAACATAATAATTTATATGGCATTAAGAGCACACTATCTCAGCCATAAAAGCAAGAAGTACTCCTCCTTCTTACATCTGGCATCGCTGTAAAAAACGACGTCACTGGGATTATAATGAACAGTAGAGAAGCAATTCCGATCATCTAACCGAGGTTTATTAGTTACAAAACTGAAGCTAATACTCCGGAATTTTCTCCAGATTTACGACACTGATCGTGTCTTTATAAACTTTCGTTAAGTCTCGGGTGTAGCCCTTCCGAGTTGTAAATTTCGATTTTATTTTGGTGGAGTTATTTTTCTTTTTTTTTTTTTTTGAGGGGAGAGATTATGCGGCCGAGTCGAGACTTTAAAGAGCTGCTGTTGCAATATTGAACTCTCCCAGGCCTCGTAAGTAAAGAAGAGATTAAGATTATCATTGAAGAGTTTTGTATCCTGTGGGAAGTGGGACTCCTGGAGTAATTATTGGGGATTTTTGAAGCGGGAAAACGGATCCTCGGTTATTGAGGATGTTCTCAGTTTTATCGGGTTTTTTCTTTGGTGTAAGGGGGAAAGTTTGGGATTAGAATTAAGAGATTTATTTGGTTTAGAAAGCTGTTAGAGCTTAATGCGAAAATTCGAGAATTTTGTCTCTAATTTGCGAAGCGTAAATTGCAAACTGAGGCTGTTTAAAGCTTCTTATAAAAGGGAATTAACTTATACTAGTTTGAGAACTTTCTACAGGAAACATCTGTTACTGAAAATCCTTTCATTTTATAAATTTTTTTATGGGAACTAAAGTTATGCCGGTCAGTCAGTAGCAAGCAATTTCTTTAGTATTAAAAAATTAAATAAAAATAAGTTATTAGTCAAATTTTATACTTTTCTTGATAAATTGCTGAATAACCACCAAACATTTAGATATAGCACTTTGCCTGTTGGTAGATAATTCGTTAATAAATAAGTTATCTATATAACCTAGTATTATTTTTTAGATAAACTACCCATTCGCTTAATACTAAGTACCGAAAACACGTGTTCTCACAACAAATATCTTATTTCATATGATGAGTGAAAGGCCAAGGGATACTACATGAGCTGCTCATGATGAAAGTGATGTTAGTCCAAAAATACAAAATTTGAGATAAAAGCATGGATTTAGATTTTTTTTAAGATCCTTTACCTTGTGTGGTAGTTGCCAAAGTCAAAAGCTCAATAAGCAGCCTGTAAGAGCTGTCTAGAAATGCCTTCTTCATAGGAACAACACAGGGGACGCTGGAGAAAACCTTTAACTACGTCCAGTAGACTTCCACTACTTTCATTCTAATCAGCTCATATATTGCCACAAATAAAAAGATTTAGTAGTTACAGATTTGATTTGACGATTTATCGTACCTCACTCGTACACGAAACTTTTCCTAGATTGTCACTTGTGTAACCTCTCTGGCTTCTCATCAACTCATGTACTATTAGAAATAAGTTTAGTAAACATAATGGTTATTCCTTCGTTTATTTAAAAATTACAAGCAGAAAATTCTTATTTTTCCAAAATATCACAAAAGTTTAAAACTAATTAATAGAAAAGGCAGCCAATTTGCATCTTGATTAAATTTTGAAAAGGGTTCTTTATTAAACACATATTATTGATCTCAACCAACATAATGAATTTCAGGATAAACGAAAAGACCAAGTTAATCCCCCGAAATCTAAACATTAAGAGCGGCCCTATCGAGAAAAATCCTCCCCATTTACAATAATAATTCCTTCTGCTTTCAAAAAGTCATACTAGTGCTCCGACCGCTTTCATTCATCGGCTTCTTAGTACATTTCAACCGGTTCAATTGAATTAATTAAAACGGAGACTTATCCTATACCCGGAATATGGATTGAAAAATAAAGCTGGAATCTCATATTTCATCGCTTTGTAAAAAGGAGCGAGGGGGAATGAGATTAAGCTCCCCCTTCCCCTGCGGCTTAATCTTCTCCAGAACTTATTTCCCCCTCTTTTGAATAATTATTAAAAAAGTTAATTGCACCTCCAAATGACGCCGCGTGTGAAGTTTCGGATAAGGAGCAGATAACGAGGTTTCTCTGAAATTAAAGGCTGGTTCGGCAATTTTTTTTCTAGTGGGATTTTTTTAGAGGAGTTGTGGTAGAGAGTTTTTAGGTTTGTAAAATAGTCAGGCCAGTGTTGGATATATTCTTAAAGTTGAAAGATCTGTTAAGCAAAGAGCTCTTACTCTTATTACTCTAATGATTGTTTTTAAGTTTGTATTAAACGAGTTTCTGATTCATTTTTTGATAATGCCTTTATTTTTAAAGAGTAAATATTTTTCAAATTTTGGTAACCTTTGAGATTAATGATGTAATGGGCGTAGAGTGTAAATTTGTTTAAGGCCCTAAAATGTTAATATTGTACTATTTGTAAACTTTTCATTTTTTAAGTTCTTCAACTAAAGTATTTTATCATTCAATTCATTCTGGTACTCTTCCAATACCTGAAATAATATAACAGTCCATAACATGAAAAAGGTTACCTTCTCTAAACCAAGGTCTCCAGCCTACATAACTGCATGCGTGGGGGGGGGATCTCTTCTAATTTCACATGTTTTTGAGGTTATGGTTTCATGGACATAGTTTGTACTGTAAAATGAAGAGGATAAAAGCAAAGACAACATATTTACAATGCTATATATTGAGAAAATACAACTTAACCATTTCTAAAGAGAAAAATACCATGAGAAACTCTCCTAAAAATATCTGATATAATAAATTTGTGTGTTTTAAACATTTCAATCCTTCACAAGTTCAAGTTTCTCTATGAATGAATGGGTATTTTGTTCAGTAAGAGTAAAAAAAAATTAATGGCAAATAGTATGTGGAAAACCCGTTAAACAAACGAAGCGACTAACTGGAAACTTTAATTAAACCTTCTCCCCATCTTGGCCAGGTCTCCACTCCCATAAAACTTGCTTTCGAATAAACCATTCTTCTTTTCTAAGAAGGACTGAAAAGTCCCGCAATCCCTATAAATAAAAACCCCAAAGCAGGGGTAGACGCGGTGTCAAAAGGAGTAAAAAAGGTGTCAGAAAAAGCACGTAAGACAGGAAAAGCAAAATAAACAAACCTCAGCAGCAAAGGCGAACTTAAAGGGGAAAGTAAAAAGTGTGGCAACCCCTCGGATTCCTGTTTGCATGCCAGGTTGCCATCCCATCAGCAGGAATGGCCTTCACGTCGCCAGCTTTTGCAAAGGTCGCATCCATCAAATGCTCGTTCCTGTTGCATTTCTTTGGAGGGAATGGCCCTTTTCCGATTCGGATGGTGAATGGGGAATGATGGATTTTCTTCTCTCGAGGTGCCTTTGGGCGGTTTGTTGATAGGCAAATCCGTTTGGGCGAGAAACAAGGGAGGAATTCCTTTATACTGTATCACTTTATGCTGCTCAAAAATGGTGGAATGCTTTGACGCGTTCTAGCGTTCAAACTTCGTTCTGAGAAAAATGTCTGATCAAAATTACGCAGGGAGGGCATTCATACGAATCCATCCATGTTAGACTTGAAAGAAATTACTGATTTGAGAAAAAAATATACCCCTTAGAGCAGTGTTTCCTAATCTTTTTCGGTCCATGACCCACCAAAGCCTTTCTGAATTTTCCATGCCCCCCATGTCCTTTAATTTTTCGAAAATCCTTCTTGAAAAGTAAATAAAACGAGGTGGTCCATGCTCCACCTGGGGGGCAATTTGGTTGAAAAATTTCAAATTGCCCCCCTAGAAATTCACATTGCCCCCCGATGGGGCATGCGCCCCACTTTGGGAAACACTGCCTTAGAGAAATCTTAAATGATTTAAAGACTGACTTATTACTAGTAAAATGATTGGTAAGGGATTTACGTAAAATAAATTGCCCGAATCTTTACTCAGAGTTTTAGGAAAAGGGTGTCTTTTAGTGAAGGTATACCATAAAACAAAGAGTAGAGTTAAGTTTGTTGATACAAATGATTTTTTACTTACATTTGTATATGTCAAATAGGAGATTTTTATTGAAGTTCTAAAATGTTAGGTTGTATTTACGCGTGACATTCTGTGACATTTCAATATTTCCACATCAAGTAACAGAGGTAAAGATATGGTTTTATGTTATTAGATGTTTTATAAACGCTAAAAATAAATAAAATGAAATAATTTTGGTTAGTTTTCTTAAGATTACAGTCACAGTTTTATTTAGTTTAATATTTATTTATTTTTTATATTTATAATTTGATCATTTTCCGAATAATCAGCCTTGTTGATATTCAAAAATTTGTCTTTTTATCGACTCAGCTAAATGTATATCTTTCTTAAGATTGTAGAAAAATGACAGCTTTGATCTAATTTAGTTATCTATGCAAAGTGTAAAACTGATTTTCCGTCTATGGAAACGAGATTACAATACTTCGAAGATTTTTCTTATATTGCTTCTTCTATTCTATCTTCTTCTTTAAGATAAACAATGGCTCTTTCACTGATATCCAAGTCTATCTTCATTTACATAGCTGATCCTGTTTGGCGTAATTTGGCCTTTTCATGTCCTTTCTCCATCAAACAGCAATATACCAACAAAGCTATCATCGCTTCTATAACTAGACCCTTTATTTTGGAGAGTCCTAAATGCCCAGCTCCTTCGGAACAATCTTATATACGTCCCTCTTTCTGGTGTTCTATTAGAGTGCTCGAAATGCTCTTAGCGATAACTTCTCAAATAAAAATTTTACTACAGATAAACTCCCATCAAGTTTCCGAATTCGACTAATGTGCAAATTTCTCCAGGGAACTCAAGGCTCATAAATTCCAGTGATAACATTCCGTTCCTTATTTTCCAAGCGAAAACCTGATCGCCCTTTGCGGAATAAAACCCAGGATGGGGACATTCTTAGGAGGGAAAAAACATAAGGTTGAAAGGAATAGATTGCGCATAGGGACTAATTCCACAATGAAAAACCGTGCTAACGGGATTCAGTATTTTCATCCCGTAAGTCAAACCGCGCATAAACAGTTTGTTTGGTTTTGGTATTTATGTGTAGAATTCTGCTGTTTAGTCTCACATTAATACTAATTGTAGCACAGTTGTAACTTAAATATCAGATTAAATAAAAATTTGTCTATTAAACATTTTAGTTATATGACTTAAATTTATTATTTTATTTCATTATAGTAGAAAAGACTAATTTTAAATAAATCAAATCTTCAAAAAATATTTTTCTCTGCGATTTATTTTGAATAAAATCCGTCCCCAATAAACCGAAAAACATCCTCAGAAAGGATTCCCTAACAAAGGCCCTTAATGTTTTTATTATATTTAAAAGGGTGAATGGGGGGGAATCATCTTCTTAATTTATTATCTTAAATCCTTCTTTATTACAATTTCTTCATGAATGTAATAACATTTAGTTCAAATTTATATATTTAGATATTTTATTATAAAAACCATCATAAGGCGGAGCGCGCACTAGCGACTTTTGTCACGGTGACAAAGACAAAATTGTTGCCTTGGCTATTGAAACAAGTTAGAATGTGTGCACTAGGCTAGGCTGTGCGCGCACGAGTGACTAAAGTCACGGCGACCAGTATCACTAGTATCAAAAATATCACTAGAAAACAATTGATCTCTATGAAGAAATTCATGGCAATCGGCCAAGTGTCACGTCGCCTAGTGCGCGCACTCTAAGGGCAAGCGCGCACTGGCGACTTTTGTCACGGTGACAAAGACAAAAACAACGTTGCTAAGGCTGTTGTTTGGGGCGGGACATAGAAGTATCCAATAGCAGCATTCGCACATGACATCACTGGAGGATAAAAACAACGTTGCTAAGGCCGTTTTGTTAAGTAAAGCCATGTGATTGAAAATGCTCTATTGTTTTCTAATGATATTTTTGATACTAGTAATCCTGGTCGCCGTGACAAAAGTCGCCAGTGCGCGCCCGGCCTAACTTGTTTCAATAGCCAAGGCAACAATTTTGTCTTTGTCACCGTGACAAAAGTCGCTCGTGCGCGCTCAGACTAACGATTGGGAGAACTGCATTTCCCTTTGGATTTACCTCTGATTCCTTCAAATTACGTTGTGTCTTTGAATTATTTCATAAGAAAACCGACTTTACGAAAAATAGTATCTCTTGCTGCATAATTTACCATCACCCTTCATAATGTAGGTACAAAATTGCCCTTGATCCTTTTTCTTAAATCCGCCAGTCTATGAAACACCCCAAGTATTATTTTAACATCCCTGCCACAAGCCATTCAGGGTTACAGCGAATGTACTTTCAATTCAACACTACATCTATGGGGAAAAAAGGACCGCACTACCATTCTTCTCCTTCGAAGTAGGGAAGATTCGGAGATAAACGACACTTTGATAGGTCCAGCCGAGAAGAGAAGGATTCTCGGGTTGCTTCGAGGGACCGGGCAATTTTATTCCGTCCCTTATCTGACCGCCTATTGGCCGGGCATTGTTCGACTTTTTCTGGATTCTTGCCGGCCAGTGGTTTCGGGTGCTCCTCCTTTCTACCCTTTTATTTCGTGAAAGTTGGAAGTTTTGCCGTTACCTTTTTTTTTCTTCGCGGGGGTTACTTTCGGTGAACAAGGTTTTGTGGAGGGTCGGGAATTTCTGGAGAGTTTTTGAGAGGCGGCGCTGAGTGAGAAGTGCTGTTTGAGACGCTTTTTTATGAGGGTTTCTGGGAGTGAAATTGATCTTTGAGGATCTATGGCAAAGTTCAGGAATGGAACTACTTATGAAAATAAAATTAATAGGGCATGTGTACTACTACAGTGGGACGTTTCTGGTGTACGTGAATACAAAAAGGTGGATTTAGGTAAAGGCTATGCTTTTTACGAATGGAGCTACAGTATGCCATTGGTGGTCTTCAAAACATTACCAAATAACTGAAGAACAAAATTTAAGTTACAATTATTTCAATTCCATTACCTGATTTCAAAGGGCATCAATGTATCTATCAGAATGTTTACAGCTCTTGATGCTAGTTTTCCCAATTAATCATAACTATACTAAACCATTTAATTAAATAAATGAAAATATTATATTTTCATTTGAGTTCTTAAATAAGAACTAAGACAAATATAATGTCATACCTGATAATATTAAATATTGTGATTTATAAATAGTTTACAATTAAAGTAAAAGGGGGAAATTTTTGGCTCGCTTCGTTATACAATATCTTAAAGTTTTCTGAAATACTAATTTATAGTTGTCCAATAATACTAAAAAAATTTAAAATTCCTGAAACTGATTCTCATTTTCATGTAGTAGATCTGTAATACACTATAAATTAAAATCAAACCTTATCAGGTAGAAGAAAAGTAGTGTAAAACCAATCTGTTTTAAGTACGGATTTCCAGAACAATTCTTTTATTGTACTTTGAAATATCCCGATAATGCTGTTACATATTACTTGAATTTCAATCCCTTTCCAACCTAACTATTATAATAATTTCAACTAAACAATATAGCCAGATTATGTCTTCCACTAGTTTAACGGCATCTAACTGGTAAACCCGAGTAATAACTACAGGAAGTCACGCTCATTATCCTATGAGTAAGTCAACTATTTACAAATTGCCATGCAATTTGGCGGTTACGACGTCTACCCAGTTTAGCCTCGGCCAGTGGAGCAAAGTCTTTAATCCAAGCAATGGAAAGTCTGCCAGCCGAGTTGGAAAGCCAATTATTGTCCAGCACGAATTCCTAGAGCTCATTATCGGGCTGAACTTTGAGGGATTTTAATGTCATCTTGGATGTGATTTGGGCATGGAAGATTTCAGGGAAAATTTAATGTTTTCTGAAAGTATATACAGATTGAAAAAATGTTTTAGAGTTTGTTTAAAAAGTTTGAATTTGGAAATGCAATGAAATCATTTTATACTTTAGTCTAATAAATATCTTGACTCTTGAAAGGAAAGCTATGATAAACATTGCTTTATAAGTTTTTTTTTATTTTTTATCTTTAGATAGTTATTTATTTACTGATGGACTTTTTAGTTCTAGTTAATTTTTAATGAAAAACCAAAAGGTCATTTCCTTAGAACTTTTTAGTTTTTCTTTTTAAGTTATAGTTTTAGTTTTTTAGTTTCTAAAACATACCCAGAGTTTTGTTACATAAAGCTTTCTTTCCTTTAATTTCTATTTTTAATCTAATCCTATATAATTTTTGTATAAACTATTGAGTTCTTATCGGATATAAATTTCACTACTACTTGGTATAGGTAACTCCTGTATTTTTAACAACACATTACTGTTAACCAAATTATTTCTCCACTATTAAATTAAAGTATTTCTTAGTTACATTAACCTTTTTCATACCTAAACTATCAACTTTGAACAGTAATGTTCCTAAATAGTGTTTGTAGTTGGGAAGTTTAAATATTTTAAAATGTTTTAGTGCAATACATAAATTTTAAGTAAACTGAAAACAAAATTTCTACCAAACAAAATCTTAAGAATACCATACAATTAAAATTTTAATGGCAGTCAAAAAACTTGATTTTGAAGCATCTGCTAATTCGTCCTTTTGAGACTTTGCTTTTTAACCCTATTCCATAACATTTGTCACCTGCTTTCTGATTAGAAGTTTTCTTCCAAGTTCGTCAACTTACTTATTATTTCCAGAACTTCGAAACATTTTCGCCTCATCTCTGACCTTTCGTAAATGAAAATCCCGAAAAGTTATTTCAGATAGTTTCAATTCTTTTATCTTTCACCAAAAGGGGGTCTCCCACTAATTTCTTTTCTTTCTGAACTCGTTTCTATCATTTCAAGGTTCTGGACAAAATTTGTACGAATACTTGCAGAGGGTGTAACCAATCGACTGACACTTGAAGAACCAGTCGGTTGGCTATGTTCAATCTGGGATGTTATATGTTTATTTTTATCTATTAACTGCATTGCGTATGGGAGACATGTTAATTTATACTTCTAATTTTACGTCTTTATATCATCATAAAAATTGGTCCACAAAATTCAAACTCACAACTCCGTCCATGTCTCTTCATAATAAAAATTGGATCATTTAATTTATTTCTTTATAAATAAATACCAATATCTGCAACTCAACACGATCTTTATGTCTTTTTGAATATTTACAGAACATATTTAGACTCACACTTTAAACCTGTTTAGTTTACATTAATATATACATTATTTCACAAGATGTTGTTAATTTAAAAAGGTTGTTACATAAGTAATTTAAATAAAAAAAAGAAGTATTAATGAATATAATATTATGAATAAAGTTCTATATAAGTTCTATGAAGCTGTTCCGTCGAGAAATAGCGACGACTAAAAAGTTACTCAAGCATTTATCCTTACAAAAAATAATCTAAAAATAAACTAGGTTATACTTCCAAATAAAAATACATGACTTGTCCTATGGCTTCTGGATATAAAATAAAAAACAGTGATATTAATGAACTATTTCAGTTCATTAATATCACTGCTTTTCATTAATGGTTCATTAATATCGTTTTGAACTTATCATATTAATATCATTTTGACTGGTAAACGTAATTTGAATGCCAACAGTGCAACCTGGCTGACATTAGGCAAACATGGACGGAACTCAACAAAAGGATATGCGGAATATCACAGCGCCTTTGGCGATATAATATTGGCACAGCTTACACATCGGCGGCAAAGGTACACTGAAACGACCTTGATCCCCACCAAACCATCCATCCGTCAAAGCCTCAATTTCCGCACCGCCCCTCTCCCGTTTGAGCGGGAGTAATCCAAAAGCTGACGTCCGAATCATCACAGTCGTAATTAGCGCCAACTGGACCGGATTGGCGCCAAATCCCCTTCTTCTCATTAGGGACTGTTTGGGGATTCGGATCAGGGACGGCGTTTCTAAGCTCCTGATGAAAAAATAATTAAGGTGGGCTTATGCACAAAGGTCTTTTTGAAGGACGAGAGGAATTTTTTTTTTTGTCATTAAGGGGTTTGTGTTATTGCGCTTTCTGGCTGGGGCTGGCCGAGAAGCTCCTTAAAATTTAATTCAATATTTTAAGTTTCTGGAGTTTAATGCTGTGTTTCTTAAGTAAATATTGAATTTTGGGCCTTTTTGGGTCAATGAAAAGTACATTAAAGGATAAGAGTTGGAATAAGAATTGGTGCACCGTAATGAAATTGAATTGAAAATTTGAATGAAGGAGTTTTGGGTTTTAATAATGAATTTATTTATTTATTGGTGTTAAAAAAAAAAGCATCCGGTATAGAATTTTATTCGTGAATTTTAAATGAGAATCAAGGTAAAAGACTCATGAAAGTTTTATTATGAGTTATATTAAAAATACATTTGGTAAGTTGAAAAAATTAGGTATAGTTGTTAGTTGATTATGTATATATTACGGGCAATGTGATAAATTTGGGCATTATTGATAATGCCCGGTTTATCCTTTTGTCACATATACACTTGCTTTAATTTCTCGTATTATTACTCGACGTACGAAACTTTTCATTAAAATGCTCTTAAAGATGGTGTTTAGTATTTTTTCTTTTAAATACAAATTCCCAAATATATTACGGTACCTAAGTGGTAATAATAAATAATGATGAATATAATAATATAAGACAATGACAAACATAAATAAAAAATGTATAATAAAGGTGTTTTATCTAATTTTCTAAATTTATCTAATTTTACTTGGTTATCAAAGTAATTCTTCAGTTTATATAAGTAAAAATATGAAGTAAAAGAATCAAGAAAGGACATATTTGAAAAATATCAGCTTTCGAGTGTTACACCTCAAAATACAATGAAATGCCTTAAATTCTGTCGCATTGATATCATTATATTAATTGTTTCATGTTTTGAATTTTATTGAGAGATAAGATATCTTGTTTATAAATCAAATTTAAAACTTTTGAAACACACTCTAATGGAATTTCCGTGAATTAGACAAGTTATTCAAAAAACACCAAAATTTAAGCGAGTCCAAATTGAGAAAACTGCACTTAAAATAGGTTTTCAACTGAACTACGCAACGCACAATCACACACAAAATACACTAACCACCCTACTTTTAACAAACGAAAACAAACCAAGGAACTGCAAAGAGCTTTTAACGCGGGAATTACTTCCTCCGAATCACAAGCACAGTCTTGCAGCACGTGCAAGACATTTTGTAGAAGACACATAAACTCTCACGAACGCTTTTAAGTTGAAACGGGAGGCTTCAGACATGTTTTAATGGATGGAAGTGCTCGGAATCACTAATTGAGGAACAAACAAGAGATAATAGAAGCGTCTGGACAGGGGAAAATAATGGATTTTCATGGACGGAGACACTATATGACGACTTGAGAGGAAATGGATTATTCATAGAATACAGTTATAAACAACATGAAGTTCTTAGTGCCTGAAAGAATAAAGAGTATTGAGTAGTTGTATTAAAAAGGAAATCTGTTCCTTCATTTGTTTAAGTAGTTGAATAGATTTCTCAGATAGAAAGACGCACTTATCACAATAGGATTGAAGACGATTTTGTTAATATTTCCAAATAGTAATGGGTTTATTATTTTTTTGATTGGATACTTATACAAATACAAATACAAATATAGTCGATCAACTACAGGCTAAAAGCCCAGCAAGGTTGATCCAGTCTATTCAATTCAACCTCCCCCCGATTTCCAGTATTCGTCTAATTTTCTTTTAAACTCGTCCACCCCACTTGAGTTAACTATCGATTCAGGTAATGCATTCCATTTATCCACTACTCTATTAAAAAAATAATGCTTCCTACAATCCCGTTTAAAACTTGCCTTATTCAATTTTAAACTGTGACCCCTCGTTCTATTACCCGTACAGAAATCTAGTCCCTCTGTGTCCCCTTGTTTTAACATTTTAAAAAGTTGAATCAAATCCCCTCTAGCCCTTCTTTTCTCTAAAGTGAACATATTTAACTTCTTAAGTCTTTCCTCGTAACTAAAACTAGATATACCCTTGACCAATTTAGTAGCCCTATGCTGAACCCTTTCAACTAAATCTATATCTTTTTTTAAGTATGGAGACCAGAACTGAACAGCAACTTCTTATGAATAATGTCGGAGTTTCTCTTACTGTGGAGCGATTCCCATCCTAGAGGAACTCCTGATTTATATCATAAGAGGGACGAGAAGAAATGCAAAACAATTGCTTTTTAACTCTTTTAATTTCTATGGGTATTTTCCTCCCCTTAAAACCAATAATGATCCAAAGTACCTTCATAGAGTTCCTAATCAAAGCAATATTCCAAGAACTAGTGTCCTCACATCAACAATTTCCTGTTATGATACAAATACGTATTCACATTTCCCTAGGGCTTCATAGATTCCTTCCCTTCGAAGAATTTGTGCAATCGTTTTCGATGAATTTTGGAGTAGGAAATTCAGAAAATAATCCTAAAATGGCTAAAAATATTAATTAAAGAATAATATTGATAATTGGTAAGACATAGAGTAGTCTGACAGTGATGTGATTTGTAAGTCACGTCTTATAAGCGATATTAACACTAGAACTTTTCTTGGTCTATGATGTAAAATGTATATCGAGGTAAGAACTAAAGAATCTAAATTTTAGATGTATGAATAATTATTATTTAGAAAACCTTTCATTAATTTATTATATCATCTTTGCACGGGAAAGAGACAAGGTATACTTATCAAGTCTTAAATAATATTAATCTTATTTTTCTATAGGGTTTACTACTAAGCTTATAGTATTATAGAAAAGGAAAAACATGTTGTTTAAATTTATAATTACGGAGATTAATTTTTAAGAAGATTAAAATTTACAACAAATGTTTCCACTAAAGGATTAAATAATGTATTAACTTGCAAGAAATGAATTAAATATTTCTCTCATCTTTCTTTCCCAACTTAAATAAATTATCTCTCTTCAGTAAGTACTTTTTGATCTGAATTAGTTCTGAATACTCTTCCTACTTATATTTCATGTGAAAAAAAAATTATTGTGAATAATTTACTTTCAACAACTATTTGTGAGAGAAAAAAAAACGTTTTTCCAGATATATTAGGCTCAACCATTAGGCATGGCATAATTTACATGACGTGCTAAAACAATAAACTTAATCACTAACATAATATGCGCTTCGGTTTAAAACATTTGAAAAAGTACCTATTAATCTGTCCTTTGATTCTCGATGGAAGTAAACAACTTTATTAATTTTATATATTTATATATACGTACATGATACAGGTATTTTATTTTAATGAGCACGCAATAACATTAGTTTCAATTAAAGTAAGACAAGTTCAGTTAATTAATGTGTTTATACGTAACTCTCTTATTTCATATTTTATTTTAAAGCCATTCTATTTACATGAAAGTTTCCCCCCTTTCTATTTAATGCAAATTGTCGTTTTACAAAACACAATTTTTCAAACGATCCTATCTAAACATGAGCTAAATAATTTTAAGCACTTAAATGGTCTGTTTTTGGTTTTGCGAATAAAAACTCTGCTGATACTCTGAATGAATAATAAAGAATTTCTTATGAACTGGATTGTTCAGTAAATTTAATAAATTTTTATTATGATAAACCACATTAAAGCGGAAAGTCAGAAAATTTTTTAAGTGTTTATGTACTAATATTTCCTTAATCTGTATTATATTTATTTATCTATTTCACAATTTTCTGGTTGGTATAAGTTATGGATTTTTTCACATAACTATCTTATACTATATTTTAGGAACAAAAAAAAATCACTAAAAAATCAAATTAAATCAAAATAATTCTTTTACGATCTAATCATGTTATAGAGGAGAGTGTAGTACTACCATCCCAGATAGCAATGTAGGGCTGTTACAGCCCTGCCGTAGCCTTGCGGCGTAATCCCGTGTAAGGCTGTCGCAGGGTTGTCACGACAGCCCTGTTTACCCTGTGACAGGGTAAAACCGACCTCTGCTAGTTGACGCTTTGTAGGGCTTTGGCAGGGCTGGAATGAAAGCCCTGCGACAACGTCGTCACGTCTAGGTCTTTTAAATTGGCTATTAAACTTTATTTAAAACTTAATATAGTGTTATAAATTAGGTTTGTTGTAGGGTATTCCGAATTTTCTCCATAGTTCTAGGTTTAATATTGCAGTTCATATTTTTCCTGAGTTTTTTTAATTATGTGATGACACAAAATTTTCCCCGAAATATTGCACTATATATATATTATACAGTGGTACATATTTTCAGGAATAATTTTGTATCACATAATTCAACAAAGAAACTAAAAAATACGAAATGCAATACTTAACCGTTAACTCTGGTAATATTTTATCCCTACATTTTACTAATCTAATATTAAATACTTTGCTCTCATTAAATAACTCCTTTTTGAATATTTAATTGATACATTTTATGGTATAAAAAAACTTTAAATAAGGTACCTGTACCCAATATGGACACCCTAAGGAAAATGAATTTTTTTTACCCCCATCAACACGTCATAGGACTCCCAAAATATAAGACTACTATCCCTGGACTGTTGACTGTCATTATTAAAATTAGCAACCGTGTAATTATTCTGGTTTTAATTTCAATGATAAAAACAAAAAATGTTTACAAGTGTCCATATTAGGAACCACCTGTCCCTATTATGGACATGCATGTCCATATTAGGGACAGGTGGATCTTATTGACCTACTACACAGGTATGGAAGAGCCACTCTTCCAATGGGTTTTAGAAAAGAGGGGATAAATCTGTATTCACTGAAAAACCTGTAAAAAAATGTACTTACACTCTTAATTCGTAATGTAATGTACGGATACAATATTTAAGATTAAAAATACATATAAATATTAAATTTATTATGAATTAGCTAAATAAAATAACATTAAACAGATAATTATTTTGAAAATTTGTGAATCTGAAGATTTATTGGCTGTACTTCCATTGTGGACATAAGGTGTCCACAATGGGAACAGGGCGTAGTTTTACTAAATCTTGAAATAAATAAACAAAGAAAAAATTTTAAGCAATATACTCAATAGCAATCGGAAATACGTTTTATCAGCTTCCTAAAACACTCCACTTTTCAATATTTAAAGTAATTTTGCCACATCTAATAAGAATTTAAACTTATCTGTAATTACGATCACACACCACAAAAAAATAAGTTTCTTTCTAAATGGCGAACAGCGCGCTTTTTTGCACTTTCCAGGCTAAATTATCTTTTAAACTGCTTTTCTTCACGGGCATGAAGCGTTATTTCTCGATCAAATTTCTTACTTTTTAAGATATTAGAGGTGTCCATATTGAGAGCCCTGTCCATATTGGGTACAAGTACCTTATTTTACATTTTTAAACTTCTTTATAAAAGTTAAGAAGAAGTTTTCCAAACAACCAGTGAAGGAGATACCGAGGGAATTTTTGTTAGAAATTCTTTAAAACAAAATGCAAGAAAACAATATTGTACTGCTATTTGGGATAGCATGGTTCTGAGGAAGAAGTAAAAATTAATTATAAAACTCCCTTAAATAAACAAAATTTACTCAGAATCCCCATAGATCAGAGAAAGACATAAACATAAGAAAATTTTTAATTAAAAATACGCAGAATATTATCAAGAATTTTATTTTAACACACAATGCAAGAAAAAGTATTACACTGACAATAACACAAACTAGACTAATATAGCTTCTGGATTAACATAGAGTACAGAGAGAAATAAGTATAAAAAATCCGTTAAATATACAAAATATACTAATAACAGGATCCCATATAGATCAGAGGTCAGGTAAATTTAAATTAGAAATACACTCAAGGTTCTCATTCTTAGAATTCAAATTATGGCCACATAAAAAGTAATTTTTACTGAATTAAAATGCTAAAGACTGCATACCATGCAGGAACTTTGCCAACTTAAGTTATAGAACAGTGTTTGCTATTCCATAGAAAACTGGGTTAGAGAAACATTTTCAATACAAGTATATTTTAAAAGTTAAAATTGACAAGAGATTGTTCTTGCTTAAAATACCACATGAGTAAATTTTACAATTAAGAATATCCTACATAAGGAGCCATCAAAGCATACTGGTTCTACTCATAGACTCAAATCATACTAAGAATACTCATGAAATGAAGGGAAATATTGAACTATATGGAAGTTCATTTGCACGTTTATAAATAAAATGACAGTAAAAAGAGAGGGAAAATTATCCCCCATCAACTTTTAAATTAGCAAACATTTGTTTAAGTAAAAAAAAGAAACAGACAAATCAGAACTATACTCAAAAGAACTGTGAGAAAGGAATTAATGAAATAATACATTTATATAAAATATTAATTAGAAATATTGCACAATATAAGATGAATTTAACCTGTTCTATAATTACAAAATTTAAATTTGTTATTTCCATCTCTGTCAGAAAATTCTGTTGTCTCTGAAAAAAAGAGGAAAAATATCATGAAAATCTTCAACATATTAAACTATTTGAGCAATGAATAAATAAATATTCGGTAAAAATATCTTTCTTGAGTGCCAGAAATTAACATTTTGGAGAAAAAAATCCTTCTCAGATATCAAATATACAGTCACCATTTATATTAACTCATTCTAGGTGTCTTCAAAACAAGCCCCATTTTGTGTATTACATTAATGATTCTCAACCTGTGGTCTGTTGGACGTTTTTAAGTGGTCCCTAAATCATAGAACTTTTCGCCTAATAATAGAAAACAGCTGATACAGGAGATGATTATAGATTAACTGATATTCATTTTATGTACATTTAATCCAAAATTTAAGAAAGTGGAACATTTTTTTGATGAAGTCATACATAAAATTACCTTAGAGCAATCCTAAATTTGGCTTCTATAAACCAATCACTGACAGCATCTCTTATTACGTTTCTTTAGTATCTTTGAAGATCTGTAAACAGACTTCTGAAAAGAAAAATATAAAGAAACAGAAAGCTGTTGTTCTAAAAAAAGGAAAACACAATAAATTGTTTTGTTTAAGAACATAAAACAAAAATAATTTTCCCACGGAAAATCATTCAGGAAGAATATAAAAAGATCCTAATTTCAGTGCGAATTCTTTTTTTTTCTCACACATGTTCTGAAGAAAAAGACTATCGTTAGTAGTATAATCAAATTATAATTTAATTTTATTAATATTATTTTTGAAATAAAATGAAACTACTAATATTTGAAATACTAATATTGGAACATGGGATCATAACAAAGCATAGCATAATTAATAGCATTCAGAAATTTTCCAATTATCCACAACTTTGAATAATATATACGATAAACTTAACTAGTTACACAATTTAAGGCAAAATGAAAAGAAGATGTTTCATAACTCTAAAAGAACATTTAAAACTTACCTTGTTTTTGATCTTGAAATGAAAATATCTTCACACACATAATTTAACTTGCACACAGGAATGGTAATAAAATGGCGATGTTGATGTGGAGTTTGGATGGACTTATTGGGGTCACGTGGTATGTCACGTGGGCTTAAATTGGCTTGGCTGTCACAGCCCTTTCCTGAAAGCCCTTCAAAAGGGTTGTGGGGACAGCCCTTTCATAGCCCTGCGTCAAGCGCTGCTGTAGGGCTTTTCGGTATACCTTGTTTGGTCAGCCACGGAACAGCCCTTTTCTTGCACTGCTTAAAGGCTTTTCGGCAAACCCTTTTTAGGCAGCCCAATGACAGTGAAAAAAAAGGGCTAACCGCAAGGTTACATGCTATCTGGGATACATTTATATTCCGGTGATTTTATAACACTGCATGCAGTGTCCAAACTTTCTTCTTATCCCTCTATATTCCATTTTTACCCCAGCCTCCAGTTTTCCCACACTCGAAATTCCGCTTAAAAATCGCCGCAATTATCACCTATTCAACCATAAAAACTGATAACCAAGAACATATCAAAGCATTTTATGCATCATCATGCACGCTAATTAAATGTTAGAACTAAACTTAACAGCCCATGCAACATGAAATCTAAATTCTAAGCACAAACTTTTAAACCTTAAAGCCTTCGAAAATGATATTATCGAAGAATAAGAAAACGCATAAGGAAAAAACCTTATCAAGGTAAAGCTCTTAAAAACTGTTATTTCCCATTACTTTTAAGAGCCTGCCCTGTGAGTAGATTTGAATTTATGCTATAAAAATACTTATCACACAATGACGTAAAGCATTAAGTCTACGGCCTTTGATGCCCAAGTCATAAAGGCGAAAATTCACCAAAAGGGCCCTTTATTGTCCAAGAACTTTTCTCCGGTACGATAATGGCACATTATTGTATCATTGTAATGTGTGTGAGGGGAAGAAGATTTTACGTTTCTACGGAAACTTTAATGAGATATTCTTTAGTTCTGCTTCCCATATATTTCGATTTAAATCCAGAACTTGGGATGATTACGAGGGGATGATTATTGTGAGCATCCATTTTGACAGAGTTCCCACAGATGCCGATGTTTTTTTTATGGTGGGAACATAGAAGAAAAACTATACTATTTCGTTGAACGATAATTTCAAGCTAATAGTTTAATCTTACTGTTTTAACCAAAAATAGTAAAAAAAACTAATGGAATAACACCTATAAAGTTTAATTACATTTGTGAACGAATGCGTTGATTTATGTAATCACTTTATCATTTTATTAATTTTTTTTTCACTTTTGGGGTATTTAAAGAAAATTTGACTCTTTTAAAAACTTTAAAAACTCTATTTTAATGAATAAAAATAATAGTACATTAACCTTTAGTACAGTTTGGTACAGTAACTTGCATTAGTGTCATTTACTTTTTAAGTACACCCAAATAATTTTTATTTATAGAACATTGGTAACTTTAATCAAATACGATTCCCTTGAAAGTCTATTGACAAACTTGTACTCAAATGATTTCTTACATAAAATTGAGAAATACTTCCTTAGAAATATATTTTTAATAAATTATGTTTTAGAATAAAGTATAAAAGATGCATTCAAATTAGTTATGTAATGAAACGATATCAAAACATAATTCTAACCATAAAATGATTAATCAAAGTAATTTAATAAAGTGAGAGGTTTTTATAGGTGTCTTGAGATATAATAATTAATGTGAAGCTAATAATATAATACTGAACAAACTATGTTACACTTAAAAATTAATGAACATTCTTTAATTAGGAAAACAAACAAAAGAGGCAGGGAGAAAATATTGAAAGAAATTTCTATTTCACTACCAAAACTAATTACTGGATATAAAAATAGTTTTTTGTGATAGGCTAATTTTAAAGAATCAAAACACGTAATTATAACACCTGAAATTGAAAGTAGGATTATGCAAGCGAACTTTCGTTGATGCATTAAAAAATACTTTTTTACAATTCCTAGAAAAAGATAGTAAAAGTTATTTTTTGTGTTATTAATAAAACTTGTTGGTAACCGTATTTGTGTTTCTAAATAGTTACTTAATTCATATAAAAAAAAGAAAAACTTAAGTACTGAGTCAATATAAAGATATCGATATTTTTTGATACTTGAAAGTATTTTTATACAGTATGTTTTTCTCCATTGGATATGGATTACTCATGCTATAGATTTTTCAAAAGTGATCCTTTCTATATGTATGAATGGAAAGGAATCTTTATTGACTAAAATCTATTTCTGTTTAAAGTTTATGGGGACATCCATAAATTACGTGAGGTCAAAAAGGGGGGGGAGGAGTTCGGAAAAATCTCACCAAGGGGGAGAGGGGATCGAATAAAATCTCACGTCAGCTTTTTAAGTTAGAAATTATACGATTTTCCTTATTTTTTAAGTATGAAAAAGGAAAATAATTTTTAAAAAGTTGTAGGTAAATCTCACGTGGGGGGGAGGGGGGGGGGTCCATCAAAATCTCACTAAATCTCACCAAGGGGGGAGGGGGTCCAGATTTTGGAAAAAAAACACCTCACGTAATTTATGGATGTCCCCTACATGAAAGAGGAAAAATTGTAATAATGAAACTGAAACATGCTTGTTGATCCATAACCTCATATTGGAATTACTAACATTAAAATATCCCAAACTTTTGAAAATTAAAATATTGTTTAAAAATAGCTTATAATTGATTCAATGAATACTTCGAGGTTTAGAATTGTAGTATAATGCCTCATTAAAATATATCTTTGCACTTTGTAAATTCCACCTTGGATTTACACCTTTTTCCACCCTTGGATAGACATACACCATTCAATAAAGCTGTTAGAGCTAAATTTAAAGAGTTCCCTCAAAGGTCACAGGAGTTTTGCACAAATTATTGTTTTCGTCAGATAGATACTTCAGTGGTCCTAGTGATATTATAACTTATGAAAATACCTGAATAACTATGTTGATTGAACTCTACTTAACCTCTTAACAACATACATTGCAAGTTACAGACCATCCAGACCCTACAGACACAACTACATTAAAGTAAGGTTTTCATACCAAATACAGCTAATTATGTAGTATCTCTTTTTTTTATCAAATAGTCTTTATTCACTTGGGTAATCTGAAATAAATTAGGAACTGAGGTCTGAAAAATTTAGCTAGCGCAATAATATTGATATTCGAAACATTATTTCACAAAAGAGCCAAATTAACTTTTTCAACTTTTTTTTTTCAAAAGTTAGTATGATTGTCATGTGATTCATTAGGAGTAAATTAGCATTTCAGTGGAGATACGAATCAAGAATGGTGCTTTTTAAGGCATTAGTAAGGTATTACTACCTTAAGATACGTACCTTGAAAGCTTGAAAGCAATAAGAGGGCAGCACGTTAAACTTCAGCTTTTGTGAAGAAGGAATAGTCTTTTTATCTGTATTTCTTAAATGAACTGTTTTTTGAAATAAAGGCTTCATTGAATGGTGATGAAAGTGCAACCATTTCTTGCACTAATTGAATCATACCATCTAGATCTAGAGGGTAAATTCAAACGAATAATGAAATTCATTATTTCAAAAAATACTTCAAATAAACTAAAGGTAAAATGCTTAATAAAGATTGGAATAACTAATGACAGTAAATGCACTCGTATAATTTCGGAAATGCGTCATCAATCATGTCACTATGCAGAGCTCGGAAAACAATGCCTAGAGAGTTTTAAAAGGGAAATATTATTCCCCCATCCTACAACAAGGGTATTCCAGTTAGCTCTTTTATTCTGAGACGGATTCTTCCTGCAAAAACAAAATTCATTTTGAAAAGCGCGAGGTGGAAAAAAGACGAAAATCGAACAAAAAAATATCTCCAGCGAGCCGAATCAGCCACCTAAGTAAAGGTACAAGAGTATCTCGGAATTTTTATTCCCGGCTGTTTGACTTTGGCTCCCGAACTCTTTTCCTTTTTCTTACCTCTTTCATTACATTTGCTCTATACATTTTTACAAGCACAATCAAGGAAGGCATCCCTTGGCCGGCTAAAAACCTTTCCCCCATTTCCAACTCTTCGGAGAAGAAGCCGTGTTCTCGAATGCAGTAAATGTTTTTAGGAATGTCTCCGGATCGAAGTCTCTTTGGCGGAAGGTGAACTAAAAGAAAGAGCACACAGGAGGAGAAAAAAAGGAAGCGCAAAGAAAAAGTGTTGTGAAACAGCTTTGAGCATTTTTCTTATTTCAAAATGGACCTCGACCAATAACCCGGCAGGCGTCGTTGTGAATTTGAAATTGCACTTTGGTATTTGTTCTGGGAAAAATTTTCTTCGGTTTCTGGTGATTTAAAAGTTCCGGTGAAAAGAGGGCTACACAGTTTTGCTTTTTCTGCTCTTTAACTTTTTAAGTAATTCCTGGTTCTTTTTTGTTTGGGGGTTTTTCTTTGAGCATGCTTAATGGGTGACTCATGCGTTAACGGCTTTTGCGGAACTCTTAAATGTTTAATTGCATTTTAATGCGGAGGGTTTATAATTGGGAGAGTGAGTTTATTTGTTTAAGGAGGAAATTTAACGGGGAAATAAAATTAAGGTTAGTAAGCTTTAAAATTAAGCAAAGGACTTAGCATTAAGTTTCGCACATTACCTGTGTGTGGAGCTTATTCTCCTTTTATGTGCTTTTGCTCATCAAATAAAATGTAATTTCAGCATCTTTCTTATAAATTTAGGGTATAAAACTATCAGTAAAAATTTCTAATGATCTCCCCACCAATGTTATTAATCTAAGTAAAAGTTTGTGGGATTTTAAAATTAAATAACATCATTAAATTTGATACAACTATTAACTAATAATTTATTAATATTTTTATATTCTTTTTTAATAATGTACAGAAGTTATCCATTATTTTAATTTGAAGTTAGAGAAATGGTCGTGTGTTAAAGATTGGTCGATTGGGGTCCGATTGGTCGTGTGTAAAAGAATTTAATTAAAATCCATGTGGCAATCAGTAGGTACTTAAATGAAATCGAAAAATACAAAAAATCAGTCATGTAAAAAAATAACATATTTTAAAAATTTTGGTCAAAAATTAAAGTTTTTTCTTGGTACAACCTCTCACCATTTACTCCTTAATTTAAATTAGAAAAAAAATCGAATTTTAATTACCTATCCTAAAAATATTTAATTGTGTTCATTGTTTACTATTTTCTTTTAAAACAACACCCATTATTTATGAGCTGAATCAACATTTTGTTATTTAAGATTTTATTCTTTCTAAATCCTTCCTTTTTTAAAACTTCAGACATTTTTTAAACTGTTCACGTCCCCAAGGAAACCGTAGAGATGAGATTCCTCTAGTATTTTTCTATTTCCTGCTACATTCTTCGAAAAGCTAAGTGCTTTAAATGACAAGAAAATTGAAAACTGACCAAAGGGATTAAATTTTAACTCCAACCTTTTCCTTTTAAAATCCGTAGAAACAAGCCAGCCTTAAATGTGCTGCTTGTATCCCAGAATTTCTTGCTTAAAACCCCCCGACTCCCTTCCTCCTTGCTGATGTTGCCAACGTTCAAGAAACAAAACCAAGCACAAAAAGCAGAGCACTAAAAAGAGGCAAAACATCGCGAACAAAGAAAATAACTGTCACAGTCGTGTAACGAAACAAATTAACTGCATACTAAATGGAAGTCCCGGCAGAAAAGCTTCTCCGCTTCGTTTCTTGAAAATGTCTTGCCCTCTTGGCATCTCTTGAAACCCGGGAGCTTCTTTATTCTTTTTTTTTCTTGCTGTTTAGACTGTCTATCTTCGTCTCAAATTGTATTCGTAGTCATTTGCTGGGAGGAGAAACCGCCTTTTGTTGTCTTTTTTTTGGAAGTGTGCTGTGGCAACGGTGACAAGCGAATCGTTAGGGATCGTAATTAACAAGACGGAAGAGTCGACTTTTGGAAGGGGTGGTTCAAGGGGGAGGTTGTTTAGAGTCATTGTTGATTGCCCTTGATGTGTAGTTTTATTCCATTTGAGAGGTGTCTGTTAAAGATCAAGACAGATGTCCTATTTCAAATAACGTCATTAAAATTATAAATAATGTTTATCATCAGGATTACTTCCTGAGTCAGAACTACTATATTTCTAACATCAAGAACCTGTTTTGAAGATCCACTTAACTCTCTTTGTTTTTCTATATTAGAAGAACAGATATAGTAGATAAAATAAATACAGTTTTTGATGGCGGTGGTAAAAATCTGACCTGATCCTTTAAAAAAAAATACATTGAAACGTGATTATCTGTTACTCTTAAGAAGACCTACCATTGAAATAAATAAGATATATAGATGACCGTGGTCTATGAAAAATTAATAGATTTATTTTTTTTTAGAAAAAATATCTTGCTTTGCGAGATTGATGCTGATTTTACCACCATCATTTAGTTGGGTTTTCATACAATTTTATTAATTTGTAAGATTACAGGAGTTTTTTGCATTTTCATATAAATTATTTTTAAATAATAAGTTAAATTAAAAACTGACTTCAAAAGCAAATTTTATTAATTTTAAAATGATCTTAAATGTGATTAATAATTTTATTCTTCAAAAACAACATAACTACTACTTTGAATAATTTTTGAAGACAATTTGCACTTCACAATAAATTAACATTACTCTCTAACATTAAAATGTACACGCTGGCAAATTGAAAAATTTTAATTAAGGTTTTACACGTAAATTGTTATATGACCTGGGTAAATTGTTATAAAATTGTGTTAATATATTAACTCAACGTTAGTTGTGTATGTTCGTAATTTTAGTTAGAGATGTATCCAAAAAAAAACCGCATGAACAGTGAAAATATAGAACACTAACTAACAAATACCCAGTATTTTCCTTTTCCACACAAAAAAAAATGAATAATCCACTTGTGTTTTTTAATATTGTATTTACAGGTTTCATACCTAAAAGTTTTAGGATTTCTCAAACGCATTTATCAAAATTTTGAAAGAAGTATTGCAATAAATTACTAAAAATAATATTTTATAACTAATTTAATTTAAAAATTATTTTGGTTAGCAAAAATAATTCTTACAATAAAACACATTAAACCCTTATATCTAAGCTTCCTTTCTTGAAAATCGTACACTCTCTCTTTCTTTACAAAACCCCGGCTCACATATCATAACTCGTTTTAAATTCGAACTACTTTCATACAATCATTTTCAAAACTAGAAAGTTGAAAGCATATAGAAAAGATTTAAAAAAAAAAAGTAAATAAGCCCTTCATACTAAGTTTGAAAAGATAATAATATTTTGAAGTGCAAATTTGAGTTGTACTATGTGTTTTTTGTATACACTTTGTTTTCAAGTCTCTCAGCTTTTACATTTCTCCATATTTTCAATGTTGATACGCATGAAAAATGTACTTAAGAAAGTGTATAGTGTCCGTGTTTCGTATTTTCTGTACTGAAAGAGAAATAAGTGATTGTTTTCTCGTATGAGTTTTTACCTACAGTCTATTTTATTACTTATTACTGTAAGAGAAACAAACTAAGAATTTTCGCCTAAAAAGTACAATACAATGCGCTGCAAGTAGACAAAAGGGCAATATATTCTTTAAGTTTAAAGTAGTAAACAGTTTTATTCAAAATTGTGGATATTTTAAGATGTAAGATTATTATCTAGGCCTAGAAATTAAAAGTTGTAAATTTAAAGAGGAAAACATATGCAGTTAAAATAAAGTTAATTAATTTAATTATTCAATGAATTAAAAGGGAGCATTTCAATACAATAAGACTTTATATTTTAAGAAATAAAACTATAACGAAACAAAAACTAAAAAGTTGAGATTTTTATTGCATATTATTTTTGTTTTGTGTTTTACCTGATACCATTTAACACTTATTAAGGAATGCGATAAGATACTAAAATACCTTTGGAGCATTCCATAAATATTCATATAGCTATAAAAGTATAAGACAAAACACTTTTTATTTATAATCAGTTAAAATATTTCCGTAAATATGCGAGCAGATTGCAGAAATAACTTCCATAAATAAAAAAAAATGCAAACATATTTAGTTTAAAACATATTTATGGTAGGATAATATAATTTAAATGGATTCCTCGTAGTTATAGAATAAAGCAGAGTTTTCATTTATTTGATGGTGTAAGTGTAAGTAATGAACAAATTACAGAGAAACTAATTAAAATTGCTTTAATATTTTAATAAAGGATTAATCTACATGGGCACATGTTTTATATTACTTAATAAGAAATATTTACGAACGTTAAGAGACAGGAATGATCTAATTTATCAATTTTATTTTTTTTTTGGCTCAGGGTTTATCCATTTGGGGACATGTTTTACTTTTTCCCCTGAACAATCCAATAAAAAATATTCCTGACAAGATTTATCTCAGAACTCTGATATTACTCTACAATGTCTCAATAACAAGAACGCCTTTCTTCGGCACAAAATTGATTGCACATCTTCGTTAGTAACCAAATCCAATACCCAAAGAATGCCTCACAAAGCGTGTTTTTGCTGCTGATTTGATTAAAAATCCCCACCAGAATTATCCCACAACAGGGGCGTGAGGAAAATTTATCAAGCCACATCGCGGTAACAATAAAAAAAAACCCAGACTTCGTTTTATTAAGTTGTTGCGGGCTAAACACGGCGGCTGTACACCGCGTACTACATGAAACCTTATCTTCTACTGAGTATAATTGCAAAACTAAACAAAAGAATCCTTTGTATCGTGCTTTGCAACTATTTTGCGATATTTTCTCCTGGGGCATCCAGTTCATTTAGGCATTGTTTTATTTGTTTCTCTTTTTGCAGCTTTTTTTTTCTTTCGCAGGTTAGGAGGAAGAACATCCCGTTCGTTCTTTGGAATAAAAGGTGTTCTGTTTCTTTTGCCTCACACGCCATCTTGTTCTTATTGCGAGAGCGTGAGGCTGCTATTATTTATTCTGCTTTTCCGGGGCGGCGTGGGAATTTATTTGTTTTCTATTTCGCCAAAATATGTTTCGTCCTCGCATTGTTTTACCTCGATGATATTACCCCTGGTGTCTTCGTTGTCTGAATTATTACGGTGTTTCGGAAAATTCCGTCGAGGTAGGTGTAGTTGTTTACATAGATTGGATGTGTATAGAGAAGGGAAGGAAAACTTCTCGCTTGAAAAAGTCTTCAGTGTAGACACAGAGATGCGCTTGTAAACTGCCTTGGGCTGTATCCTTCAACTTTGCTTCAACTGTTGCTAAGATAATGGATAACTTAAAAGTTACCTCTGGTTGTATAATTTATGTGATGGAACCAGTGTTATTCCTAGGATTTTTTTGGAGGAGTAAAAATACTCCTTGAATTTTTTAGGGGGAGTGAAATTCAATTATGAGGAGTGAAATACGGGAATAGCATAATACAAGAGACACGAAAACCGCAGTCAAACTCCCTAAGCACCAGAACAATAAATGAAAACAATATAATCCATTCCTCTCCTAAAACGACCAAAAGTAGATCCAATCTTTCCAAATTTTTTTTTTCCAGCTACGCCATTATGGCCACAAACCATTTATCTAAAGTTAAATTTCATAGGTATTTGCAAAGTCTAATTGATTGGAATCACTGCAAAAAAATTTCGGTGGAAGCACGGTGCATTTTTTTAACTAAACCTTTGTGGAAAAATTCAAAGAGTGAAAATACTCCTGGCTAATTTTTTAAAGAGTATTTCCGATTTTTAAGGAGTGAAATACTCTCTCAGAGGAGTTAAAAATATCTTTGGATGGAACATATTTACCAAACACTTCTTTGTAATGTTTGGTTATAATAACTTTAGATTACAGTCAATAACTTGTTGTTATGTTTAGTTTATAATTATTTCCTATAATTGTTAAATTACTATTTTAGTAAAAAAATTGGCACTTCACTAATAACTAATTTTAGTGAACTGTCACAGAATCCATAAATAGTAGTTATACCTAATAGGCATTTTCCTTACCATAGCTTAACTATAAAGGATTTATTTTTTATATGTTGGATGTTTATTGGAAACTAGAGAAAAGGGGTCTGTTTCAACCATAAATTCTTTTATATACCTTGTTCGGTTCACTCTAGCAGAGTTTGGCTTTACTCTTAATTTCTTTTTATCATTTCTAATACTAAGCATTCTCTTCTGAAGACAGATGTAGTACTACTTTTTGTGTGTAATGTTACTGCCAATGTGATAAACCGGTAACTATTAATGATGTCCGGATTTTTCACATTGCCCGTAACATATATATACGTAAAAGTAGTGTGGTAGCTTCTATCAAGACGTGTACTTTCATAAATTGGTCTACAAGCATTTGCCTTTTCATCCCCACTTAAGTAAAAAGCTTTTTCTTCTTAAAAATTTCCAATTAGTGAAAATAAATTAACTTAGGATTAGCTCACAAACTTGATTAAAATGAAGTCAAAAAAGAACTCCACTTCGCATTTAGTCCGAGACTCTATTACAGAATCAAATTAAATACTAAGCCTACACAAAAAAAAAGATCAAAATCATAAATGAAGTCAAAGCATTGTTTTAATATCCAGGGAATACCAAAAACCTTCCCCTTTCTAAACACCCCCCCCCCCCCCAAAAAAAAAATAACCCTCCTTCGAAATTAATCAACGAAACAAACACAACAAAAAAAAATGGCCGTTATCCTAATCCTAACTCCAGCACATGGATCCAATGCTAATCTGTCCTCGCAACCCCCCCCCCCCCCCTGTCACTTGCAGGGGGGTTATGCCCGAAATCCTCACTCGTCAGGATGTCAGGGAGAATACCCCAGGGGGATCGGCAGCTTCGTGTATTCCCCATCAGGGGGTTGGGGGAGGAAGCAAATGAAAAAGGAGGACTCAATCTCTGGGATCAATAGGAGGAGGGAAGGAGGATGTCCTCTATTGGTTTTAAGAGAAATTTGGGGAGTGAATTGGCGGGGAATGGATCCAAATGGGGTTGGAGGTGGGAATGGTATTTTTTTTTCTTCATCTTAATGGTTATGGTAAGGGCCATTATGGGTTCTCTGCATGTGAATCGAAGCTGGGAATGATTAACTTAGAAGCAATGCGTTTTTGAGAAGACATTAGGTGATACTTTTTAACCCACTACGTGAAAAAGTGAAATGATTTCTGCCTTATATTTGAGAGAACTATTTAATGCTAGCATTATTCATTAATATTTGCTAAAACATAAGCTCTTTAATTATACTGATTGACTTATAAGCAATGCGTTTTCAAGGAAAGGCACTTGATGATACTCGTAGACATGTTTTAGGAAAAAAACTTTCAAATATAAATAACTCATGCAGAGTATATTCCATATGAGAGAATTAATAAAAATTTAAAGACTCAAAATAAATTAGCAATGCTGAGAGAATGTAAAATTTAAATATTACAGTCATAAAGGTTTTATTGAAGAGTAAATGTTTAGAAATTAATAATTTAAAGGTCTCAGCACAGGGGCTTAACATAAGATATGTAAATAGTATATTAATTAGTTAAAATTTATAGAACAAGTTATTTATATTGCGTAGAACATTTAAAGTAATTGATAATAACACCCTTTTGCGAACACGATTAGCAAAGAAATACAGCGAGAAAGCTATCGAGACTTCTAACAGTCTAATTTTTATCTATTTTCGTTTCTCATCATTTAAGAAATTGATAATAACACTATTAATTGATGAAAAACGAAAATAGATAAGAATTAGACTGTTAGAAGTCTCGATAGCTTTCCCACTATATTTCTTTGCACTACTCAATAGCTTCAGCATTTATCGCGTGGTTGACTTTTGACATACTTAGGTATTATAACTTCAATTTGTTAATTAGTAATAGTGTAATAATAAAATAATCCATAGTGTATTTGAAATATATCTTTACTATTTTCATAAGCATATTATAAATAATATTTTATAGGTAAGTGAATTCAAAAAAATGCCACTACACTCTTAAATCTATGGAACTCCGCAGTGTTTCGCAAATATTCTTTTCCGAAAAGCAAATCCTTCAGTTTTCAATCTGGCAGCGGTACACAGAAAGAGAGCATTTAATTCGCTGTGAGCATCTCTAGGGAGTTGATTCTGTGCCTCGTAAAGTTTCCAAGATGTCCATATTGGATTCTTTTCTAAATCCGCCATTTTTATTCGCTAACTTGATTAGAAATTTTCTGTTTACTCTTTTTTACTTCCCTATATTTCTCTCAGATATTGATTTTAGTGTGTTTTTATATTAGGTACTTGTTGGTATTGAAAATGAAACCGAAGAAAAAGTGCAAATATTGTTCTCTCGAAAGAATTGCAATGAATTTTTGAAGGTTTTATCAATAAGAAACGAATTTAAATTTTTCATTACGCAGAATGGAGTAAAATGAAAATCGTGCTTGATATATTATGAATTCTTACTTAGATTAATTCTGTAAATTGGGAAACAAATTTCTCATCAGCGGTTTCTCCGAAATTAATTCATGATTGGAAGAAAAACGTGGGCTTTTCAGTAAAAGTTTAAGATATCAAAAAAGACTAAGTAATTAATTAAAAATTTTCTTTATTAGAATTATGTATTCTTTATTGCTAGGTTAGTATGCGGAAAGTAATTGTGAAATTTTTAATACTAATTTCTTTTTACTATAATGATTAATTAATCAATTAAGGTTTTTAAGGATCTATAATTTTTCGATTGCTCTGATGGTATAAAATACATCAAACTAGTTAATGTAAAATGATACTTTCAGATATACCGACATGTACTAATCAAATACGTATTATTATCGAATAAAAAACCCCAACGAAATTGAAATAATAAAGTGAAAAAAAAAAGTCTCCCAAACCTTCTTTCAATCAATCTAGCCTTCTTCATTGTTAACAGGTGGCTCAGGGCTAAACAAAAGAATTAAATTAAGAGTGCAGAGGATTTCTCTAGGTTTTTGTTACGACTTTTTCAGTTGAAGAATGGAATTCCACTTTAAATTGGGAAATTCGAGAGTGTAGTAACCCAATCTGAGACCGCTCTAACTGAAAAGAGGCCAGGTTAACGATGCTTGTTCTTTAATGGCTCAGATTGGAAGAAGAGATTGGGGAGGAAGGGGCATTTAATTTCTTTCCGTTGCCTTTTTTTTCTTCTTCTGGAACTCATCAAGTGTACATACAGTAGTTTGAGATTGTGCTTAGTGAGATGATTTACAATAGCTAGATTTTAAATGTTGAATTAGAAAATTTGAAGCTTAATAATATGTTGCATAAAATATTATTGAGTTATGTTAAACTATTTTTTATTAAATTGAACAAATTAAGGTCAAATTAGGGCGTTACAGTTTATGTTGAACGAGTAAGAACTGTAATAAAAATGTTTTGTTCATTTTCAGTAGTTAGGTAACATTGTCACGATATGCTTTAAATACTCCATCACTATTGAACCTTTAAAAAAATAATATTATTCAGGAGAAAAACGACTCCTTTTAAGCCCAATTCCCATGGGTTGCGTATTAAAATTCGTCGGCGAAAAACGCTTCCCTACTTTCCCTACATTTTCTGAGGAAGAGCAATCCTTTCTTTTAAAACTAGAATCACATGATCACATGTCATAAAGAGTCCAATCATACGCCTAGAAGAAAAAACGCAGCGCTCAAAATTCGCACGACTTTTTTCTTAGATTTAATTTAAGAAATTTGGGAAATTCGCTTGCGGTTTTAGTCACATGATTTCCTCCAACCAATAAGAAAGCCCTTATAAAACAAAACAGCATCCATTTTATTTATATTACCCTACGCGACACGCGAGTTTTTCGCGACACCTTTTTCTCTTATCTCCCTTCTGTTAATTATACTACATAAAGAAAGGTACACATACAAGGTGGTTAATGAAGATATAATCCCCATCAAAATTAAGACAACTGGTTATCAATGCATATTTTTGGAAAATATGAAAAAACCTCTGATCTAAAAGAGTCGAGTTTCAGGAATAAAATAATTAGTAAAAACAAAATAATTTTACTATTCCGTCTATTTTTATTAGCTTCCTTGAAGTAAATAATAACCATTGTATGAGTTAAGCTTTTTGTAATGACCTGTAACATTTTGTAGTTTTTGAAGCATGTAAAAAATTAAGAATATTACTTCTCTTAAGAAAGGTTTCCTAAAATACAATATTTTTATTATACGTATTAATGTGGCTTTTGTACTTTTTAAAAAAGGCATTTTAGTTTTTACTCTCAGTTTCCCAAAAATATTTGTACCCCAATCAAAGAAAATAAGCACAGTAATTATGATAAGTGTATATTTTTCGAATGAATTTTTTTAAGTTAAACAAGCATTTTAAATTTGTTAAAAGAAGATAAAACTCTTAAGAATAGCACAAATATCTTAAAAACTACCTACTTACTTAAAAATTTTTAAGTAAGTAGGTAGTTTTTAAGATATTTGTGCTATTCTTAAGAGTTTTATCTTCTTTTAACAAATTTAAAATGCTTGTTTAAACCTTCTTTAAAACACACAAAGGAAATACTGCCTATTCACCTTTAAATGTAATTTTAAAAATCGTAACAATTTTTGTATTTTTTTATTGCAATTTAAAACAAGACACATGAAAATGTCATTTTAATTGAGCAAAATTTTTAATAATTGTGCTTCTAGGAGTTACATCTAAACCTATTTGTAATCGTCATAGGGAAAAGATACGCCATTGCCTTCTGGTTTAGACCTTCTCATATATTTTAGAATAGCCAAGTGAAATAGAGGAGTTTTATATGTAGTGATGTAGGTCGGAAAATTTTCCACTATGTTTTATTCGTTCTATAAATATATATAGAAAAATACAGTCCCTTTCAAAACTCCCTGAAAGTACATTTAAACTGCGCTAAAATAGCCCTATGAAGGAACTATCTTTGGTTTTCCTGAAAGAGTGGGTATTCTGCGCTGTACTGGCTCCTCATGCAAACAGCACTAGATTGGGCTGAAAAATTATTCTGCTCTCCGTAATGGGTAAGCAGAATAAATAAAGTGTGTGTAAACATTTTGTGTAAGTCCACGAAGGCAATTATTGAGTTATTAATTTGGCTTTATTAATTATTTATTTTTTCTTAAGAGTTTTTTAATTGAAAGAGGGAAACAAATAAAAAATAATTCAATTTTGTTAACTTGTTGTTTTACTACATTTCATTAATTTAGTATTTCGGAAAATTTTCCGTTTCAAACTTCGATTGCACTTAAGCACAGCGTTCACATAAAAAGGGTCTGTGACAGTATTCAATAAACTAAGAAAATTTTTAATAAATTTTAAAGCATATTTCATAGATGGTGTAATCTGAACTTTTTAACTTGATAAGAAGTAGAAATATTGCTGAATTTTTTCCCTGTGTTGGTGACATTAAATGATTTTCAAAGTTGTTAATTTACTGTCACTAGAAAAACTATTTTTGTCAGAAGCAAACCGGCTGGGAATAAACAACACTTCTTATAAGTACTTTTTTTACAAGCTAGATTTCGCACTAACAACACATAACAAATTAAAATATTCATTAAATTCATAGAGCGAAAATATGTTACAAAACAACCATTTATTATGGCTATATACCGGAACCAAGGTCATGAAGTTAATATTCGTTTGCCTAATAATGAATCTACCAGAAAAGAACCAAATGTTATCGAATTAATGAATGTTTGCAAAGCTATAGAGAGAATTCATATCCCCTTTACATAAGATCCGCTGTTTAATTACAAGTTAATTCAAATGAAAGAGCGGTCGGGACCAGAAAATAAATGTCAATATTGTGTAAGTGATACAAGAGGAACGTAATTAAAAATACGAACGTACTATTTCTCTTAATCAAATTAATTTCTGTTTCTCTCCCTTACTCGAATCTTTGTCAAAGTCTAATCGCTTACGTGGTATTGAAGAATATATTATGAATGATCACTAATACCTTGAAATGCCAGAGATTCGAACTTTAATTTGGGAATCTGTTTATTGGATTGTTAATGTAGATTTAGTTTGTTGAATTGCATTCGAAATTATACGACGTTTTTAAGAGCTTTTGGATTTATGTATAACAGTTGTTAAATTCAGTTGTTGTTTTTTTGTTTAAGGGGACTCAGTACCAAAATTTGGCCAAAATATCGATTTTGAGATTTTTGGTTATTAATATAGTTTATACTCCTAAAATTAATTATCCAAAATTTCAAACCGATTGGTTTATTCTAAGTTTAAAAAAAATGGGTTTTTCAAAAGCACTTTTAGCTTTTTTTTTAGTTTTGGTTTCGAAATTTTTAGTTTATATCAGTTTATATGGTTTAATAACACATATTTTTTTATAAACTGAATCAAAATTGTTTGTGGTTACTTTAATCACAATTTATGCTTGTTTAGAAACATGTAGCGCTTGTTTTATACTTTTGAACTTTTTTCATCAGTTGCAATCTGAAAATATCATATTTTTCGCGTATTTTTAAAAATAATTCAATTTTGACACCTATTTAAGTGTTTTATATTAATTTATTTATCTGTTATAAAGTAACTAACATTATTTGTGCGTTACGTTCCGAAAATTAATTTTTGAAGAAAAAAATACATTTTTTCCCGTTACTCATATTTATCTCCTTCTCGCTTAAATTTCAAAAATATTAATTAAAACAGTACATTTTAATGTTTAATAATGTTAATAAGCATCATAAGAAAGAGTAAAAAAATAATTGAGGCGTTATTTTAGTGTTTAAAATTGTTTTCATTGTTTTGAAATTTTTGAATTGGTTTTTCTCAAAACATGGTTTTATTAGATTCAAATCCCTAAAGCTTTTTTCCTATTAGACCAAATGGTATGAAACTTGATATTTATGTTCTATAGGGTAGTTATATTAAATGTAACTTGCGAAATTATGCATTTTTGGCCCGAGTTATTTTTTACACTTCATAATAAAGCAAATATCTTAAGATTTTCTCGTTTTTGAAGAAGAAACACCAAACAAATTTTTTTTCTTAAAAACTACTACGAATATCCTTAATCCCCCTCATAGAATTATAACACATAATATAAAGTACGTATTAGTGAAAACAGAATGAGAAAAAATTAAAAATAACGGAGGAGTAACATTTTGAAATTATGTAAAATATTGGACATTTTGTTTAATTTTTCAAAAAATAAATTTTTTTTTTGATGATTTTCTGCTTAATATTGTAATATAAGGTAGCAATAGATAATTTAGCACTCTTAAAGAAAGAAAAATCCCAAATACAGAGGAAAAAATTTTTTTGGTACTGAGTCCCCTTAAAGGAGCCAAGGAATTATTTAGCTGGTGCAACTTTTGAATAAGCTGTGCTAATCTTATTTCCATCAGTATGGAAGTAACTAATTATTTCTTGAAGATTTTGTAAAAATGTAAAGGCTTAAATTAAATAGGTTTTGTGTGAATCTATCTATCTATTTTTTAAAGTAATGATAACCTTTATTTTATGGCTCACTAGCTGACTTACCCGGCCTTGCACGGGTTGAGTTAATTAATAAATATTTTTTAAAGGTTTTTCAAGTTAGTATATGTCTTTTCTTTTTCTGGATTATAGCAGCCACTTATCATCCCATCGCCCCCGTCGTCTTTTTCGTCCCGGTTCCTTATTTTGAAAATAGTATACGTACCCTATCCCGTCCCGCATTTAACTTTGGCTGATACCTTTGTTGTAAAAGAACAATACCATTGAAATCATCAGGTTTATCGTGTTATAAGTATTTTCTTTTTCTGGATTAGCAGTGACTTATCATCCCGTCGTCCCCGTCGTCTTTTTCATCCCGGTTCCGTACTGTGAAAATATACCCTAACTTATCCCGTCCCGCATTTTACTTTGGCTGTTACCTTGGCTGTAAAAGAACAATCCATTTGAAATCATCAGTCTTTTGAAATCTAGAGTTTAAAATCTTAAACAAAATTTTTATGTGTTTCAAAAGTATTTGCGATGTCCTTTTAAAATTTCCAAAATGATATTAATTTAATCAAAAAATAATCCCTGTGTAATTCAGTCAACAACTCCCGCCGCTAAAGCCACATATTTAACATTACCTAATTTAATTTATATTCAAAAATGATAAAGAATTCATTTTTCATTTGTATGATCCATACATCTCCAAAAATAAAAACATTTTTTTCAAAATAATAAAATGTTGTTAAATCTAATTTTCATTTAGTCATGATAGCCAACTTCTTTTAAAGCTACTTTGAGAAAGTAAAAACTGTTTTCTAGTAATAATAAAAATTTAGTGAATGTAAGTCTAGTAAACCATTCCCCATGAAACAATGAAATAATTTCAGCTATGTTTCTATGGAAACCCTTTATTTTAGCTTTTGCACAAATATATTTATTTTAGAAAAAATTAAAATTACAAATAAAGGAAAATGTTGTTTCAAAATTAATTATTTGAATTTATATGTTTCCTGAAAATAGTTATAATTTTTAAATTGAAATTTACACGGTTTTTCGTCTTAATTTGTTATAAATTATGAAATTTTTGAAATTATATTTTATCACATGAGGCCAGACGAAACCTCAAGAGAGAAATAAACCTACTGCAATTTATGCATTTCAACAATGCACAATGTTATTTCAATGGGAAAAACGGAGTCGAAAAAGCGCCGAAAAACAGGGAAGGAGTCGTTGGATTTTAAAATCGTTTCTTAGTGCGCGTCGCATAGCTGAGAGGAACGTCTCTGTCAAATTTCAAGCCTCTGGGTCCAGTAGTTTCGGAGATTTCGTGTTGAGTGTTCCTTACTTACCAGTGAGTGAGTCAGTCAGTCAGTGGTATTTCGCTTTTATAGATATAGACTAGCTGACTTACCCGGCCTTGCACGGGTTGAGTTAATTCTTAAATATTTTAAAAAGTTTTTCAAGTTATGTCTTTTCTTTTTCTGGAACTTATCATCCCGTCGTCCTCGTCGTCTTTTTCATCCCAGTTCTTAACTGTAACAATATACCCTAACTCATCCCGTCCCGCATTTAAATTTGGCTGTTACCTTCGCTGTAAAGAACAATCAAATTGAAATCAGGTTTATCAAGCTATGTGTCTTTTCTTTTTCTGGATTAGCAGTCACTTATCATCCCATCACCCCCGTCGTGTTTTTCTTCCCGGTTCCTTACTTTGAAAATATACCCTAACTCATCCCGCCCCGCTTTTAACTTTGGCTGTTAAAGAACAATTCAATTTAAATCATCAGGTTTATTGAGTTATATGGTTTTTCTTTTCCTGGTTAGCAATCACTTATCATCCCGTCGTCCCCGTCGTCTTTTTCATCCCGGTTTCTTACTGTGAAAATATACCCTAACGTATCCCGTCCCGCATTTTACTGTGGCTGTAAAAGAACAATCCAATTGAAATCATCAGTCTTTTGAAATTTATAGTTTAAAATCTTAAACAAAATTTCTATGAAGTATTTCCGATGTCCTTTTCAAAAATTACGCTTCGGTTTTATAAATCACTTGATAAAAACTTGGGAAGTAAAAATCATCTTTGAACCCCTTGGGAATAATTTCCTACAGGATGTTACAAACCGTATATGAAGTTTCTATCGTTTTCCAAAAATGATATTAATTTAATCAAAAAATAATCCTTATGTGTAATTCAGTCAACAACTCCCGCCGCCAAAGCAAAATATTTAATTATACCTAATTTAATTTATATTCAAAAATGATAAAGAATCCATTTTTATTTGCATGATCCTACGACATCTTCAAAAATAAAAACATTTTTATCAAAATAATAAAATGCTTTATAAATCTCATTTTCCTTTTATCATGATAGCCCAACTTCTTAGTAAAAACTGTTTTCTAGTACTTAACAATAAAAATTTAGTGAATGTATAAGTCTAGTAAACCATGCCCCATGAAACAATGAAATAATTTCAGCTCTGTTTCCATGGAAACCATTTATTTTAGCCTTTCCATAAATATATTTATTTTAGAAAAAAATTAAAATTACAAATAAAGGAAAATGTTGTTTCAAAATTAATTATTTGAATTTATATGTTTACTGAAAATTCTTATAATTTTAAAATAGAAATTTACACTGTGTTTTTCGTCTTAATTTGTTATAAATTATGAAATTATATTTTATAACATGAGGCCAGACGAAACCTCAAGAGAGAAATAAACCTACTGCAATTTACCCATTTCAACAATGCATAATGCTATTTCAATGGGAAAAACGGAGTAGAAAAAGCGCCGAAAAACAGGGAAGGAGTCGTTCGATTTTTAAATCCTTTCTTAGTGCGCGTCGCATAGTTGAGAGGAACCTCTCTGTCAAATTTCAAAGCTTTGGGTCCAGTAGTTTCGGAGATTCCGTGTTGAGTGTTTGTCACTTACCAGTGAGTCAGTCAGTCAGTCAGTCAGTGGTATTTGGCTTTTATAGATATAGACTAGCTGACTTACCCGGCCTTGCACGGGTTGAGTTAATTCATAAATATTTTTTAAAGTTTTTCAAGTTATGTCTTTTCTTTTTCTGGATTAGCAGTCACTTATCATCCCGTCGTCCCCGTCGTCTTTTTCATCCCAGTTCCTAACTTTGAAAATACACCCTTACTCATCCCGTCCCGCATTTAAATTTGGCTGTTACCTTCGCTGTCAAGAACAATCAAATTGAAATCATCAGGTTTATCAAGTTATGTATTTTCTTTTTCTGGATAAGCAGGCACTTATCATCCCGTCACCCCCGTCGTCTTTTTCTTCCCGGTTCCTTACTGTGAAAATGTACCATAACTCATCCCATCCCGCATTTAACTACGGCTGTAAAAGAACAATCCAATTAAAATCATCAGTCTTTTGAAATACAGTTTTTAAATTCTTAAACAAAATTTCTATGAAGTATTTCCGATGTTCTTTTAAAATTCCGCATCGGTTTTTATAAATAACTTTAAAAAACTTAGGAAGTAAAAATCACAACCCTCTTTGAGCCCCTTGGGAATAATTTCCTACAGGATGTTACAAACCGTATTTTATGAAATTTCTATCGTTTTCCAAAACAATATATAGAGCATTTTCAATCACATGACTCGGCCTAACAACTGCCTGAGCAACGTTGTTTTTGCCCGCCAGTGACATCATGTGCGAATGCTTCTATTGGATGCTTCTAGTTCCCGCCCCTAACAACAGCCTTAGCAACGTTGTTTTTGTCCTCCAAGTGACGTCATGTGCGAATGCTCTATTAATTTAATCAAAAAATAATCCCGATGTGTAATTCAGTCAACAACTCCCGCCGCTAAAGCAAAATATTGAACTATACCTAATTTAATCTATATTCAAAAATTATTAAGAATCCATTTTTTATTTGTATGATCCTACATCTCCAAAAATAAAAACATTTTTATCAAAATAATAAAATACTTGTTATATCTCATTTTCATTTTATCATGATAGCCAACTTCTTAGTGAAAACGGTTTGCTAGTACCTAATAATAAAAATTTAGTGAATATATAGGTAAGTCTGGTAAACCATGCTCCATGAAACAATGAAATAATTTCAGTTCTGTTTCTATGGAAACCATTTATTTCAGCTTTTCCATAAATATTTGCATTTTAGAAAAAATTAAAATTACAAATAAGAGAAAATGTTGTTTCAAAATTAATTATAGAGCATTTTCAATCACGTGTCTCCGATCACGTGATCAAGCTGGCTTGGAGGATAGACAACTTTTCTTTAACATTAGGCTCCCATAGAGAATACGCGCTGCATTTAGTTTTTATAAAATAAGTTCATTAAAAAAGATTCTTTAGGCTCGGTTAAAGACCGGAACGAAAGAATAATAGTTATTGAAGGTAAGTGCATAAGTTTTTGTGTTTTAGTGGTAAGCTAAATTTAGAAAAAGACTTATTACGAGGTGACATGTTTTTGTTTACATTTGTTAGAACAATATGCGAGTCCGATACATCTGTAAAATATTTATAATATGCTACTGAAACTAAATATTGAATAATTAATAAATAATTAAGAATTTTAAAATATGTTAGTTGTTGGTTATTTCAAATATATACTCGGTAGCAGATAAATAAACATGAAGCATGCAGCCTACCTGGGGAAGCGTAGATCTATGTTTCACCTAGTAGACATCAAAATAATTGTCCGCTGCTGTTATTAGATGTGGAAAAAATGAAAAGGAGCTTCTTTAATTACTAGAAATTAGATTTAATTAGATACTTCTATCATTTACATAACATATTAAAAGAGTGATAAAAAACACGCGGCAATTTCGAAAGGTAGCTTTTCATAATAAACAAAAGTACGAAGGAGAGTTCTTAGAGTTCCGGGTTTGGCGCTTTATCGCCCAGGAGGGAGAGAAATGTTAAATAGACAGTTCATATCTAACACCCCCGCTGAATGTCTATTCTGACATGATCTGTAATGAGTTCCTAAAGCGTTCGAATTGGGGTTTAGGAAGAGGTTTTGTGAAAGTGTCTGCGACCATGTCGTGGCTGGGTAGATATTCTATTTCTATTATGGACTTTTCTTGCAGGTCACGTAGGAAATGATACTTAATGTCTATCGCTTTGGTTCTTGCGTTGTTCTTCTCTGTTTGTGACAGCTTTATGCATGATTTATTATCTTCAAACAGGGTGATAGGTAGTTGTTGAGGTAGACCTAAGTCGTTGGTTAGTTGGATTAACCACTGAATTTCCTGTGCGGCATTTGCTGCTGAGATGTATTCAGCTTCTGTCGATGACATGGCGACACAGTTTTGCTTTCTAGAGCTCCAGGATATGGTGTTCTTCCCAATTTGAAATAGGTTTCCTCCTGTCGATTTTCTTGTTGTTCGGTCATTTGCCCAATCTGCATCTGCGTAAGCCCTGAGTGTGGGATCTCCTTTTCTAAACATCAGCTTGAGATCTTTGGTCGTCTTTAGGTATCGAATGACCCTTTCCACGGCTTTCCAATCACTTTTCTTGGGGTTTTCTAATTTTCTACTTAGGAGATTTACAGCAGCTGAGATGTCGGGTCTTGTGACATTTGCTAGGTACAATAAGGCTCCTATGGCTTGTCTATAAACCGTGTTGTTTGACATTGGCTCGTCTTCTTCTAATTTGCAGAAGTTTGTCTCCATAGGTGTATAGGTTGGTTTACTGTCAGTAAGATCGAACTTCCGTATTATATCTTCTATTTTTCCTTTTTGACTGATTCCTATACTTCCATCCTTTTCTTTAGTTATCTCCATTCCCAAATAGTGCTTGGGTTCTCCAAGATCTTTTATATCATATTCCTTCTTCAGTTTTGAGATGATATTCGCAGCTTCATCTTCATTCTTACTTGCTATCAGGATGTCATCTACGTATACAATAATAAACATGGAATGTTCCTTCGTAAACAGGCAAGGATCTGTTTTGCTTTGTTTAAATTCGTTCTTGAGAAGACTTTCTGCAATTCTTTCATTCCACGCTCTTGCTGCTTGTTTCAAACCATAAATGGCTTTCTTCAACTTGCATACTTTGTTTTCTTCTCCTGGTTTCTCGTATCCTTCAGGTTGATCCATGTATATTTCTTCTTCCAGTTTTCCATAGAGGAAGGCAGTTTTTACATCTATGTGACGTATTTTCATGTTGTAGTGCACTGCGCTAGCTAAGAATGTTCTGATTGTTGTGTGCTTGACTACGGGAGCAAATGTTTCATCGTAGTCTGTTCCAAATTTCTGGCTAAAACCCTTTGCTACGAGTCTGGCTTTATATCGGTAGACTTCGCCTTTTTCGTTTCGTTTTGCTTTAAATGTCCACTTGCATCCTATGGATTCTCTGTCCTTTGGTAGATTTACGAGTTCCCAAGTTTGATTTTCTTCAAGACTCTTCATTTCTTCTTTTGTGGCTCGTATCCATTTTTCTCTTTCTTCTATCTTTATCGTCTGTATTTCCTTCCAGTCTTTAGGTTCAAATTCGTCTGGATTTTCGGCATGATAACCATATCGTTCAGGTGGTTGGCCCTTTGTTGATCTGTTGGATCTTCTTACTTGGTTATCCGATTCGGGATCTTCGGTTTCTTCATTTTCCTTTTCTTGATCTTTGTGAGTTATCGGAGTGACTTCAGATATTTCTTTTGCTTCAATAAATTTGACCGTTCTGCATACTTCTATTTTGTCGTCAGGGAGCAGGATCCTGTATCCTTTTCTTCTGCTGTCATACCCAACTAGTATGCCTTCAGTTGCGGTGTTTGAGAGTTTTCCTCTTTTTGCTTTGTGGATGTATGCAAAGGCTTTGGATCCGAATGTCCTCAGGTAGGAGAGGTCAGGTTTCCTTTTATTCCATAACTCATATGGCGTCTTCTTGTTGGCTTTAGTAGGAATTCTGTTCTGAAGATAGTTTGCCGTAATAACTGCTTCGGCCCAATACCTCTTCGGTAAGTTTGAGTCGGCTAGAAGACATTTGACCATTTCTATGAGGGTTCTATTCTTCCTCTCACTAACTCCATTTTGAGCTGGACAATATGGAACTGTGAATTCGTGTTGAATTCCATGATGTTCAAAGTAGCTTGATAGCTCTTTGTTGAGGTATTCGCCTCCGTTGTCGCTTCTTAGCGTTTTCAACTTTGTTCCAAATTTGTTACTGGTTAAGGCAACATATTGCTTCAGCTTTTCCGTCACTTCGCTTTTCTTCTTCATTAGGTAAATCATTGTGAATCTGCTGTAATCATCTATAAAGGTTACGAAGTACAGATTTCCACTCACGGATGGAGTTTCAATTGGTCCGCATACGTCTGAATGAACGAGTTGAAGGGGTTTCGTGGCTCTAAATGTTGATTCTTTAGGATATGGATTATCTGTGAGCTTGCATTTTATGCAGTCTGTACATGTAGTATCGTGCTTGCAGTTATCTAGTGAGATTCCGTCTGCTAAATTCTCTCTTACTAGTTCTTTGATTGCATCATTATTTTTGTGTCCTAGGCGTCTGTGCCATAGTTGGACGCAGTTCTTGTTTGTGCACAGTAAAGCGGTGGTAGCATGTGACTGACTTGCTTGTGACTGGGTTGCTTGTAACTGGTATAGCCCGTTAGTAGCTTTGCATTTTAAGAGTATTTCATCCTTTCTTTTAATTTTGCATTCATTTTCTTCAAAAATGATCGTTAGGCCTTTTTCGGTCATCTTCTTAACGGATATTAAGTTAGTTTCTAGATCGGGAACGTACAGTGCTTGTGTTATTTTTACGTCAGTGGTGCCCTTAGAATCTTGGGTTTTAAAATTGACATTTCCTATTCCTTTTATGTCAATCGCAGATCCGTCCGCTATTTTTATATTCGAGGGTGGGACATCCTTTAATTCGCTGAAATACTTTTTGTTGTTAAAGTAGTGATTTGAGGCTCCACTGTCAATTACAAAACTTTCATTCGTTCTGTGTTCTTTTTCCCAGTTTCGATTTGTGCTCAGCGCTACTTCTTTATTCATTTCTTGGGTGCGCCTTTCTTCGGAAATATCATCGGTAGGCTGTTTTTTCTCTTTTTCACATTCGGGCGCCGCGAGGTTACACGATTTGCTTTCGCTGTACTGGCGGTAATTCCCCTTGGCTTTTTGAGCGTCATTGTAGGTTCCTTGGCGAGATTCGTTTTTCTGCTTTTGTTTTGGTTTTAGGTGAAAACATTCTGACCTAAAGTGGTTGTTTTTATGGCAATACGTGCAGAATTTATCCCTTTTTTGGTTTGTTTCTGTAGGATACCTTTAGTGCCTTAGATTCCGATGTGTCGTTCTCAACTCTTCTGTTATGTTCGTCAATTAATTTCCCCATAATGAATTCCGGAGTTAATTCGTTTTCGGGTCTTGCTTCCAGCGCGGTTATTAAAGTATCGTAAGAGCTAGGTACTGAACAGAGTAGAAGGGCGGATACATGGTTTTCTTTTATCTCTTCTCCTATAGCTTTGAGTTTATCAATTAGCTCTAAGAGGGAGTTTATGTGTAGTTGCATATCCCCATCTTCACTTAGTTTCAGACTGTAAAGCTTTCTTAGAAGATACAGTTTACTTGAGAGATTAGCTCTTTCGTGGATTGTTTTTAGTTTATCCCAGGTGGCTTTTGCACTGCTTTCATATTTTACATGAATGATTTGATTATCCTCAATATACAAGTTAATCAGCGCTCGACATTGTCGGTCACGCTTAGTCCATTTGGCATCAACAGGTCTGGGGGGATCATCTTCAATAACATCAAATAGATCTTCTTTTATTAAAAACATCTCCATCTTAAATTTCCAAGTTGAGTAATTGTCAGTGTTTAGTTTAACAATTTGGTTTTGGTTAGACATAGTTATTACTTTCGTTTTTGAGGATAACTTCGTAATTAATCACTTTGCTTGATAAGTTACACCACTTGTTTAAACTTATTTCACGCTACTTATCAGTCTCATAATCTGTTGGTTATTTCAAATATATACTCGGTAGCAGATAAATAAACATGAAGCATGCAGCCTACCTGGGGAAGCGTAGATCTATGTTTCACCTAGTAGACATCAAAATAATTGTCCGCTGCTGTTATTAGATGTGGAAAAAATGAAAAGGAGCTTCTTTAATTACTAGAAATTAGATTTAATTAGATACTTCTATCATTTACATAACATATTAAAAGAGTGATAAAAAACACGCGGCAATTTCGAAAGGTAGCTTTTCATAATAAACAAAAGTACGAAGGAGAGTTCTTAGAGTTCCGGGTTTGGCGCTTTATCGCCCAGGAGGGAGAGAAATGTTAAATAGACAGTTCATATCTAACATTAGTAGCATTGCGAATGGTACTTGCAATAAGAACATTGGCAGAAATGGTTTCAGCAATTAGAACACTGCTAAATATAAAATGTAGTATTATTGAATGACTTATAATATGCAGAGATGCCATTTTAGAGTAAATAAAGGTTACTTTAAAGTAAACTTTGAAGATAAACATAAAACATCCTTATTTTTCAAAATTCACATCAAAAGTAAACAAATAAACGATGTGCATCCTATAGTTTTCCATCATACTGTCTGTCATCCAAGCCTCTGACGTCACAAGCCTGTGACGTCATGTGCGAATGCTCTATAACAATCGCCCCCACGATAAAGCGACCCCTTTAAAATAACCGCTAAATAAATAATAGACCTAATAGAATAATAGAGGATAGGAAATAGATAGATAAATAGAATAGAGAGAATAGTAATAAATAGACCGCTAATAAACACATGACTCGGACCTAACAACGGCCTTAGCAGCGTTGTTATTCGTCCAAGTGACGTCATGTGCGAATGCTTCTATTGGATGCTTCTATTTCCCGCCCCTAACAACAGCCCTAGCAACGTTGTTTATTCGTCCAAGTGACGTCATGTGCGAATGCTCTATTTGAATTTATTTGTTTCCTGAAAATTGATAAATTTTTAAATAGAAAGTTTACACAGATTTAAGTCTTAATTTTTGATAAATTATAAAATTTTTGAAATTATATTTTAACAAATGAGGCCAGACGAAAACTCAAGAGAGAAATAAACCTACTGCAATTTATGCATTTCAACAATGCACAATGTTATTTCAATGGGAAAAACGGAGTCGAAAAAGCTCCGAAAAACAGGTAAGGAGTCGTTCGATTTTTTAATCCTTTCTTAGTGCGCGTCGCATAACAGAGAGGAACGTCTCTGTCAAATTTCAAGCCTCTGGGTTCAGTAGTTTCGGAGATTCCGTGTTGAGTGTTTGTCACTTACCAGTGAGTCAGTCAGTGGTATTTCGCTTTTATAGATATAGAAGATTACGTGATATTAAATTTAATTGTTGTTAAAGTTGAGATCTTTCATTTCAAGAAAGTAGAACAATACGTGTTATGTCTATAAAATTAATTAATAATAAAAACATTAAAGCTATTTTATTGTTAGGAAAGAATAATTGAAAAAAGAAATTATAGTGGAGCGTATAATATTTTCTAATTTATAGAAACTTCTGATGCAGAAATACATGGATTTTTAACTAATACGTCGATTATAAAAAGAAATGGATTGGTAAATGTACCATCAGCTTTTCTTGGTTCTTGTACCTACGATTTGCGGATGGAGCTTGGATATCCCAAGTGGCATTGGAAAGAAGAGCATTTCTTGGAAGTTCTTAACAAAGCCTACGAGGGAAATTTCATCACCCACTGAAGATATGATAACTCACACAGAAAAATAAATATCCAGATCTTGAATAAAATAGAAAGCTTCCTGATAGTGAAACCTAAATGAAAGTCAAGAAACCTAGAAGGGAAAAATATAATTATGTATGAAATCTTAAACAGAACCTTACACAGAATTTATTTAAGTTTTAATTACAACACTATTTACAAGAGTTTGTAGTAAATTTAATATGACGCAAGTTCAGATAAGCATAAGGCAGTATTCACTAATTTAGCGTCTCTATACAGTTTTAAGTAAACTTTCCAAGTAAGTAAATTCTAGTGTTAATCAGCTTTTTATTTTTTAATATGCGTAATAAACTTAACATGCTTGCTTTGCTGGTCGTTTCTTAGAAGAATTTTTAGAGTAAATAAATTGAAAATACATAAGTAAAAATATTTTTTGAAATGATTTTTAATCATAAAAGTAAGTTTTAACTTACAGATATAGTCAAAGAGCATGGGAGTTCAAACGGAAAGACCTAGTTCTGAAAATTATATTTATATTTTGAAGTACCCTTCTAGGGAAGTAAAATTCTGTCGGGCAGCCTGTGCAAAGTGGTTGCGTTATCGAATGGAAGCAAATTGAAAATAGAATTTCCAGCTCTTGGACTAATAATTTAACATAACAGTAATTTTTATTTGAAAACTTTTATAAGAATTTAAAATTTTTACTTGTGCTTTGCCTTACTATATGCCTACTCGTATCTGCGCTACTTAATTCAAATAAATCAATTTATATGAACATATAACCTTATAACCAAAATATTTAGCAAATATTATAAATACTTGCCTTGCATATGGGTGAAAAGGAGTTACTAAAATAACACCAGGTTTGGTATGTTTTCTTACTCGTACTTCATCATTAGCATAACTGAATAACTGAATCATAAACATTCTTCAGTTTTTTCATCGTCGTAACTTTCTTAGATGTTTTAGTTTAAGGCATTTTCTTTGAACTATATCCAAAAGATGAAAAGAAGCTTAATTTTTTTCTCCCCTTTTAAAAGAGATTTTCTAAAATAAAAGGTAGATTTTTGAATAGAACCCTACAATTAAATTACCTCACAACTTTTTTCTTCGCCCTTAACCTATTTAAACATTTTTTTTTTCATTTCTGTTAATGTAAATCTTATCATAAGGTTCTTTACCTTTATTTACGTTTGTTTGCTTTCAAAATGTTTAATGATTTCAAAATATATTACGCTTTACTTTTACTTCACATTTTTGCTCCTTCATTTGTTTTAGATTTTAGTAAAACATTTAATTCACATTTAGGAAGATAAATATTAAATCATGTTAATAAATAAGGGTAACTAAAACCTATTACAGCTAATTTACGATCATTCTAAGAAATTACAAGACAAAACTTCATTAACTGAATAGAAGCAAAACTGTTTTAAAGTTATTGTATGTGAATATTTTTACATTTTAGGTCTTTCACCATATCTGTAACCTGGTATAACTCAAAATTGTGAAAAACTAAAGTTTTTTCTATGGAATTTTTACTTCCTTAACACCTACTCTGTAAGGAACTGATATTATTCTAAGGTTGCACAAGGGAAAATTTATTAATTATACCAACTATTTAAAATGAATAATATATAAAAACTAGGATATTTAAGGCAATGTACTATAAAATCTATTCATATGTTTATGCAATATTTTTTAACCCTGCTGTACTGCTGGGGTCTATTTGACCCAATTTTTTTTCATTTGCTCATAAAAAGGAAACCCCCGGAGATATTGTCATGAAATTGCATGACTTTGTTGATAAAGGACATAAATACGTAAACACTGAATGATTTTCATTTATTTTTATTTACAACCAAAATTTTTCAACTTATTCTTAATGTACTGTTGGGGTCAATATGAACCAATTCTAGTATTTTTTTCTTGTGCCTTCACACTTCCATATTTCTTGGAATCATTCAACGGAAACGAACAAAAATAACTACTCAAACATTCCTTTTCGAACTTTTATGTTTATTTTTTTCTCGTTTTCTTTTTTGTTTGATCCACGTGTCAGGAAGGCACATGCAATAAACTCCTCTGGACCAAACGGTTGGGATATGTGAAAATGCAAAGTTTTGGGATGTTTGTTTTTTGTTATTTTTTTTATTTGTATGTTAAGTTTATTGCTTTATTCATATATTTTATTAAATATAATTTAAAATATACTTATACTACTTAAGATATAATTATTTCCAAAATTTAACTTTTCATTTAAGTATTTTTGAGTTGTTCATTTGTTTTTTTATTTGTATGTTTAATTTATTGCTTTATTCATATACTATTTTATTAAATATCATTTAAAATATACTTATACAACTTAAGATATGATTATTTCCAAAATTTAACCTTTCATTTAATGGTAGAAGTGATAATATTTTGAATGGGGTCATATTGACCCCAACAGTACATGCGCGTAGCAAGTCGGAGCAGTGCAGCAGGGTTAATGAAGGTTTATTCGGTAGTTTAAAACTCCTCATAGGTACATTTTTGCATATTGGGATATTCCTAGTAACATCCATTAGAAAAAAAAGAAAGTAAAAGGGTTTTTACTCTATAAAGATGAAATCCCCACTTTAATTTTAAAGAAACCGATCGAAACGTACGTTTTTCTTAAACTAAGCTATTACTCTCCTAGAAAAGCATAGTTTCCCAAAACTTATTTGATCCTTCGCCCCTTTTTATCTGCATCTCCAGGTATCGAAGTCCCAACTCTGATGCAAGTACTGTATCTCATTTTTGCATAATCTTCCCCCCCCCCTCAATATAAAAGCACTGGAAAGAAGTTCCGAAAACTTTTGCTATCGGAATTCAATAATTCACGATGGTATCTCGAAACTCGCCGAAACACTTTCTACGTCCACCTCTCTTCCTATAGATAAATGTTTCAGGAGGTATATGATAGATGGATGGGTGCTGAGAATTATCTTCGGTTATCTCTATCAACCTTTGCCTCCTCCTTCTTGTGTCTTAAGGAGAGAGAAAAAATAGTTCCTGAAAGAAAGTAAGACATTGATCGAGGTTTGGTGTTTAAAGAAAGGGGAAGCAATTAATAACAGTTTATCTAGAAATGATGAGAAATACGAACTTTAAACTTTGTTTTGAGAGAGAATGTTCATTGAATGTTAATTTAGTACTAATGATATCGAGTTTTTAGGGTTTTAATTTGTTTATTTTTATAAGGTAAAGGGGTTTATCAGAAAAAAATATTTAAATTACATCATAAAACGATTTTTCTCGTTCAACTGAAATACTCTTCTAAATAAGACTTTATTTGGATATTAATTTTAAACACATCATTCCTGTTTTTATATGAAAACCTAGTTTTTTCAAATTAACTTATTTGCGTGTGGGGTTTTTTATTGATACTTATATACCTACAAAAATAATAGATACCATATAAATATATTAGCAAACAAATAAAGATACCAGCTAAACTAACATACATGTGGTGTCAGGTGAGATGATAAGACTTCCACAGACAACAAGTTATAAAAAAATAGATATTTAATGATAGATACACTCTCAACGGTCACACAGACCCGCCGTAATCACACAGATTTTCCAGAACAACACCACACTCCACCAACCAAAAACACAGTCTTAACGGTCACACAGACCAGCCATTTCCACCAGATTTCTATAACACAACCCTCTCAACGGTCACACAGACCCGCCATTTCCACACAGATCTCCAGAACACTCTACACTACTCAAAACCCAAACACACAACACAAACCCAAACACACCTCTCCTCCTCTTCCAACATCGAAATAGTTCTCCCAGTTAATATACGCGCCATCTGGCGTGAGTTCTGAGACATAGCAGAGGTCTGGCCCTACAACTTCTCGGGCATCCGACGTTTTGTGACCTCACAATTTAGCACACAGGAACCTGGAAAGACAAAAATAAAAAAAAGAGTACTTGTTCACACACAGTATCTTAAGTACTTAAAGTTTCACAAAGTTTAATTAAATCTGCCGAAAATTCAAGTCCAGTAATCAATTCCTGTATCGTAAGCAGTAAACCTCAACTCTCATTTGCGAAAATTATGTCCCTCCTTTGAAGCACCATAACTCTCCAGTTTCCGTGTCTATCTTGGCGTTCCCTATCCAGTGTTCTTTAGGTTCAGGTCCCTCATCTTCATCCAGCTTGTCTTTAACTTCCTCTGTTTCCTCTCCTCTAAGCTCGGCTTCCGCATCTTCTGCTCCAGTTCCACGAAACTTGACTTCAGCCTTCTCCATTTCATATCCTTTAAGCTTGATTCCAGCTTCTTCTTCGACTTCTCCCAGCTTGACCTCAATTTCCTCTGTTCCATCTCCTTCAAGCTTGATTCCAGCTTCTTCTTCGACTTCTCCCAGATTGACCTCAGTTTCCTCTGTTCCATCTCCTTCAAGCTTGATTCCAGCTTCTTCTTCGACTTCTCCCAGATTGACCTCAATTTCCTCTGTTCCATCTCCTTCAAGCTTGATTTCAACTTCTTCTTTCTCGATTTCCCCAAGCTTGACCTCAGTTTCCTCTGTTCCATCTCCTTCAAGCTTGGTAACCGACTTTTCTGTTTCAGCTTCTTTTAGTATGAATTCGGCCTTCTCTGCCTTTCGCTCATAAACTAACGCGGTTTTCTCTATCCAGTCTTCTTCAGGTTTGAGTCCTCCAGTTTCATCTTTAAGTTCGCCTCCGGTATCCTCGGTTTTCGTCTCCTGTTCTCTATCTCCTTCGGGTCCATTTTCATTCTCTTCCTTGACCTCCTCCTTTTCGTCCTTCCTCTTCTCAGAAACTATATCTTCTACCACCTCCATAGATTCTTTTCTACCTTCATCTTCTTTCCACTTCAAGACGACGTTTCTGCTTAGATCATCGGCGTTCCTCAAATCAATTTCGCTTTCCTTAACAGCATCAACAGTACGACTCAGAAATGCATTCACACCTCGAACATCTGCCTCTTCTAAATGCGAAACCATATCATCCGTTTTTTTCGTTTCTTCTTTTTGCTCTTTTTGGTTCGAAAACGCGCTTTTATTTCCTTGCGTTCCTTCGACCTTGAATGGAGAATTATTCGGATTCGGTGTATCTCTTTTTCTTTCTTCACTAGAGTTATTTATTTCGCTCATATCAATCCAACTGCTAGCTTTCGTTTCATCGGGATAAGCTATTCCGTTAGTATTTGCAGTATCGCACTTTTGTTTAACCATCAATTCACCTTTTGATAAAGTTATGTCCAGTAGTCCTAGAACATTCATTCCTACAATAAGATCAAATTGCAAATTCTCAACCACATAAATTTTTGCTTCAAAATCAATGTTATCAACAGTAATTTTGCTAATGAAGTAACCAATAGAAGACACACTTTCATTTATTTTTCCGGCTAAAATTATTTTATCATACCTGAATGAAGGAGGATTAAGCTTTTTGAATAAATTATCACTACACATAGTTACTTCCCTACCAGTATGAACAGTAGATACAACACTTTGATCCAAAATAGTAACTATCATATTAATTCTTGATGGAGACGTTTTTAAAGTGGTTTGATTAATTGATTTTCTTTCAGTACATTCAAAGCTTTTATGATCAACATTATTACAGATTCTACATTTTATAGAATTATTCTTCGGACAAAATTTACTGATGTGGCCATAACTATTACATGCATAACATTTCATATTGTACTCATCATAAGTGTGAGCTTGAAAGGAGGATGGACTTTTGAAAATTTCCTGGGCACAGGGCTCAACTTCCTTCAAGATTATTTTCTTAAGACTCTCATAATTTTTATAATCTTCATTACTGACATTCACTAACAGATCTGCAGTTATATCCCCCAGTAAGCATAATAGCACTTTCGGTTTCATCTCGTTATCTACCTTTTCGAATGCAAAAGCTTTTTCTAAACTTGTGAAGAAATACGACCAGCCTTCTGGTTTTGTGGGAACCTTCACTGTTAAAACCTTAACCATTTTCACTATTTGTTCCAATGATTTTGTTTGGGGTCTGTCCACCCTGTTTTTCAACCTAGCCGATTCTAACTTTAATTTTTCTAATTCGAGTTCTTGTTCCCTTTTTAAGATTTCAATTTCTTCTTTTAACTTCTCCCTTTCCTCTTTATCTACTCTAGCGGCTATAATCGTTTCTAGCACATCTTTTGTGGTCTCCTCATCATAGTCGTCCGCCCCCAAAATCGCCTCTTTAATAGAAATCACTTTAGCATTAGGTTGAACTTCCACTCCCAACTCTTCCGCTAATTCCAGCAAGTCCTCCTTTCTCGACCCACGCGTAAGATAAGACATTTTATGGACAAAATTGACTCACAGTTTGAAGCTTGCTTGCACGTTCGTAGTCGAAGTTTCGATTTCCTTTTCTCTTTTTGCTCGGTTTCTCAAGCTCATCCCGGCCGTACCCCCATTTTCTGTGGTGTCAGGTGAGATGATAAGACTTCCACAGACAACAAGTTATAAAAAAATAGATATTTAATGATAGATACACTCTCAACGGTCACACAGACCCGCCGTAATCACACAGATTTTCCAGAACAACACCACACTCCACCAACCAAAAACACAGTCTTAACGGTCACACAGACCAGCCATTTCCACCAGATTTCTATAACACAACCCTCTCAACGGTCACACAGACCCGCCATTTCCACACAGATCTCCAGAACACTCTACACTACTCAAAACCCAAACACACAACACAAACCCAAACACACCTCTCCTCCTCTTCCAACATCGAAATAGTTCTCCCAGTTAATATACGCGCCATCTGGCGTGAGTTCTGAGACATAGCAGAGGTCTGGCCCTACATACATTAATTTCTATTTTCTGTTACATTTCATTTGCAGAATTTAAAATTCTGCCAAGAGAACTTTTATAGCTTTATGCCAGTTTATTCTACATAAGAATAGTAATTGTTATAATTAATGCTATTCTAAGCAGATGAAACTCATTTTTTTCTATAACTTTTGTGGTAATATTTGTTTATTTACATCAATATCCTGAAAAACCATTATAGTATTGTACGTTATACAGTAATACCAAATAATAGTGGTTTGTGTGTAGAAGTTGTGTTGAATTTGGACAGTCTGTGTATATTTATGTTGGTGCTAAAATAATTTAAAAGGGAAAGAAATCCACTTTAAATTTAACAAGACAGTTAATTTATTTTAACACATTAACACGATAAACAATAGGTAACATTAAATATAATGGCTCATAATCATATAGTGGGTTTTAATTTTATAATACTGGCATATTGTAATAATAGTTAACCCTTTTTGGAAATACTCTTACCATCCGACCTCCCTGCCAGTTGTGTCCGCTACTGGGTTATAGGCTCTCGATGTGTATCTTTTTCTGTGTCTGTGATTAACTCTCTTCTTTTATAGGGTTTGACTTTTTGTGTTCTTTAACCTTCTGGAAGTTTCTATCTCATGATTTTGTCGACCCCCCTGACCCCGTGTTTACCGAACGAAGGACAAGGTTCTCGAAGTTAAATAATGTCTGGATTACAACCTATACTATAGAACGTGATACCCTATATGAAGAGCGATTTAGGGATATGGAGGCTGAACTCATGATAATATCACAGAATGTGAATAGATGTTTTTAGGAGTGAAGATTAAGTATTATGTTTAGATTTGGTACTTTCTATAATGATTTTAGAATTTATTTTAAGTTTTAAAATAACTGTGACGATAGCAGAGTCACATTAATCGATTTTCATCTAAATCGCAGGAAAAGGGTTGCAAAATTAATTTAAGTTGCAGAAATCAGAAAAATAGCTGATATGCCCGGCTTTGGCTTTGCACGGGGGAATAATAGCTTTAAACATTAAAATTTTAAATACATTCCATGTTGTTTTTTTTGTATCCGAGATATAAAACCATCACGTTAGGAATTATAAAGCGCATCTTCTACAACTTCTATTTGTACAACAATGTTATTCAACAAAACGTTTTAAGAATTAAATAAAGTTATCAAATAAGAAAATTACGTTTTACAAATTTTGCAATTGAAATGATTTAGGTGTTTAAAATATTAATATAGTTTTTAAATAGTCATCTCGTAAATATTTTAAAAACTTGGTAGTTTGCATGGTGCTTTATTGCAACAATGGAGTAAACATATTTTTTTTTTGAAGGAAAAATAAAGCTATTCCAGCAAAAAGACCGAAAAGGGCCAAAAGAGGGTCAGAAGGTCGTTTTTCTTTTAATTTTGAAATATAGCCTATGTTTTTACTTGTACTTTTTGCCACCAAGTTTGGTGCAGATTAGAAGAAAGCTGTAGATTGCTTAAAAAACGCACACATCTTATTGAATTTTGTTATGTAAGAATATTCTTATTGCTGAATTTAAACATTTTTATTTACTACTACATATCCGAACAATAAATAAACGAGCCGATTAAAAATGCTTATTTTTGGGTTCAATGCATCATTGATTTGAATTTAACATTGCTAAACCGACAAATTTATCTTCCACAACAAACAAAATTTCTGAAAGCACAAGTCTCAAGACAGGTTAACTCTTTCTAATACTAAGCACAAACCTGAACTCCCCTGCCCGTCTAAGTAATTCCATTACTCAAAATAAACAGTTCCCGGCCACGTGCAATTCCTCTTCCTCCCCCAAAACATTCGTCTTAAGTACAAGAAGAACTTTTTAAAGTGCTTCAATTAAGACACCGTTTAATACCCCGACCAGAAAATCCCCCATTATGCCAGTGAAAGAATCCCAAAAATCTGTCTCCAGATTCTTTCCCTAATTTGTCAGTTCCCGACTCAAACCTCCATCAGCTAACAATTAATTACGAAGGTAGGAGGAAAAAGTGTGCAAGGAAGGAAGTAAAAATTCCTCCCTCTCTAAAAGGATCTTTTGAGAAGCGGGATCTCTGGAGTGTGTACAGAGGGATTCGCTTGTTGTGTTATTCTAATATCTTGAGAGAGAGTGAGTCCGGTTGAAGGAGGGATTTTTTTGTTGAGAGAAAGAGAGATCTGTGTGTGTGAAACTGTGCGTGAACTAATTCGAACTGAGTACAAGTTTATAATACTGCGTTAGTTTCCTTGAAATAATCGCTTTACTGTACTTATTTTGTGAGGGTTTATAGCTATTTATAGAATTTAAAGGTATTTTTAAATTTTCAAAACATGTACTACCAATGTATACTTGCAATTTTCTGTAAAATTATCATCTAAGTTAATTAATTTTCGAACGTTTTATATAAAGCAAGTGAGCATTGTAATGGGTAGTTATCAATAGCTGATAAGATGATTTCAATTACTTAAATATATGTAAACAATTGGAGGTTATTGCAATTTTGAATAGATCCCCCTTAAAAATCACGTAAATGTTTTTTAATAATAAAAAAAAAAACGAATCAAATGAAAAATATTTTAAGTAAAAAAAAAGTCCTATCTCTCTGTCAATTGAAAGGGATTGGCAGGTATCTATCTTTCAGGGAACGATATCAGGTTATATGAAAAATAAATAAAATTCAAGGCATTTTTAAATGTAAATTCCACTCATATTTTATTTTATTTATCTATTTCATAAACCTCAAATTATAAAAAAGTCATGAAACAAGTTAACAAGTTTATATTTTAAAAGATGGAAATACAACTATATCAACTCTTACAAAACATAAGAGAACTATCTATATAAACTACTTCCTTAGTTTAAGAACATTGTATTAAAAAATACAATTTATATTCGAAACACCTTTTAACATATTTAAATAATAGATACTTCTATAAAATATTCTAATTCAATGTTTATCACTAAAATGAAAAAAAAAACCATAAATTCAATACATCCTACAAACCATGTAGTAGCCGTTCAGTTTTCTTTATAGTTCCCACATAACGTTTTAAAATATTCCAGGTAAAACGCTTAGATACATAAAGCCCCTTTTTTCTAGTTAAATCTCATATTTTTTTTTAACGCCGCATTTCTGATAAGACATACATTGTGCCGGCCATCTCGAATTGAAATATCCGTTCCATGAAAATACAATGGAGAGTACACAAGGCAAACCTTTTAAAAATATTTTTCCTTACACACGGCTGTCATAACTCCTTCCAGTTGTCAAAGGCTATCAAAAAAGCTTTCAGAGAACGGGGAATATCTTTAAATGGATTCACTGGGTTTCCGTCTGTTCTTTTAGGCTTTTATTTTCTTCTCCGTGATCTCTAGGACTAAAACATTGTAAGCGTAAGTAATGTTTTAAATTCGCAGAGATGATGATTTTGGAGTCATAATTTGGCGATAATTCTATTAGCTGTTTATTTTACTACAGGGGTATAGATTATCAAGCAGAGAAGTCTTCTCTTAAAGAATTAATTCTTGATTATTTTTTATTTACAATTTTATGATAAATTTTGATAATTTCACTTACTGTTCTTTCAAAAATATAAAATAAAGTAAGACAATTTGTGTTATTTGATGAGGATGATTTTTGTAAACTATTTTCGCTACTACTACACGTTAATTTTCCTTGTAAAGTGTATGCATTAATATACCTATTTTTACATTTTTATTTCATTAAACCTAAGTTTTGGTTAATATTTTCTCAGGTCCACTTCCACTCTTCCACCAAAATAATTTCTGTCCAATAAGTAAACCAAATCCCTCAATAAAGATATCATGTATGTTGTTTACTATTTTGAAAAAATATTAAGAGATACAGTTCTCCAGAAGCAAATATAGTTTTCGAAGTATTGTTATAGGAATTTTACTCCTGATAAGTTTTGGATAGTTTGCTGATTTCTTGTAATAACGAAATACATAATTCGAAAATACTTCCTCTTTAGTATAAGGGTATTTTTAGAGAAACGGTTTAATTGAGGTCACTTGATTTTTTTAGAATTTCATGTTTTGTCAAAAGAGAGAGAGAGAGAAGGAAAGAGAAAGAGAATGATATAAGAAAGAGGATAAGAAAGTGTAAGTATAAATGCTCAAAGTGTTTCATATTTATGTCTCCAGAAGGCATATATTGGAAGATATCTTCCTTATCTTTCAATAAAACCTCAATTCCTGTCGACACCTCGTACCAACAGAAAGAAAAAGAATGACAAATGAAAGAGAGAAAGAGAAAATCAAAAGCACTCCATTAGGACCTAAAAATACCACTATTTATTTCACAAACGACCCCAAATCACGATAAAACTTCATTGGAAGCAACCCCAAACCCTTCCGGATCCTTTCTCAGCAAAGCCCTCTCCCCTCAACATCCCTCCTCGAAACCCCCCTTCGCATAATTAGCGGGTACACCTGACCGAGAATTTGTCCGGTACACCCGCCCGGCATGTCACGTCCCGCTTTGTCCCGTTTTTCCTGCTTATTAATTAGTGCCTCTGAGAACAAAAGAGCCGCTGTTTCCTGGACATTTCTGGGCGAGTTATTGGAGTCGATGGAACGCTTTTTTGTGTCGGCGCTTGGTGACAAAAGTGCTGTTGGGTGGCAGATTAGCTACTCGGGGTACTTAATGATGCTGAAACTTTGGTGGAAAGTATTTCCCCTTTATTGTTGCGTCTTGGGAATCTTGTGGGTGATTTTATTATCTTAACCTTTATTGTTCTCGAGAGATTTAACTTTTATCGTCGATTATCGGTTATGAGAGAGGGATATCATTTGGCCTTTCTATCTTCGCAAGTATATTTGAGTGGTTTGGGGAGTTTCATGGGTATAATTTCTATCATATCATCATAAATTAAATAAGTGCCCGTGGAAATGTCTCGTTTTATTGATCATATATTTTCCATAATATGTTATTAATTGTTATAACAGAAGCATTTTTATTTGAGAATCATAAGTTGATTTTAGGTATTTTATGCTTTTTTACACCCTGGTATCAAAAATTCTTTGGATATAAACTTACCATTGTGTGGTGCCTTTATTTAGAAAATAACTTCTTAAAGTCATGAGGGTTTCCCTTCAAAATTTGACCATTATTTTCTCAAACATTCTTTCACTTCAACCTGCTGATCTTAAATTCCAACATAACTAAATTTTATCGAATAATAAAATTTAACATTACATTTAAAGCCCATAAATCAAAACTTATAGAAATTGAATGAGTAAAAAATACACTAACAAAAGATAGAGAGAGAAAAAAGAAAAATCATGTGGTAAAATACTTTTTATTGGTAAGTAAGTTTAAAGTAAGTATATAAGAGACATTTTCTTTAAATAAGTAAAAAAATTAACTAAATAAAAAAAGTGGAATAAACTGTATTTTTTATGAATAGTACCTTTAAGTATTCCACTTAACATAATATTTACTGTTAAAAATGCAATAATTCTACAAATACTATATCATCAAAAAGAAAATTCATGAGCAAACAGCCCGAATACATTGCATACAGTTTCCCCTTAGAGCAGAATGATTTCTCCAAATTCCATTCCCTACACAAGAAAGAGTTCCACTATTTCCAGAAAAAAGCCCCCCATAAAATTCTCCCATCGCTCACTACCCGTTTTACTGCTTCCCAAGCAACAGGAAACGACAATATAAAAAATCCATAACTTTGATTGCATTGGACGCCTTAAAATTCCCTTCTCAGGGCTTTACGCAACACTTAGCGGCGGGAACACGGGGCCCCTAAAACTCCTTCCACGGCGCCTAATGCGATCGAACTCTTTCAGCACTTAAGAAAAACTCCCGTGGAACGAAGGAAAAAGAACACGGACCTAGATCGTCATAAGCTTCACAATTAAGGGGGCTTCCTTAAATTACAAAAAGAGGGGGGAAGGTCCTCTATAGGTGAGAGGGGAAGGTTGATATTTTCTGGCATCACAATTTCTATAACAAACGAAAAGTCCCCAACAGGTTTGAAAATGGGAAATTTTTCTACATAATTATTTCTCTATATTTATTTGCTATCTAATAAATGCGGTAATAAGAAAATATTCACTGTGATGAAGGTACTTTAGGGTACTTAATAGCCTAATGTATTTAATCCATCCTCTTTATTGGATAAGCAAAGAATGATTTTTGGTGTTACTGGTTGTGGGATAGTTAAGTAAATAATATTTACAAGAATCGCTATTTCATTTTCAACCTTTCCGCATTATTTTAAAGTGTTAACCTTCACATTATTTTATTCCTCACTTATCAGGAATTTCAGAAAATTCAATTCTACAATAACTAATTTGTTTCATAAATTACAAACGTTTAAAATGGGTTTCATAAACATGCTTACACTTACAATTTCAAAACTTCTGATGATTTCTGGGATAAATTAGTAATGGGAAAACCATAGTAATATACTACCTTCTTTATTTTGAACATTGGTGGGAGGCTTCATCAGAAAATAATGATGTTTATGTAATGTTAAATACCTGATACTTCATGGAAAAACATAGGCACGTATTTGAAGAAGTAACGCAATGTATCCAAAACTAAATTACTAAGGTTATTAATTTTAATGAGTCTTGTCTCCTTATTTACATAACCAGCGAGAGAGGATGTTGTTACATGCAGTGGGGAGGATTGCATAAGGGCTTATACTTCATTCTATCAGATGCCTTTTTAATATACTCCTTTTCTAAAAGAATTATTTTTACAATTGGTTTTAGTTTAATGATGGTAACCTCATCATACCACCACAAATTTATTTAAGTATGCCATTTATATTAATTAAAATTCAATAAGAATTGCAAAATATAAGGTAATGAATGGAAAAATGAAGTATAAGAATTTTGTTAGTATAGATGAAACTAGCGTATCTGTTTCGTATAAAGAGTGCATTGTGATGAACTAATATTAGTGTTGTCTAATCGTTTCTGTGTTTCAATAAATTTTGTGTTTTTGTTAAACGCGTTTTGATGATTGTTGATGAGTGTCTGGGCTTGTAAATAAGAGTTTTGTTGTACAAGTGGCAGTAAAACAGACAAATTTAGCATGATCACTTAACTTAAAATAAGGGTGGATAGAAGAAATGAAATCGGTAAACTTATAACAAAACAACGTACAGAATCAGTGCCGGAACGACGTTTCATTAGGCACGGCTTACTAGATACTTACTCATAGGCCCCGTTTACATGGACCATATACCCGGGTATAAGTGGCCGATATACCCAGCAATAGGGAAAAATGCAGGGTATAAATAAATCCACCTATTTATACGGGAATTTGAATACCCGGCTTTCCCATGATGCATTTCGGTCTCACTCAAAGCAAAAAGTCATCCATGTTAGGCTTAAGTGAGTACTTGTTGGAAAGTAAGTTGTTCTTTGTTATTTCAATTGGATATTTAAGATTGATTACTATCTTAAATGTCGAAATAACTTGAAAATAATCCATTATGAACGCAAAATTCCAAGACGAAAACAGATAACAGAATGTAAACAAACTCAAATCGCAATGAATTATGGGACCAGTGACGTATATACCCGGGATTTGAGGACTGGTCATGTAAACGGGTTTTTAGCACGGTTTTCAATATCCCTTTCTCCTGCATTATACCCGGGTATAAGAGTGGCACATGTAAACGGGGCCGTATACAGGCTAGCCGAGTAGGGAAATCATTGCAAATCCAGATGGCAATACTGGACAAACTGGCAAAGCATATCCGGTGGGTGATATAGGTAGGTCTTGTAGCGCTCCAAGCGGGAAAAGTTGTCAAATGGTTTTCATTGTTTAAAACTCGGCTAGCCTGTATAAGTATCTAGTAAGCCGTGCATTAGGCAACTAAGTTTAAGTAGTAGAAACTAAAAATAGGGAAATGCACTGAGACATAGATAGGAGGGATCGTGATCATATAAAATTCTTGTGACGTAATTTAAGAATGTCCCCTGCCCAAAAAAGCATAAAAACCAAGTCTGCAAAGTTCAAAAGGAAAGTCACCTTTAGGGGCAAGGGAGCCAAAAAAATGTCGCGAAATTCAATAATGTTCTTTTAATCGATTTATCGAATTGCTATTTTAGAACGGACACCCGGTGTTTATTATGTTGCCCCGTCCGGTTTCGGGCGTTATTTTTGAGGGGGGAGGGTTATGAGGAAAAGACTTTCGGAGCCGCCAAGTTTTTATTTCCAATAAAGATCCCATCGATCCGGGCGATATTAGGTCAGGGGCAGGGTTAATTCCTTGACGGCTTTGTTCCGGCTTTGGTTTTTGAGTGATAGCTGTTGTTTGTGTTGGTTTAAAGGAGGTTGTTGATAAAAAATGGGGGAAAATCAGCGTGTGTAATGTAAGAGATGTTAAGTACTGATCGTAAACACATGTCGATTTATCAATCTTTATTTAATTTTCTACGGTGTAATTGAGTTTTTTTAATGTTTATATAATTTTTAGGTGAGGTAAATGTAGCTAAAGACGTTTCTTGGTAAATTATGTATTACTTACCAATTTTTAAACTAATTTCGATGTTAACCCTATTGGAAAAATTTTCCCAGTGTTCCATAAACCAGTATCAAATCATACTGGATCCAGTATCATTTATACTGGTTCCAGTATCATTTTATACTGGATCTAGTATCATTTATAGTGGATCCAGTATAATTTGATACTGGTTTATGGAACACTGGGAAAATTTTTCCAATAGGGAAATACTCCTGTTTGAAAGTGGGGGAAAATATCAAGGGTGAATTAAATGAGTGGGTAGCTTAAAAGTTTTTTTTCTTGGATAAAATGATGAATCGTCAATATTTATTAATGAAATTTCCGGGAGACCATGGTCTGTGGATGCCATCCCCATTTTTTTGGAGGGGGTAGTTAATGCATACAGACTACGGCCTCTATAATCTCAGATATTTTCCTTCATACATCTTACTTGTTTAACCAAATATCAGTATATAAATGCAGTTCAACATTATGTTTCAAAGCCATGTTGTGATTTTTGAAAAGTTATAACTGTCATTTCAAAAAGTCAAAGGCTAAACTTACATGCTATCCAAAAGCAATTTATCTAAGCCCCCGTATTTAGGGCTAATTTATCATCCCTTAGCAATTAACATAGTATAATTGAAAGTCTAAATATTTAAATATAATATAAAGTACAATAAAGTTACAAAAACTGTTTTTCAACTGTTTTGACACCAAAACCATTTTGACATTCTATATTACGTGTTTTAGTTTATGACAACTATAATTATAATATGAAACTCCTTTTTTTAAATGAACGCAACCGAATAAACTTATAACTTAAAAAAATAAATCTAATTCTTTCTCAAACAGGTGTGATAAATTAACGAAATATTATTTTACATGACTGTTAATTCATTTTACAGAGACCCTTTTAACCGGAGATAATTATTTTCCCTCTTTAACAACCAATTAAAACCATGCCAACCAACATGCATAAAAACCGTAAAGAAACATCCAAGAGCAAATTTTAATTACGCAAAAGTTTGAGTAGAAAACTTTTTAACCACCACCTTCAGCAAAGCGAAAACTAGTTAAGCTCTTTCCTAAAGTATTAAAGTATTGCACGTTCTCATTTCTAACGCACATCTGGTGGTTTCCTTCTCTCCTTGCGGTGTCATTAGTTTGGCACCTCCGAGAAACTACTCGAGTTTAAGTTCATAATGTGGTTTCGCATTTGATAGCTGCGGGGGTTTGTTAGTGTGAACTCAATTTAAACTTTATACTAGGGTTAACTAAACCGTGGATTGTAATTTATTACTAGATCGTGTAAAAGCAATCAAACGTGGTTTTGAAGAGTTGGACCAAGTTTATGTAGAGAGAGAATTGAGAAAAATGAAAATAAATATGTTAATATCGCATTTTTTGTGATACTCTGGATAAATAAATATCTACAAAGCTATCATAAATAAACTGAAATTGTTAAAAATGTATAAAACAAGAACCCCACTTGACTGAATCACTTTAAACTTTGCGTGATGAGCTTTGAAGGAAAATGAAAACAAATTACAAAAGGAAAAAAAAGTTAAAATATCATCAATAGATGGCATTAACTACACTATTTATGAAGTAATTTTAGGCTAAAAGAATTCCGTTTTTAAAATAACCAATAGATGGCGTTGTTTCGAAGTGCAGAGTAATCCGTTTTATATCATCGTGAAACTGAATGAAAAATGTGGGCGTCTTGCTAATGTTGCGGTTTTCGGATTTGTGCCACTAATATTCTGAGTATCTCATATAAACATCAAGCTGGGAGCTGAAAACGTCCGATGCACTCAACCAACCCATCCCCTCCACTAGAGGAGAGTCCCAATCACCAAGCCAATTGTCCCTCCGTCTTTTGAGTCCCGGACCCAGTTTAATCAGCTTACCAGGGGTAATCAGATTCGCATCTATATATCGCCAAGGACGCCAACAAGAGGCGCCGCGTTAATTAATACCCTACATTAACTAAACGCACTCGCCTAATTGGACTGCGAGTTATGATACGTCCCCCAATAAGCCGATTGGCCTCTCGACAGTCGAAGAAAGTCAGGGTCAATTAGGCTCTGATGGGAGAGAGATCGATGTAGCGATAATTGGATGCTTAATTGAGAACTATGAGATTGCTGAGTTGAGAACTAATTGAGCTGCTTGTTGAGAACTGAGTTCGTGGAGAGTGTTATAGGGAAGGAAAAATTTGAATACATTGAAGTTTAGTTATTATAATAAAGAATGATATGGTTGGAAAGTATTGGATTGTATCAATGTTGTTCATTGCCAATTTTTTTAGTTAAAAATTTGATGTCGTTTACATTTGAATGCTGAAATAAATATTGTTATTTTTTTGTGCAAAAAATAACACCTATGAAAGTAACACATCAGTGTTTCTAAAGTTAAGAAGAAATGGAATATTTGGAATACCACCCCCAGAGTGCAACTTATAAGCAGGTGGGGCGGATATACCAATAAAAGGCTACCACTACTTTATAGTATGTTAAAATGTTGCTCTTTTCCTAGAAGATTTTCATTGTAGTAAAATGTATATCGCAGAGCCCTACATTATAAAGAATCTAAAGGATTATATTCACATAGTAGGTATTTTCAAGGGCTAGAAGTGACTCTGAAACTTTTTTTTGATATTATGCAGAGTTGTTTTATTTTTGATGCTTTAACCGACATTTGAAATATGAATGCACAATAGTTTTAGTACTTTCCAATTTTGATTACTTTGGTTCATAATAATTCAGGTACCATTTTACCCCCCACAATAAGAAATTTACCGTAAAATGAGGATAGTAAAATAATTTAAGTCAAAGTAATCTTTTGCACATTTTGGTTTTGCAACTTTTTTCAAATTTAAACGAATATAAAAAAAATACATTTTACTTAAAAAGTAAAAAAAAATATGATGAGAGAGAGGTATAGAATTGCTGTAAATATTTTTTACATTTAGATGAAAAATTTTATAGTAAAGGGTAACTATATAAGCAAGTCAAAAGTATACAGCGATAAATAAAAAAATTAGTAGTCAGTTTTTGATAGTTGAACCCAAATTGAACAAAATTTTATTATTTTATTGGAATACTAAAATGAGAAAAGATATTAAGTTTCAAGGCATAAAAGTAAAAGCTTCGATAAATTTAAGTTTAAATAATAAAATAATTACGATTCAAATTATACATCTTTAAAATTTAGCAATTTTGCTACGGAATAGCAAATATTAGTGTCAAAAATAATTAAACCTAATTAAAAGGAATAATTTCGAAATTTTCGTGATTTACTAGTGACTTAATACACTCTTACAATATCAGTCCATTCACATTCCATCAAATCTTCTCTACCCGGAGCGGAAAAGCTCGTTACAGTCCCTCCACCTGTAACGGTGTAACCTGTAACTGCAGGTAACGGTAACCTGTAACTGCAGGGGCGGAGCTGCTTACTTTTGTCCGGATACGGGTGATGCCTTTATGTTGCCATGCGACGCATCATCGAGCATGAATGCAGAATTGCTGGCATTGGACGCCGCTCTTGAATACTGCAAATCCATTGACACCCACAACATCTGTATACTCACTGACTCGAGGGCATCCATCCAGGCCTTGCAGTCCCCAAGTCCCACAGAATACTATTTTCGAACTAGAGAAATTTTGCAGAAGTTGAAAATTTTGAGTGATTTAGATAGGAATGTGGTACTTCAGTGGATTCCCAGCCACTGCGGGATCGATGGGAATGAGACTGCCGACTCCATGGCTAATAAGGCTTGTGGTATGGGCCCTGTCCCGCTCCGCCGTTACACATTGGGACAGTGTAAGGCTGCTATTAGAAAATCTTTAGACGAGTCCTGGATACAGAGATGGAAGGACTGCACCACTGGACGGGAGTACTTCAGTATCCAAAGCTCCCCAAATGACCCAAAGATCTTCAAGGATATGCCCCGTTCTGTGGCATCGTTTGCAGCACGGGCGCGTATGGGTCACATAGTGACCAACAAATACCTTCATAGATTCTGCTTGGCAGCCAGCCCTCTTTGTGAGATGTGCGGCAGGGAGGAGGAAACTTTGGAGCACATACTCCTGCTTTGCACTTCCCCCTTGCCCGCCAGAGCGTCCTTTTGCGCTAAACTGGCTGGCCAGTCCATGAGGGACATCCTTAGGGATAGACGTTGGTGGCCATTGGCCACTAGGGCCTATCAGGGACACCGAGCTATCGAGGCAAACAGCCTCGGATGCTCGTAATAAGAAGTAAGAAGTAAGTAAGAAGTAAGTATCCTCCGAAAGATTCTTTTCAATCTCACCCCCGCCAGGTGACTGACTTTTTAATCCCGGATCAGTCACCGACAGGTCACGTGATCTCGTCCATCATCCATCCCCTCCGACGATATCTTATTCCACAGAACATACAGAAAGAAAAAAAAAACCCTCTGGATGATGCAGTTTGTGGAAGAGAAGTGTCACATTTATTCTTGGGGAGATTGATTTCCAAGGGGCGCAGGCTGACCCTTGGAGGGTTTGGGCAGGAATGCCAAACACCGGGAGGAAGGGGTATTGTGAGTTATGCCGCGTGTCTTGCAGAAAAATTGCCGGTTGTAAGGCTCGGTTGGTTTCTTTATGACCACATTTGTCATTATTTTGAGGGGGACTGTTTCCTTTTTTTAGGTTTCGATTGGAGGAGTTCCAACTTTCCGAGATAATAAAGTATTTATGGATGAGTTTTTGAACTCTGTAAGGGATTGAACTGGATTTCCCCCAAGTGGGAAGCGTTCTTCCATTAGTAGGTGTTTCAATAAAATTTCTATTTCATGTGGTGTCTATTTTTTTTATTTTAGATTATTTTCAATCGATTTCGTACCAAACCCTTCAAAAGATCAATAAAGATTAGGGACGTAACAATCAATTTTTTTTTTATGTTGCACTCTGAGAGATTGAAAATTAGAGTTGAATGTACTAGTCATTCTCCTAAGATGTTTCTAGATAACTTTAAAAATTAACTAAAATGACACTTTTCCATTCTTTTAAAAGAAAAATACAAGGTAACTTTATACCCACTGATTACAAATTTAGCAGATAAAAACCATTAAGAACCATTAAAACTAGAATTTATTTTCAAGTATTGAAATTTTAAAAAATATTAGCAAATATCTTCGTTATAATACTACTTCGTAAATATAATTCTTTAGGTAAGGAAAGGTATTTTTATGTAATTTTATAGAAAAAAAAGACATGAAACTAGCTTCTCTAAATAATGTGTAATAATTTGGTGTTACATAATTTCTAAACCTACAGCTTAATTATTTTGACAGGATAGTTTTGCAAATTTATGAATGGTATTTATCTTATACTTTTAGAAAATAATTTATGCGTCACTTTTAAAATGAGATATTTTATTTAAATAGTAACAAACAATTTAAATAGTAAATACAACGCCTTGTAATAACGTTGTAACAAACGTCTTGATGGTAATTTTCTATATGCATTTTTTAAAAATGTATTATCAGTCTGTTTCTAAACTTTATAAAACAAAGCACCATATCTCTAAAGATATTTTTGTTCCACTGAATGAAACTCACTTAAAATAATTAAACGCAAGTATTTTATGATTTTCAGATTGTTTTTATTTTAATCAAATACAGCAGAGTGAAAGAGAAATACAAAGTCAACATATTTGTAATTACCTTAAAAGGCTCGTAAAAACTAGTATTTATCTGATGATGCCTACTTAAAAAATCCACCACCTTAGAAAAATCAATTGCAATCAAATACTAAATTCCAAGACTTAAACTTACTCAAATAGTTTAATTCCCGCGCAAAGCCCATTTATTTATTTCACTAAATTTCCGACAAAAGAAATTATCCCAGCAGAAAAAAAACTGGCATCAGCAAAAAGCCATGAAGATTCCCCATTTGTGTAATAGGCTATAGCGAGGATTTTTTTTTACGAGGCAAATAAAAACGAGCAAAAAAAAATTAAACTCTTACCGTCATTACCGTATTATCATTTGGCAGCTGTAACGCCACTCATTTAACGCATAGCTTCGCAATTCGTGTTCTTTACCTTTACAGCTTTGCCGAATTAGCGTGCCAGAAATCAAATTAGTTTAAAGGTGATTTGAATGGGCGGAGAGTTTTTCTTTACCGCTGGCTGGCAACATCACCGCCTATTTGAACCGGGGAGTTTCTTTGGATCTGTAATGGCACTTGTGCCCCCCGACCGCTGTGGGTTTAATTTATCGAAAGAGTTGCACACCCCTCGATTACTGGTAGCGCCATAAAGCGTGAAATCCCCCGGGGATGTTGCGTTGAGTTTGGAAGTTAGTAGGGAAAGCTGGGTATTTTTTTTTAGTTGTTAGATTTAGCAGAAAGAACGTTTTAGTGGGGAAATTAACTTAATGGTTAAAATCTGGCTTTTAGTTCTTTGGTAGGATAGTTCGAAATGTTAAAGTGCTTTTTTTTGTAACTTTCACATTATTTGAAATGTAATTTATGTAGAAATAATACATCAGAAACAAAATTGGCCCCATTTGCTTTTTGAGAGCATTTACTTTTAGAATAGGTTCTGAATTTACTTTTTTTTTAGGTTTTTACATTATTGAATTTATTACAGCACGACACAGACAGCAGACTTTGGGACTTGGTTCCTCGTACCTGGAGAATAAAGAAAATAATAAATTTTTTACCAGTCTTGAAGGAGATATTGTAAGCATTCAGCCTACTTTAGCGATACTTTTAGTTCAACGATTTAAAATGCAAATAAATTCAAGTACAAAAGTTTAAGAAAACCTGTAACTGTTAAAACCACAGAGTTCTAGAACAGAGAGTCCATCACGGCCACAGGCGGTAATAGAAATCTAAAAAACATGATATTGTACTAGTTAGGGGCTATTTTGGCGCTGGGACCGCGTTACGTCAGGAAAGGCGGAGAAAAAGCTTGATCCTCCAATAGTCCTACGAAAGGACAGATTGAATGAACGCGTCACAGTCAATCACAGCTTTGACCACAAAAATGTAGGTACTGTCTACCTCTCTGTCAATCATTGAATTTCCCGTGCTGCCCGTGCTACCATGTACAGAAATTTGAAAATAGCCTTGTGGACCCACTGTTAGGATATTTCTCTGTGGTTAAAACTAAGAAATTTAATTGAAATAAATTTTCACAAACATGCAATAAATGTTTTAAAATACATATTATATGATTCTTTTTCTCTTTTGTTCAATTAATTTCCCTTAATTTCCAGAGCAAGAATAGGGAATTTTAATTAGAATTTCGTTGTGTAGTAGGTATGCATTTTGAGCTTAATAAATTACTGAATACTATTATTAAGTATAGAAATATGGAACTGTGATGGATGAATGTGTGGCCCCCCTGTAAAAAGGGGTTGTGCCTGTGTGAATGTGTGTGGCGTGGGCAACAGTACTTCACCTCCGTGGCTTCGGCCCATAGGTGCCCACTGGGTAACGCAAAGTAAGTACTGCTTCGGCATGACATGGGTTGATGGACTTAAGTTACAGCCGTAACGGTTCAAACATTACCTGCCATTAGAAAAAAAGATATAGAAATATTTCATTGACATTATGTAAATCTTTTACAAGTCCCTACACAGACAAAAGCTTTACAAATTCAACTTCCCCATAACATTTAACTCCTCCTGTATACGAAACATTAAACGCAAAACAACAGTCGAAGCAATTTATTTAAATTTACGTCTCTAACTAGGCTAAAAATAACTGCGAAAAAGAAGCGGAACGGCTTTGTCAGACATTAAACGACAAGCATCCCGCCTGTTAGGAAGAAGAGTTGACAGAAAACGCGTTTGTGTATACTCGCCGACTACACATTAAACAATTTATTTAAAATTTAGATGTTCTTCCAAGAAGATGGACGACCTGCGATTTATTTTATCGCGGCTTAGTTTATAAAGAGCCGTGATATATCACACCGGGCTATTTATGGGGGAACTCATAAATCAGTGAGCCAGAGGTCGGAGGGATAGCGTTGCGTAGAGTCATGGATATGAATGATGAGTAGTTTGAAGTATCCTTGAAAATAAAAAAAAATATTATTAAGAGTTTATAATATTGTTAGTAGGATGTCTAGATTTTTTTTAATTATCAAGTGGATTACGTAAAGAGTTATGATAAAAATAGCGTACTATGTTTTTTAGCAAATTAATGCATATTCATTAGGGTGGTCCTTATTTATATGGTTATTTTTTAATTAAATTAGTGACGTCCTCGTGACCGTGAGGCAAATGACAGCCTGCGTTGTTATCGAGGAGGAAGAACGGAAGAAAATATTTTCATCTACTCCTACATTGATTAAAAATTAATATTTACGTCTACTGAATTAAATTTAGAATCGTAAAGATTACCTTGAGTAATGAAGAACAAGTAAGTATTTTTTTTTTGAGTATGGATGGAAGGATTATTTAGAACTCTGTTATTTTCCGGTGAAGTTCATGCATATTGAATTATCTAAAAGTTGGCAGCTGTAGCTCTGTAAGATAACTCATAGGAACACCCTCAAGTGATTTTATGAATTCTCAATGAGTGATTCGATATTGTTGTATAACTTGAGGGAATGTAAAAGGACATGCCAAAATTTCAAAGATTTCAGTTTTTTCTACTTGATTAAATTTTATTTTCAGCTTGAAATTTGGTATAAATGTCCAAACATTTTTTCCAAACCTTTTTTTTTTCATTTTTTAAAATTTATTATTTTTTCAATGGTGGCTGATGCACACCAAATCAAAGAGAATAAATATTATGAACAATATGTGATTGATTTCAGGATTCTAAGTTGTATAGTTCTAGAGTTATTAGCTGTTTAAAAATGCAAGAAAACCAACTTTACAAAAGTTCTTTTGACATTAAAAAATTATTACTACCTACCTAAAGAAGGGTGATAGATGAATGAAACCTGGAACATTATATCTATAACAATATTAGTTTCGAGTTATTTTTTTAATTGTATGGTAGAGTATTTAATTTTAGTTACCTTAAAAATATTCTGCCAAGAAAATGCATTGGAAAGATTTCTAACTTATATGGAAAAATTGAAGTTCATTTTGTTCCGTTCTGCCACTTCCAATATTTTGGCATTACGAAATAGCAACATCTGGGGCTCTCACAGAAGAAATAGCCCGGTGGATTTTTTTTCAATTTTTCTTCTGTTGCTACTCTAAAGATAAATCTGACAGAATGACACATTGGGCTGGGGGTTTCGAAAAAATGTCGACGAAAGTTCACGATCTTTGTTTTCAGAATTTTTGTTTTGATTTTACTTTTGGTTTCTTAACGGTTCTTCCGAAGACGCTTAAATCAGAAACGGAGGAAAGAAATAAACAACAGAAAAGGAACAATTCTATTTGGAAAGAGAAATAACTATTTTCATTACTTTTTCTTCTTTTTCGAAATAAAAACTTGTCAGAAATGGGTTTCAGAGTAATTTGGATTGGCAGTAGAAAATCATTATTGGTTGTCAATTCGGAAAATAATATCTTAATACTCGTATTGTGTTTAAAAGGAAAGACACCGAGAAGCAATTAAATTAAAAATTTTATAATTTCTACATTTACTAAGTGATAGTTTGAATATTTTATTGATTTATTTAGTGTCAGCCTAAGTTTTATCAATTCAAAAATATTTTGTACACAAAAATAAATTTTTGTCAAAATAATGTGCCAAAATACTATGGATGTTTCTATCTGAATGAAATGTATATTTTCCTTAAACTATAGGATATAATAAAATAAAGTACAGAGTGATTATAATTAACGTTTTTATTTTAGAAGGATATTAAAAGAGAACCACTCGCGCCTCCTATCGGTCAATTTTGAACTATTTTTTCTTACTCCTAAACACCGGTGGTTCTCATCTTATAGCCTTTTCAAAATAATCATCCTTGTAAATTAAAAAATATTATGCCAAAATACTATCAATATTTTTATTGGAACGCTACTTTTTTCTTTAGAAAATACCTATTGTAATAAAATGTATTGAAAATACAAATAGCCAATCATTGTAACAAGGTAAAAATGATGGTAAAATGTGATAAAAAATTTATTGTCTTCTTGTGAAGTGTCTATATTATTTTAGAATCATTCTAATTTGAAGAATGAATGAAAAGTGACGTGAAATAACTTTTCCATGTTCCCCTCTACTTTAACAAACATTAGTCATGTAAAACATATTCTCTTAAAATATGCAAATTTACAAAAAACTCCCAAAGTAAGTTTTTTCTACCAGAAAAATAATAGTGTATTTTTTCTCTCTATCATAAAAAAAATTATAAAACTTGAAAACACTACAAAAGTGTCATTAAAAAATCTTTTATGCTACACATTTTTGTATAACATGGATAGTTTACTGAAAAATCAACGTTACTTGGAGATTAAATAAGGACAAAAGAATGTAGTAATAAATTTATTTAACTACCAAGTCATGCTTATTTTAAACCATTAATCAAACTTCTTTTCCTTTCGCTCAAATGATTTTAGGCGAACAAGCAGTGCATTAAGTTTTTCAGAGCATCTATCTTTTTAAAGACGAGAAAAAACTGTTCGAAACACCTGTAATCTTTGTTAATAAAATGCTTGGGCATTTTTTCCCCGAGTTTACTGTATAATTTTAAGCCCCCTGAGGAGAAAAAAATCGCGCTACTAATCTAAATCTATCGTGCCTAGTTTCAATCTATAGTAGCTTTTAAAGACTGAAAGAACTTCCTGCATTTAATTTAACGTCGGCCCATCAGTTTATTTTCCCCTTTTATCGTTTCCTAGCCATAGTTTCATCGTAATCGTTCTGACCGCTTCTATGAAAGACGAATTACGGCTCTAGAGAAGAAGTTTATGAATTATTTATAATATTTGCAAGCTCGGAGAGTTTCGAATTTATTTTTGAAGATGAGTTTCAATAAGAGAATTCTGGATTGAGATTGAGATTTTATAAGTATTATGTATTAGAGTAAAACATTCAAATCAAATATTCGCCCTTTTATGATTTAACGTTTTCAAAAGAATAAGTCGTAAGTGAGGTGGATGAATTTATGAACTCCTTTGCTTTAGAACTCCCTAGTGTAGAAAAATAGTAATTATTTGAGGTATCTGCATAGCCTAAAATAATCATTCTAATTGTTTTTTTAAACATGATTTGATTTAAAATACGTATTTAAAAATAATTAATTCAAACTTAATATGTATTTCTTATTAAAAGAATATAGAAAATGTAATAATGAATTGAATAATCGGAACAGTATTTCATTCATTAATATTTATTAAATTTTTTACAGCACTATCCTATTTAATAAATTACGAGAGGAAGTATATTGATATTAAAAACATACTTGTATCAAGTAAAGGAATTCTAAAATCAAAAACTATTTCAAAATTATACAATAGATGCATGGTATAAGCTGAATTTATTTTACGAAAAGTTACATACTAAAGAATAACAATATTTTTGTAATGCTGAAGGTTTGAAATGCTTTTATACATATTGAAATACACATTCAAATAAGTTTATATCAACGACGTCAATAGTGGGGTTAAAGGTTCTCTTTTAATATACCACAAAATTCAGACCCAGTCAAAAACCTTCCCAATTTAATGTTTTTCCATACTTTAAAAAAGTTTCATTTTAAAAGCGCTTGAAAATCTGTTTTACATCCCTTTTAAAAAATTCTAAACAGAATAAACTATTTCATGCTATTGAAAGGTATGTCTACATGTAGAGAAAGCTGCCATCTTTTCAGCAGTAAAGTAACCGTTTCAAAAATCTGAGATAGTTTCCCAGTATGGCATTTCTTTACATACTTTGCATAGGTAGTAGGAGGTAGTAGGGTATTTTAAATCCCTTTTATGATTCTTATTATTCTTCCGTATGACGACAAACTCTATAATAAACTAGGAAAAATACAGTTTTTTTTATAGAAACATATTCTTGTAAAGGACTCAGTTGGTTCCATTGAATTTTCTAATGGCTAATAGGTTAGAGCTTAAAAATTTTGTCAATAATATTATGTAGGGGAGATCAGGCTAATACGACCTACCACTTTTTCAAAGAAACCGTAAAAACTAATGAAATAGATTTCCTGTAGTTTTCAAAGCTAATGAAATGTTTACTTAATGCTATAACACCCCCTAATTGGGTATATCATAATCTTTCTTTTTTCTTTTTTAAAAACTTACTTTTCTAAAAAAGTAGAAAATATGTCATTTTACCCGATATAAGGATAAAATGACATAGTAAATATTTATTAGGAAAGAAAGAAGTTTCTTTGGCAAAAGCAATTTTATTTGATCCCAAATAATAACTATATTAATAGTTAAGCACTTTGGCATAATCTATAATTACTTTTTTGGGGAAGATAACCAGCTAATTAAAAAAAAAAAAACTGTAATGTGCTTATCAAAACCAAATTTTAATTTTGTTCTTTCATGGAGGCGTTAAAGTTAACAGAGTATGCATTTTTTCTGAAGTTAACGTCGCTTAAGATTATGTTCTGTGGAACATGAGGGATAGGACCTATTTCAGCAACTGTGGTTTGTCTATACTCTATATACTAGTTATTAGAATGTCAGAAGCTTCTTCTGAAACATGTTCATTGAGCTTCAGTACTTTTGCTGGAGCAAAAAGATGAACTGAGAACACATTTGGTTGGCCGGAGAAAGGCCAGTGTTTAGGAATCCACTCTTCGCATTAACCATGGTAGCAGCCTTTCCATTTCTTTTTTTTTTTAAGCTCTGATATAAAAGGGATTTTCCCTTAGTTGCCTTTTAACCAAGTCGAAACTTCTTGGTCGTAGAATGTTCTTAGTGGCCCATAAAAGGTCTTATAAACTAATAATATAAATAAGTATTTTAAATATCGACAGTAAATGTATGAAAATATTGTGTGGGTAAAACGACATACTATGTCATTTTATACCAATGAGTTCTATGTCATTTTACCCTTAAAGGTCTATTTTTATTTATTTTCAATTTCTCGTAAAACAAAAAGTCTAAGCAACTACCTATCGCATGAAATATACTCTTAATTGAACATACATTCACACAAGAATGTTAGTTTAAGTAAATGAAATAATTTTTATAAGAGAAATCTCATTATAAAAATACAAAAAAAATATTTTGACACTCACGTTTTTTATTTTTGTTCACCACGAGGTAAGAAATATTTTTCAAACAATGGCGTCTGTTTGTATCGTTTTGGAAGCAATAAAAGAAGAAAAAAAGCGCCTGACACGTGCTGTCATTCTGCTAAATTTCAAGAAAATTGAAAAAGTCATTTTACCCGATTATGTCGTATTAGCCTGATTTCCCCTACTTAATCTTGATGGCAAGACACATTTTTTTTTCATTAAGTCAATTGAAAAGTATTTATTTTAATGAAAGTATAAGCCAATTAAAATGTGTTATTTGGAACTTAGTAATTACTCTTTGGGATAAAGGCTTTACTGGATTCTTCCTGATTTCCCTTTTGAAAGTACCATTTTAAACCATTCTATACGTACCGTTCTACCACGAGAAGCAAGTTTGCTTTAAAAAAAGGCTCAATAAAAAACACCTGTTAAAAGCTATTTAGATTTCCAAAAAAAAAACGCAGGGCGATCAGATACATGCTTCCTGTCATTCATTGACAACTGAAGCAATCACCCAAACTGGAGTAGCTGCTAAAACACGAAGAATAAAAAAAATACATAATTCTGAATCGCCACAAAATTCCAGAAAATAAAAGACTAGAAAATAAAACACATAAACTATCCTCATCACAAGCGACCCATTAAAAAACGGGAAACAAAAACAAAAAAAAAATCCTAAAAAAAAAAATGAAAAAAAAAAAAATAGTAAAAAAAAATTCCGACATCACAGTACACCGCTTTCTCCGAGCCCAAATCAAGTTACAGTTCCTCTTTTTGCTCTTCCCGGGCGCCATTTTCGGCAGTGTGAGAAACACAGCGGCGTGAGTCGCAGCGTCCTGATAAATTGCCGTTTTTAGGGCGATCATATGTATTTAAGTCTTTAAGTAGGGAGGTTCGTAATTTGTTTGCTCCACACCATCGTTTTGCAAGAGACGAAAAAAAAAAGCGGGGAAGGTGAGCATTTATCCGAGGGTATTTTTCTTTCCTTGATGGGGACTAGGCTATTGATCTTGAATGGACTTATTGTATGGTTATTTTCTGCAGTGTTCTCAGAAGGGCTGAGGGGAAGGTATAGAATAAATATTATGCTAATGGTGGAAATATTTTTAAAAGGAGAGTTAATTGTTTGGTGTGGGTGTATGCTAAAAACGGAGGTAATTTGTTCGTTAATTAGAATTTGAAGCTTAATACTTTCATTATTTGTAAAATGGAATCAAATAAAAATTTTTCTCTTTACCTCAATTCCTTTTAACTAAGTTAAACTTGTAATATTAGGATGTATAGTAACACATTTAAAATTATTTTTTGGTATGATAACTGATTTAGAAAAACAGGAAGATAAATTTCATTAACGAATTTTCTTAAAATACAGTTATAGTAAAAACAACCCACTATTTCATATTTTCTCCATTAAAAGCTTAATAAAAAGGATAATTAAATCGAACAAAAAACTGTTGTAACGGCTCATCCTCCTTAACATTTTAGTGCTTAGCATGTTTAATTCCAATTATCCATCACAAATATTGGCAGTCAATTAAGTAAGAATTTGAAAAAAAACCCCACTTTTTCCTAGAAGGACTCTAATTGGTGGACTGAGCTAAAACTTTAATATTTTATTCTCATAGTAATGGGATAACATAAAATCGCGCGAAAAATGCTCTAAAGTCTTAATAACATACATTTTTACAAAATCTGTAAATCTGAAGCACATTTTTTGCCAAAAATCTACATTATCTCAGCTTGTTTAAAAAATAAGTAAATAAACCATTCTTTGCCCAGTTTTTACATCCCTGACACTCTAAGAGGCATAGAAGGGCAGGGTACATGAGATGGTAAAATTATTTGAATTATGTAATTAAAAAATCTCATTGCATCTCGTTGTTTTTAGGGTACAATTTGGAGTGGGTTGTTTTTAAAGGACAGCACTATATAGTTTTTGAAGACTAAATGAAACCAGTAACTGAATAAAAAGTTTTAAAAAGATTGTAGTTTAGTAGTAGTACTTGTAAAAATTATTAAGGTTACCGTCATATTTTGCCATTTTAAGTTTCAGAAAACTCCCACCTTTTATTTTTTATTTAATAGTTCAAAGTTTACAGTGTGCAATCTGTAAATAATTCTTCAGAATCAATATATATCAATATATCATATCAATATATTCAATTCTTCAAGAATCCAATATAATGCAACCTATTTAGTAGCTTCTATTAGGAAAACTTATAAAATTTTAGAGAATAAAGCCACAATACTAATTACTGAAAATGTCGGGTATGGCTAATAGTCCAGTAACTTTGTCGTCTGAAAGTATGGGGTAGTATGCGTCAAATCCGGTAGTTCTGATTTTTCACAGACTTGTTTATGATGTTGGCCTAATGAATAATCCAAGTTTGTGACCTCGAGCGCCGAACGCAACTTTGTCAAAAATCGAAAAAACGGCAAAAAAAAAATCGTTCTTTTTTCAAATTTGGAGATTATAACCCTAAAGGACTAGTTTTTGGAAAAACTTTCTTCGGACACATTTTTAACCCCTTCAGTCGGAATTTTGAAATTTTAGTGTGAAAATATTTTCTTTTGGTACATAGTATGCTATGATGATAAATATCTCTGTCACAAATTTTGAAGTGTCTGGTATAATATTTAAATAAATTACAGCCAGAAAAAAGTAGCATTTAAAACATTAAAAATCACTTAAATAAAATATTTTTTAAGTATAATAAAGCAATAAAATGAGAAAACTTGCATGAATACCGGTGTAAATAAGCTTAAAACATGTTTCGTCCATATAAATCAAACTACACGATCACGAGTAGCTTTTACTTACGTTCAGTACGATGTCCGGTATAGCGGACATTCATTTTAAAAAAACATTCAGCGCCTTAAAAAGAACTTATTGGTACTCAAATTTTATGTTTAAATAAACCTTGAACAATAGTACAGATGTAGAGCATCCACTACAACAAAATCGGTGTTATTCTAAAATATTTTAATGAAGTTACTAGAGTTTAAAGTTGATGTCTGGTATACCGGACACCAGGTCTGAAGGGGTTAAAGTAGACTAAATTTGCTACAAAATGCAATATTCAACTTTGATTTTATGAAGAGTGGTTTAGCCGCTAGAGCGCGTTGAAAAACAGCGATTTTTTGGCCTTTCCGCAAAAAAAAATGAAAAACGCGCTCTTCTACCCTCTACAAAATGAAAAATATTCACGTTATCAACGAAAATTTTATACCAAGTGAAAGAGAATTTAATTTTCTATAAATAACCTACCTTAATTATTATTTTTTGAGAATGGGGGAGGGAGCGAAGCAAAGATCGGAAATAAAACTTTCGCGCCTTACAGCCAAAACGAACTCTCGCATTTGGTTATTTCCAATCTGCGCTTTAACTCCGGTATATAACCAATAAAATTGGTTGTATGGGTGAATTGATGACTAAGCATGTTTAAAAAAAATAATTCTTTAAATTTATTTATGAAATATTAGGTATTTTAGGTATTTAATACATTACGTTTAATGGTCCTAATTATTATGTTTTAATTAAAATCAACTAATTAATATTAGTATTACATTAACTAGTAATGCGGTTACACTAGACCATTTTAATTATTAAAAAAAACCTGAACCAACCAAATTTTGGGTTATAATCTCCAAAATTTGAAAAAAGAACGAATTTTTTTGCCGTTTTTTCGATTTTTGACAAAGTTGCGATCGGCGCTCGAGGTCACAAACTTGGATTATTCATTAGGCCAACATCATAAACAAGTCTGCAAAAAATCAGAACTACCGGATTTGACGCATGCTGTGACATTAATGACGCATGCATTAAAATGAACACGCGATCTAAGTAATGAGGGAAATAAATTTAGTTTTCTTGTCAATACCCACATAAAGGAATGGACTCTAACCGTCTGACGTCACACGGAACCATCACGTGACCTACTGAGCTTGCAATTGGTTACCACAGATACTACACTAGTAGATCTACTAGTGTAGTATCTGTGGTAACCAATTGCAAGCTCAGTTGTAGGTCACGTGTTGGTTCCGTGAAGTCTCGAACCAGATAGGCGGTTAGAGTCCATTAGTCACACTAAATGTTATTCATACTAGTTAAAATTATTAGAAACCAATGGACTCTAACCGCCTATCTGGTTCGAGACTTTACGGAACCAACACGTGACCTACAACTGAGCTTGCAATGGACTCTAACCGTCTGACGTCACACGGAACCAACACGTGACCTACTGAGCTTGCGATTGGTTACCACAGATACTACACTAGTAGATCTACTAGTGTAGTATCTGTGGTAACCAATTGCAAGCTCAGTTGTAGGTCACGTGTTGGTTCCGTGAAGTCTCGAACCAGATAGGCGGTTAGAGTCCATTGGTTACCACAGATACTACACTAGTAGATCTACTAGTGTAGCATCTGTGGTAACCAATGGACTCTAACCGTCTGACGTCACACGGAACCAACACGTGACCTACTGAGCTTGCGATTGGTTACCACAGATACTGAACTAGTAGATCTACAAGTGTAGTATCTGTGGTAACCAATCGCAAGCTCACTTGTAGGTCACGTGTTGGTTCCGTGAAGTCTCGAACCAGATAGGCGGTTAGAGTCCATTGCAAGCTCAGTAGGTCACGTGATGGTTCCGTGTGACGTCAGACGGTTAGAGTCCATTATGAGATCTTTCAATAAATGTTATGCAAATCTTAATAATTATAGAATAATCAGCAAATTTCAAGAAAAGAAAAGCTTTATTCGATACCACTACCAATTTTTACATTTCCTTATACATTCTATTTCCAGTGTACTACTAAATACAAGAGGTACATTTGACAAAAAATAATATACAACTTTATATATTTACGTTTTCAAAGAATCTAGCTATGCAGAGTTTGGGTGTTCTTGCTGAAACACACTCTTTCTCTTGGGACACATCTAAAACATAATACTCTTCCTGGATGTACTTATATGTTCATTTTAATACTTACTTCAATTATTCTTTTTTTTTAAACTCGAGTAAAATTGGTTCTTAAAAAAAGTGATTTCTGAAATCATCTGAAATTAACAAACGTAATGACTTTGCATAACTAGATTCCTGGTATGGAGTAAATAACATAATCCTTAAGAACTATACCATTACCACTCATGACGTTTAAAAAAAGTACAACAGAAAAAAGTATGATGTGCTATATCATGTTTGCACAAAAAAGTTTGTGAAGCAAGGAATCTAGCTATGAAGAGTTTACGTGTCCAGTTAAAACACCTTGTTCTGTCTCTCAAACTTGTTTCTAATTATTTATTGCTATTTTATGTTGAAAAAAAGCAATCCAAAAGTTAGTAATGAACTAAACGCAGTAACTAAAAATCTGTTAGTGAAAACAACCAAATCACAAGCGCTCATGTAAATTATCTCGTGTTTTTTAATGCTCTTCAGCAGAAAAAGGTAATCCCTATTTATTAAATTGCCACTCACAGATTTAAAAAGTAATTTTGTTGCAGTTTCCTTAACTTCTGACATACGCTTTGATATCTTTGAACAAAAAACAGTAAGGCATATAATAGTAGCGCTACTAGACAAAAACAAACTTCCAATTTCAACCAAAATTTTTACATTCGGTGCAATTTTTCCTATTAAATACTTTGCTAAAACCACGTAAAAGTTTAAAAAACTAATTATGAGGAGGAAAAGAAATGGCAATGATAGGATATGATTCAAATCTTTAACGACTTCCACTATGGTGAAATATGTTTTACTTGTTTCAGTGGCTTTTTTAAGATCAGAGCATGAAAATGTTTGATTTAAACATTTATTAAAATACTCCAAAACTTTTCTGTTTTCATGTAACAAATCACATACTGTCCATAATGCTATGCATGGCCATTTTACGAACAAAGAGAAATAAGCGTAATAAACTAAAAAAAGAAGAAACTTTCGAATGTTATAACTTTTAACCTCATAATAGAGTAATAGACCAGATGATGTGGAATTAGCTTCCATGTAAATTGCCACAGCAGGGTAAAAAAAGGTAAGGAGAGTTAGAAACACAAATATACTTTTCTCAGTATTGGTGGTTCTTGAAGCGCTGCAAAGAAGAGATAAAACTTTATGTAAGTGCATAATCCTTTTAATTTGCTTTTCTCTTTTATGAAGCACAAACCACAGCCAAGATGATAAAACTGCAATGAAGAACCTTGCAATAGCTATTTTCACGTCGCTGTAATTTCCAAAGCATAGAACCAGTACGAAATAAAAACCAGACGCATGTAAAATTAGCACAGAAAAGATGGAAGAAACGGCATAAAATGTACGAAAGGTTTTACTCTTCTTTAATAAAGTTACTAATGAGGGTAGGAAAGGTATGTCTATATTTATCATGATTGATTCTTGTCTCGCGGGTAAACAAACTCCGGTTGAAATATTTTCAAAACTTTAATTCATGGATGTTCTGTGGTAGTCTTTGAAGGACTTCAGGTTGAATGATTAACTGCATAAAAATCAAATTTCTAAATGGCTATGAGTATTATTGTACATTTCATTTTCAGCAATGCGTCATCATTGTTGTACATAACAAAATTTAGCAACTTATGCATTATAGAAGCAAATCACTTGATCACCGCAGAATGAAGTAAGCTATCATTATGATGTTAATAGGTTGAAAGATGATTTTTAATTTCAATTACAAAAAGTTGATATTAAAAGACTTTTCTGTTTATTTTTTCTCTTATAAGAATAGCATGACAACTTATATTGATAGGATCTTTGTTTGGGGATAATTTGTTCTTTCTTTTGTTATATTTTCAGAAAATAGTTTTCTAGAATCCTTGATATCAATGTAAAGAAAATGCAATTATAAATAAATGAAATGAAATATTTTAAAATCAGAAAATCTTTTGCCGATCAAAGGAAAAAAGATTAACTTAATTGACTTTAAGAATGTATATTTTCCGATCTATTATGTGCGATGAGTGTAAAAGACTTACATCAATGCTTACCATTTTTTTCATCTAAAACCTTTTATTAATTCAAAAGGTGTAAAACATTGTTAGAGGAAATTTTACTAATCTATATCTATAAAAGCCAAATACCATTCATTCAATCACTGGTAAGTGACAAACACTCAACACGAAATCTCCAAAACTACTGGACCCAGAGGCTTGAAATTTGACAGGGACGATGCGCACTAAAAAGGATTTTAAAATCGAACAACTCCTTCCCTGCTTTTCGGCGCTTTAGTTGGAAAAATTGTTTTTTTTTTTTCTTTCTTAAATTGGAGGAATATGTTTTATTTATTAAATTTTACCAAAGATATAATAAAATCCTGAAGATATGATTAATTAAGGGCTCTAGCTAGTATTCATTAAAATTAAGTCAAAGAAAAACACGTTAGATGATTAAATTTAAGGAACAAAAATTTTAATTATGGAGCTTGAAGGGAAGGAATTATTTACAAGAAAATAAAAAGAAAAAAGTATTAGATAACTGTTATTTTGAATTACACTACACTTGTATTCTGAAATCTTATATGAATGAATTCTAAAATATATAGTATACTATTTAGAATTACTATTAGTAAACTTGTTTAATGTGGTTTTGCTACCACATGTGCTATACCATGGTATATATTTTGATTAGTCTCATAAATATTAATTTAAAAAGAAAACCTATTATACCCATAAATTCTGATATAATAAACATTTTCAATGTTAGCGAGGAATGTTAAAATGTTTTTTCTGTTGTTGTTGAGGAATGTTGTTTATTGGATAAAATTATTTCTCACTTTTAGGCGCATTTTTGAAGTTGATATCTTTTTTGTTAAAAATCAATTTATCCTGTCAATACCCACATTAAGGAATTAGTAACACTAAATTTTTTATTCATAGTTAAAATGTATTAAACACCAGTTATCTGATCCTTTGATAAATTTTATGCAAATAATGTTGATCATTATGGAATAATCAGCAAATTTCAAGGAAAGAAAAGCTTTATTCGCTTTCACAATCGATTTTTACATTTCCTTATACATTGTATTTCTAGAGGTACAAGAGGTACATTTGACAAAAAATAATATGCAACTTTATATATTTATGTTTTCAAAGAATCTGGTTATACAGAGTTTGGTTGTTCTTGCTGAAACACACTCTGCCCTCTTTGGACACTTCTAAAACATAATACTCAACCTAGATGTACAATTGTACATGCTCATGTTAATAATAACTTAAATTGTTCTTAAAAAAAAAAGAAGTGAAATTGTTTCTTAAAAAAAGTTGATTTCTGAAATCATCAAACGAGAAAATGACCTAGATTCCTTGCGTGGAGTATAGGGTTGGTTTGGGTAAGTGGAACCCCTTTTTGGAACAGTACATTTTTGAAGCTTAGTAGAAAAATTTTGAAGTGGTTAAATTTGAACTTATTGATTTATTTTATTTAAGACTATATTAATGAACAAAAATGTATTATTAGTTTCTAAATAATATTGTTTTACATATTTCGTAACCGGTATTTAAAATAAAATGAGATGGGTGTTCCACTTACTCCATAAAAAGGGGTAAGTGGGACAACCGCTCTTTATTTAGATTGAAAGTAAGCAAAACGTAAGTGGGAGTAAGTTTCTGTACTTGATTAAACACAGAAATTTTCAATACAAAATATTTTTTCGTAACTTTATCCATGTACAAGAACTACTCACATTAAAATTAATAGGGTTGGTTGAAGTGGAACCCCTTTTTGGAACACTATATTTCTGAAGCTAAATATAAAATTTTTGAAATGTTTAAATTTGTACTTATACTTTATTATTAGGGGAGAGTGGGGTAATAAGATGCAAGTGGTGATATAAGAAACATGCAAAATTCCACAAGATTTTCCTTTAAGTTTATGAAGCTGATTTTTCAAAAGAAAAATTTGGTTCTTAAAGGTAGGTCATACCGCTAGGAGAAAAACTTTAACAGAAAAACAAAACCTCTGAAAAGAAATACAAAGCCAAATGATAGCCCCAGCCCCACAGGTTATCAAAAAAGGTTTTTTTCTTAAAGTTTTTATGAATTATCGTCATCCCTGAAATTAAGTGGAAAAATCCTCTTCTATAACTCTATAACTAACTATAACTAACTATCCTCTTCTATAACACAGTATAACCACACAATAGCAACAATATTGTAAGACGTCAAAAGTTATTCTCCTGCAGGAATGTTTAAACCTCTGGGCTTACTTAGGTACTTTTTGCAAGAAATTTAGCTATGATAAGAGTTTACGCGTTCTGTTGAAACACCTTGTACTGTCTCTCAAATTTGTTTCTAATTATTTATTGTTATTTCATGTTGAAAAAAAGCAATCCAAAAGTTAGTAATGAACTGAACGCAGTAACTAAAAAGCTGTTAGTGAAAACAACCAAATCACAAGCGCTCATGTAAATTATCTTGTGCTTTTTAATACTCTTCAGCAGAAAAATATTATCACTATCTATTAATTTGCCACTCACAAATTTTAGAAGTAATTTGTTTGCAGTTTCCTGAACGTCTGACATACGCTTTGATATCTTTGAACAAAACACAGTAAGACATATAATTATAGCACCGCTACAAAGAGACAGACTTCCGATTTCAACCAAAACTTTTATATTCAGAGCATAATTTCCAATCAAATATTTTGCTAAAACCACGTAGAAGTTTAAAAAACTTATCATAAGGAGGATAAGAAATGGCAACGATAGGATGTGATTCAAATCTTTTAAGACCTCCACTATGGTAAAATAATTTTTACTTGTTTCAGAGGATTTTTTAAGATTAGAGCATGGAAATGTTTGAGCTAAACATTCATTAAAATATTCCACAACTATTCGGCTTTCACGTAACAAGTCACATATTGTCCATAATGCTATGCATGGCCATTTTATGTACAAAGAGAAATAAGCGTAAAAAACAAAAAAATGAAGAAACTTTCGAAGGTTATCACTTTTAACCTCATAATAGAGTAATAGACCAGATGATGTGGAATTAGGTTCAATGGCGATTGCCATAGAAGGGTAAAAAAAGGTAAGGAGAGTTAGAAACACAAATATACCTTTCTCTCTATTGGTGGTTCTTGAAGCACTGCAATAAAGAGATAAAACTTCATGTGAGTGCATAATCCTTTTAATTTGTTTTTCTCTTCTATGAAGCACAAACCACAGCCAAGATGATAAAAATGCAATGAAGAAACGTGCAATAGATATTTTAAAGTCCATGTATCTCGTAAGGCATATAACCAGTAAGAAATAAAAACCAGACGCATGCAAAATAAACACAGAAAAGAAGGAAAAAATTGCATAAAATTTACCAAAGGTTTGACTCTTCTTCAATAAAGTTACCAAGGAGGGTAGGAAAGGTATATCTACATTTATCATGATTGGTTTTTCTCTTGTGGATAAACAATCAAGTTCGGATTTATTCCGGTTGAAATACTTTCAAACAGTTAATTCATGGATTTTCTATGGTACTCTTTAAAGGATTTCAGGTTGAATGAATAACTACATAAGAAAATCAAATAAAATTCTAAATGGCTACAAGTAACGGTTTAAGCGTATTTTTCATTTTCAGCCATGCTTCATCATTGTTGTATGTAACGAAATTTAGTAACTTATGCAATATAGAAGCAAATCACTAGAACACCGCAGAATGAAGTAAGCTATCATATGATGTTAACAGGTTGAAAGATGAACCAAAATTATCTTTAGATTCAAACAATTATCTACAAAAATATGATGCTAAAAGACTTTTCTGTTTATTTTGGCTCTTTAAAGAGTGAGTGGCATGAGAACTTATATTGATAGGATTTTTATTTGGGGACAATTTATTCTTTCTTTTGTTAAGCTTTCAGAATATTATTTTTCAAGATCCCTTGATACCCATGTAAAGAAAATACAATTATAATAGATCGACTGAAATATTTCTAAAATGATATAATCGATTTCCGATAAAAAGTAAAATGATTAACTAAATTTACTTTAAGAACATATTTTTTATATCTATTATGTACGATGAATGCTTAAGCTTTAACATCAATGGTTGCCACGTAGATATTTCCATCTAAATCTATTTATTCTATTCAAAAGGTGGAAAACCTTTGTTAGATGAAACTTATTAATTTACAATAAAATATAAATAGGCAGAAAAAAGTTAGGTGATTAAATTTAAGGAATAAAAATGCATTTTAATTAATTAAAAGGAAGAGTTATTTACAAGAAAAAAATGTATGACGTATTATTTTGAATTACATTTCATTTTTTTTTCAGAAATCTAAAATGAATGCATTTTAAAATTGGTTTTATAACTTTTTAAGGTTAAAAGGGAAGTTAATATGGCTTCCAATTTTTAAGTTGAACATGAAAGTTTAAAAAATACCTTTTTGATGAATCTTGTAAACTACAATCCAAGGTCAGTAGAAAGGTATTACTTGATCATAAATAAGAGTAATCCTTACTTCCACAATGTTTCTACCAAGGTTCTATTAATTCAAAACATAATTCATAAACTTACACATTGAAATCTTAATAGCATAAAGTATTATTCATTTGACATTGTTGGGTTGCTAGGAGGAGTTTCGGTACGCAAATCGTGATTGAAAAGCACTATTATATACATGGGTTTATCAAAATAATCATATTTTTAAATTGACGTTCTTCATTTAACTCAAACTTCAGGCACCACGATGGGAACTACTTTGTTTGTAAGTGACGTCATAGGGTCAACTTCAGTTGCTGTCTAGTATAGGTGGTTTCACAAAAATATCAAAACAAAAATTATAACCAACACAATAAAGTCACATACTACATCACATACACTTATAATTTGTCCCTATGAGCAGCTTAAATATGCTCAATTTTTTTTTATAATTTTTCCATTCTACAACTTAAAGTCAGAAACCAATACTATACAGGGCGATTCAAAAATCGTGTAGAAAACTTATAGGCTGAGTAACTTATTCAGAGACAATTCAAAACCTGAGATACTCTCCTGAGACTCTAAAGGTCTAACAAAAGTATCAAGGAGCAATGAGAGATGGAATATTGTGGGCAAACAGCGGAGGATAAAACTTCTGTGCTAACTATCACGTTTTAAGTTATTTATAAAACTGCGTTAATTGTTTTATCCTCAAGAGGTCGTCTTCAAAATACGATAGTAACAAACTTATTGTCACATTATGAAGACGTTTGTTTGAAGAAAAGTTTGTTGCTTGATTTCAGGTATATCCTTTATGAATAATTATGTTCCTTTATAAATAGGTGAAATTATATTTAAAATGGTAATTTGTGGAAGGCATGAACATGCCATTTTCTTTTTTATCTGTGCATCATTTACCTTTTCCATGTTAGTAGTCCACAAGTAAGCTATTTCATGTTGAAAATTAACAATCCGAAAGTCAATATCGAGCCAAAAGCAGACACTAGAAAGCTTTTATTGAAAACAACCAAATCGCAAGCCGTCATGTAGACTACATCTTCTTCTATAATACTCTTTAGTAGCAAAACGCTATGATCACTACGAACAAGTTTACCACACACCTGCTGTCTGAGGAGTTTCTTTGCGGTTTCTTTCACTTCTAACATACGTTCTGGTATCTTAGAACAAAAATTAGTAAGCACTATAATGGTGATTGCATTAGACACACACAAGCTGCCAAATTCTATGAAAACTCTGAGATTCATCGCGACTTTTACTTTCAGATATTTTGCTAAAATAACATATAAGTTGGAAAAACTGATTATTAAGATGATTAACAAGGGTAAAGAAAGGATTCTTTTCAGACTCTTGACCTCTTCAACTACAGTAAAATATTTGTGAAAGATTGTAGTAGCTTTTTTAGGGTTGAAATCAGAACTATTTACAATCAAACTTTCATTGAAAAGTTGAAAAACCTTTCCACTCCTATGTAATAAATCACATATTGTCCATAATGCTATACAAGGCCATTTTAAATACAAAATAAAATAGGCATAACTTCCAAAAAAGTGCAAAAGTTTGCGCATTCTTTCATTTTTAAAGTCTTGATTGAATAACATTCCGGTAAACAGCTTTCCTGGTCTAAGGAAAGTTGTAATAATCGAGAAAAAGAAGGGCAGCATGGTAAGAAGAACAAAAAGGCCTTTATCCAGATATGAGCATTTTGAAATTCTACAATATGGAGACAAAGTTTCATGTATATGTATTATTCTTTTAATTTGTTTTTCTCTTTTATAAAAAACAAACCATAACCCTGAGGATAAAACTGCGATGAAGAATCGGGCAATAGCCATTTTCATATCCATGTATTCAAATACTGCAAACGATAAAACAATAACAAGATATAACGCAGACACATGTAAAAAGAATGTAGACAAAAAAGAGTGCCAGATATAAATTTTACGGAATCTGTTATTCCTTCGTAAAACAATATTCAGGTAAGGTATAAACGGGATATCAGCACTTATCATGGGGGAAGATTTATCGTTCACCTTCAGCTAATGTATAAAGTTTTTATTCACCTAAAATATTCATTCAAGGTAGCTTCTTTGACTTGCACTGCCACTGCTCTTTTAAGAGAAATTCAGTTTAAAATAAACCATTATTTCAACTGCGGGTTTTTATTACTTTTGGTTGAAAAACTTTTTATAACTTTCACAGTTTTGATGTGCATGAAGAATCATTTAAAACATACATATTTAAACATATTGAAAATTAGTTTTTTATGTACTATGCGAATAAAAAAAATCTTAGATATTTTATGCTACTATTTATGCACTGGATTTTTTACTAAGTAAACCAAATAGACGTTCAAAGCGAATAAAAATGAGTATTAATTCTTATTACTCTTCTTATGTTACATTCAAGAAGTATCTATGGAAACTAACAACACTTATTTTTTAAATCCTTTTTCATATTTTTACCAGAATCAAGAAACACAAAAAAAAACATCTGTAAATGCAACCTAAGTAAAAGAAATAAGTATTCTATCATCATACGGATGTGAAGGAAACAGCTTTTATTTAATTCATTCTCAATATTATACAACGGTAAATCAGTAAAATGGGCCAAAAACTATTAAAGTAATACAATTGACATCAAATATATTTCTTTTCGAACTTTTCTAGATGTTCTAATGGATCTTAAGGAGATATTTTGTGAATGAAATGGAACATATTGTTAATACAAATAAAAGTTAATCTTACTATTGTAAAAATATTTCTATTGATATACGTAGGCACCTACTTAAACAGATGAAAATGATCGTAAGATAAATTTACACTAGTTTTCAATCGATAAGCTCTACAGATTACAAGATATTTTCAAGTTTTTGCATCCCTTTAAAATGCGACTTTTTTGGGCACCTTTAACTCTTCAAAAATTGAAATCAAATTCAAATACGCATCAAAACTTAACACATCTTAAAATTAAAAGCTAGCACTGCTTCTTTCTTGAAATGATGTTCTCCTAAACAAGATCCATGCACCTTCATTACCCGAGTGTCTTGAACTCATTTATATAGAATCATAAATTGAAGGAATATGGTGTAAAACAACCAATGTTTAAAATAAAGGAAAAAGATTTTTAGCTCTGTATCCACGCACTCTACCCCATGCCAAAAATTGTTTCACTTCAAAAAGATTAAAGAAACACATTTAATACATTGATTAAAATCCTAGAATGAAAAAAATATATTACTACCTCAGGGAAAAAAAAACTTTAAAAAAAAACGTTCGTTTGATAAAATATCAAGATTTTATCAAACGAAATTTTATAACTGTTTATACTTTCTGAAAATAACCCCCCCCCAAGAAATTTATACTTTAAAATACCTTAAACATCACCTATTGTTTGCTAAAGTAAAACGTAAACAAAAAAAAAGCATTAACCCACAAATTACGACATTAAGTATAAAAACCTCAACAGAAACCGTCTCTAAAACCTCAAAGAAACTACCTACCCCCCAGAAAAAACATGTTCCCTAATTCTACAACCACCCCTTTATTCGAGACAAAACCTCAAGTACGTAAGAGGCGGACATTAACTTAACGCTAGTGCATCTTGCATGCCTCACACAGGGTTTTGTTTTTGCAAGGGGGAGGAGGAGGAAGATCCACAATAAGATGATGAATGTGGAGAGACAAGAGATGCTTCAGTGACGTTCTCTTTCACGCCCACGTGGATCCGGGGACTCTGCAGGGAGTCGGTGGTTGATCTTGTTCCTTATTTTTTTTTCTCTCTCTCTCCGCTTCTTGATGCAGATGTTCCGGTTAGAGAGGGGACATAATTCCGTGTAATGGATCGGTGGGTGAGTTCTTTTGTGAAATTGGGATGTTGAGTTATGTTGGTTATTAGGGAGTTTTATGGGTGATGGTGGAGAGGTATGTTTCGTGAAAGGACAATGTGGGGTTGGTTTTTTTATTGATCTGAGGTTTGGTAGGAAGGATGATGTTTCTAATGATTGTTCATCCAGTAGTTGAAATGTAGCAAATGTGTTCAAGTAAATTTATAAGAGTTTCAAACATAAAGTTTACAAGTAATGTAGGACTGATAATTAATTTTATAAGAAGTTTAAGTAAGAAAAAATACACTGTGTGCTGGCCAACCAAAATGGTACACCAAGAAGGAAAAAAAGATATCAAAGCCAAATTTATTTCTGTGATGGGTTTGGTGTTGGCAATAGTGCGCCAAATGGTGAAAATGGAGATCTTAGTGACATGAAAATGTGTTTCTGAACAATTAACGCTTTTAATCGCACCATCCGGATGATTGGATATGAGTTTGGAGACACCGTAGGGAGAGGGAGCTCAGCTGTTGATTTTGATGTGGTCAAACTTTTTTGTACGCAGGGTAACAGAGTGAGGAGCCATATGATTCCTCTTCCGCACCTCCTTAGTACGAATTACCGATGCATTTACCAGCCAGAGCTGCATCATTGGGTTTTTTTTAGCCTACTCTCCACCTTTATCTTCAGGCCTTGGTGGAGGACAATTTTCTTGAGAAAAATGCACACCCACATGTTGAACGCTATGTCCAAGCCTTCTTCCTATCCCACCAAGTTGCTTGTTTTCCCTTGCCAGCCCGATCTTCAGAACCAACGTCCATAAAACTTTAAATGTCCTTTAAATGAGGTGAAAGCACCTAGCCCGGTATACGACGTCCGAGGGTACACCAGATGAACTTTGCATACCTGGGGAGGTACCATGGCCTGACAATCCCCAACAGCCCATTTAAAGTCCTTGTCCCTCAATAACATGGCGGGTAGAGGCGGAAATGGACTCCTGTGGAGATAACACTAATTTCTGATTTTCTCGGCCCCCTCACTAGGGTGTCCCGAAAATTTTTTTTTCGGCTTTCGCTAATGCAAGACCCCTCAAAATTTGCGTAATTGATCGTAGATTACAAAAATGTTTTTAAAAACAAAATTAAACTATTTCTTCAGGGCTCTACCCATCGTTAAAGTTTTAAAAATTGTCATTTTTATGGAGATCATTCGCTCTATTCGTTATTTAGGCTCCTAATCTTTCAACCTCCCTCAAGTTTCAACTTGTTTTGAGTACTTATCTTACGAGTGTTTTCTTCGAAGCAAAAGTAATTTTTAAGCTTTAAAAGTACAGATGTGATTTTTAAAAAAAATGAGTTCAAGGCGTAGTGACACACTCGCGCTATATTAAACAACTTGACGATCGACAGCTACCAACTATAAGGGACGTCATTAAATGTATTTTATATATCAAGACCGACCTGAAATTGACATTTTTCATACATTATAAGTCTTTCCTAAGTGAAAATTCTTCGATTCGTTAGTAACTTGCCGGTTTTATGGGGGTATTCGATGGTTCAAGCTGTTCGCTCTTGCGCATAGCTATCCGCCCTTGAAACATCGAATACCCCATAGAACCGGCCAGTTACTGACGAATCGAAGAATTTTCACTTAGAAAAGACATATAATGTAAGAAAAATGTCATTTTTAAACTTTTCAAAGCATGAAAATAATTTCCTAAACGCGCTTGCGCTAGAGAGTCTTCCGAAACCTTGCGCGAGTGCTTTAGGGACGCTAACACCTCAACCGCTTTTAGTAAAAATCATTGCTGCATATTGTCATCAAATTTGGGTCCTTGGGGAAAGGTTAGGACCCTTCAAAAGTGAAATGCGTAAAAATTAAGAGGAAAAAATATCGTATCAAATCCTCTATAATTTTTAGCTATTTTTTTGCATTTTTAAGGGGGCAATAACCCCTTAAACCTATCTATTTGTTACAAAATTTCATATTTTAGGAGTTTCATCCTTCCTTGTCTCTTTGGGAGTAATTTAAAGACATGAGTAAAGTTTTTTGCATATTGTCATGTATGTAATTAAAGACATGAGTAAAGTTTTTTGACCCTGAAAATCGAATTCAAAGTCATTAAGTCATCAAAAAGCGCAAAAATGGGGGAGGGGGCCGTTCCCCGAAAATCCCGAGCCAATTAAGAATTTTGATGGGGATTTTCGTGTTTAGTGACCTAAAATCTATCAGAAATGACTATTTTCATCAAGGAAAAAAAAATTTAAGGTACAATTTGTTGAACAGTGTTACAGCTCCGCCGGTATTTCTAATGAGGTCCTTCAAATCATGGCAAAAGGTAAGAGCTTGGATATTGTTGACTTTCCTTGCCACACACAATCACTGGAAAGATGTGTTAAACTGGTAACAGAGGCCTCACAAAGAGCAACTGACGTAAATTCTAGAGATGGCTTTATGAGAACAAAGTTACAATCTCGAGCAGAAATGCCAAATTTTTGACTTCAGAATGAATTTAGTTTTGTCATTAAATATAAGATCAATTTTATTTATTATGTTTTTCAGTCATGTTTCGTTTATCTCTGTAATAAAATTCCCTTTAAACTTGAATTTTATAATATTTTAGGCATACGGTAATAGGTCTGTAGAAACGAAACTTCAAGACGAGGTAGAGCCCTCAAGATGACCCGCAATTCTATTTTGTTTACCATTTTCATAATCTGTGTAAAATTACGCAACTTTTGATACCTCTTGCGATAGTGTAGCTCGAAAAAAACTTTTTTCCATATATGAACGGGACACCCTACCCCTCACTTCAAGGAAGGCTGTATTTTTAATCAATTAACATTGATATACTATGTGTAATCACAGAAATAAATTTGGCCTTTGATATCTGTTTTCCTTCTTGGTGTACCATTTTGGTTGGCCAGTAGTGCTTTGGTTTAAAAATTATAAATACCTACAGATTACCGCCATCGGCAAAAGAACTTAAAACATAAAGTAATATGAAATTTTATAATATTCTGATCTATTAAAATATTCTGATCTAATTTCCATATCACAGATAGATCAACTTACAAACCATTTATTTCGCTATGCAACACGTTATAAAAATAGATACATGAGAATAAAAGTACAGTTTTATAAATACTTCTAAATACGATATAAAGATTGTTTAGGACATGGATAAAAGTAATAATTTGTTTTTGACTTGAACTTTGACTGTTTTAATTGCATTATCATTCATTAAGGTTGAGAATGAATGATTGTTTTCTTCATAAAGTAATAAAAACAAACTCAAAATAAAATGACATTCTACACGTAAGTAATATTTTTTATTTCATCCCAAAATTACTTCCATTACAAGGAGTTGTCTTTACAATATCTTATTACAACCATTATTTAAGACATAGCTACATGTAGGTAGATACAACTTTCATATGTAGACAAGCTTTAGACAAATTTATTTTCTTCAAGAATTGAAATTTAAAATGAACCGATTAGTCTCTTAAATGTAAAATAACTGTGGTACAAACTATGAAATTCATATATTTTATAAGAACACTTTGACATTTTTTGGTAATTCATTGGAACTTCAATACTTCTTTGAGCCCTTAAAAACTAAAAACTTTTATTTTTTTCTAATTACAATTATTGAATTTTATTATATTTAAAGATTATTGAAGGAATTGAATCAGTTAAAAGTACGCATTGTAGAATATTTTGTAGATTGATTTATGAGTAATTCAACTACTTACGTTCAGTTAATTTTTGAGACTCTAGCTTTTAAATTCTCGACTTTATAGCAAAAATCATTTTTGTGCGTGATCTTACCCTCCTTTCTCTTATAGTATATTTTATGTTATCCAGCTTTCAGCCAATATATAATTTGTATAATATTTGTACAGTAGTAGCATTTGTTTTTATCTTATTTGTTTTTGTATACTGTACTTTTTTACTTTGTGTTTAATTTTTAACATATCTATTCCCTTACGCCTGAACGGGACATTATGATGTCCCCTTGGCGATTCATACACAGTTTATCTTTGGTTTTTGTAACTTTTGTTTAGATGTATGAAAAAATTTTATTTGATTTGAAAGGTGCAGCTATTTCAATTAAACTACGTTGCCTGAGTATCAATGCATAAATATAAAAACATTTCTAAGATTTTTTTTAAATATTTCTTGTTTAATGTCAGGACAGACAAAAAAAAATTGCAAAACTTTTCTTAGATAACGTAAGCAAAATTGTTCAAAAATACATTATTGTAAATGTATACGTAAACTCTCACGAACTATACGAACAAACTCGAGCTAATTCAACAGCTTTACATTGTAGTTATCTCGTTGTTGACGAAAGTTCATCAATTAGTGATATGCTTAAAACGTTAAACAATGGATATTCAGGGTGTCTATTGTTTCTTTTGGAATATAAAATATGTGATCATAAGAATTAACCTATATTGAAATTTGCAAATTGTATAAGAACCAGAATAAAATTAAAGAAATATCTTGATAAATATATTATTCTTCCTTATAATACAAGAAATATTACTAAAAATGATTATTGTCATCTAAAAGTTACGTGCTATAACTCCAGATCTCTCTGTCATTTTCCTTAATTGGTTTCATTAACATTCATGTTGAAAATAAGCAATCCAAATGTTAATAAAGATTCGAAAGCAGACACAAGAAAGCTGTTAGTGAAAACAACCATATCACAAGCCGTCATGTAGACTAAATCTTCTTCTATAATGCGCTGAAGAAAAAAAACTTGATCTTTCTGAGTATTTTCCCCACACCCGAATTGTCTTAGCAATTTTTTTGCAGTTTCTCTCACCTCTGACATACGCTTTGGTATTTTTGCACTAAAAAATGTAAGCAATATGATGCTAACGCTACTCGATAAACCTATGTTTGCTATTTCAATGAGCATTCTGGCATTTGCCTCCAGAATGCCTTTCAAATGTTTTGCCAAAATTATATACAAGTGTGAGAAACTAATTACAAGTGCAATCAAAGACGGCAATGATAGGATTTGTTTCACATCCTTAACCAGTTCAACGACAGTGAAATATTGTTTGAATATTTCGGTTGTGTTTTTAGAGGTGAAATTAGTTTTGATCAAACGTTCATTGAAAATTTGCAAAATATTGTTACTCCCACGCAACAAATCACATATTGTCCATAATGCAATGCAAGGCCATTTTAAAAACAATAAATAATACCCGTAAAATCCCAAAAAGTATAAAAGTTTTCGAATTTCATGATTTTCAAAGGTATGATTGAACATTAAAGCAGTCGAACTTTCCTCTGGTCTGTAGTTAACAGTGAGTGCAGAATAAGCAAATGGCACAATAGTAAGAAAAATCAAGAGACCTTCCTGTAGAAGGGTAATTCTTGAAGTTAAAGAAGAAGGTGATAAAATTGCATGCATTTGCATTACCTTTTCCATTTTCTTTTCTCTTTCATGAAGCACAAACCATAATACAGAAGATAGAGTCGAGACGAAGAATTGGGCTAAAGTCATTGTTATGTCATTGTGCTCCTTTACTGCATACGATAAAACTATCAAATAATACAACCCATACAAGTGTAATACCAGCACAGAAACGTGAGAGAAAACGGCGTAAATTTTACGCATGCTTTTATTTTTTCTTAATATAAATGTCAGAACAGTTAAGAAAGGTATATCAGCACTTATCATAGCTAAGTGAAGACTTTTTCTTCTGAGCGATGCGATCTATAGCAATAAAACTTGTGTAATATATATTTTTGAGCGTATTTACCAATTGTTACTTTTGAACAGTTAATTTTCGTTTTGAGTAGATTTTATGTGCAACAAACTTTCTTGTTTGATGACCATAGACATATAATATATGAACTTCCTTAAAAAAAACTTAAATCTTCCAAAGAAAATATTTAAAAACCACACGTTTTTTGAATATTGAATAATACCGGAGGTAAAAAACAAATCCTATTTGGAAAAACTAATATAAGCCTCTAAAGAAACTCTCCCTTTTCCCTGATACACAAAAAATAACTATGGAAACTAATGTAGTAGTGAATTTGTTTATTCGCGGCTTGGTTCAATTTTATTTGCTTGGAATTAACATCATTCAAACGTCAATAAAATATTTTACCAATATATTGATACATAAAAGAAATGGTGTTTTTTGAATTTATCTTACATCTTCTTTTAATCAGTTAAATGAGCCCAGAAATAAAATTTGATTTCAAAGAAAATATTAGTATAGTATTCGTCAAGCTAATGGAAAGAATCTGAATAAGTAGATAATTGAAAACATTTCCAATATTACACCAATATACATAAAACGAAGAGTGTTTTCTGATAATATAAGATAACATCTTTTAATCAGTGAAATGAGTCCAGAAATAAAATTTGATTTCAAAGAAAATAATCAAGCTAATGAAAATAATCTGAAGAAATAAATAATTGAAAATATATTATTATATTTTATAATTTATTTTCATAAGTTTATTTTGTAAGTTATTCATAGTAATAAGGAGAATTTGAGAAAACTCATGAAAACTTTATACATTGTGATATAAAATTCTTTAATGGAAGTAGTAATTAGCAGTAGCTTTTAATAGAATGTATTGATGTAATGAAATATTGTGAAATTGAAGTTTGAAAGAGATCTACAAGTTAAGGTTAATCACGATGTTTTCTGATTTCCTTTTAATCTTCTGATTATATATTTTAGTTTATTTTGCGGTACCTTTTAAAAAATTTCAAGATCTGTTTGTTAAAGGTAAGTTTTTGTTGATACTCCTATTAGTTAGTAATTAGAGGGAGTGGATAACTACCAGGTCAGATAAAAGTACAAATAAAGTAAAATATCTTACACGCTGTGGCCCTTAAAATAAAAAGATTATTATCAATGTACTGAATACTAATCAATATGCGTCCGTGTGTTACAAAGGTTGTTAATGTAGTAAGTAATATAAAATATGTTTTTACATTTTCACCCAAAAACTAAATCTCATTTATATTTTTACTTCATTCATACATAGTAGAAGATATGTAGTTTTACTGGGTTTTTTTTTTACTATCTCACTCAAGAAATGTTACTTTCTATAGGGAATTCTATATTTAATTGTCCTTGAATAAAATATTTGCTACTTGTTGATTACATTATTACAATAATATAAATAATTTGATTAATTAATAAAAAAAACAAGATTATTTTGATAGTGGTTTAATGAACGGTTAATCCTGAGAATAATAGACAAAAACTACTATTTACCGAATATACAACATGTTTTTAAAAGGGATTTATGGATTGATAATTACAAAACTTGGGAAGAATATTCTTACAATCGAATTACTATTGTAAAAACGCTTTATTTTGTAGTAGTTTAATCTTTAATTATAGTACTTTGTTATGACAATAGAATGATAATAGAGAAGATTTCTTTTGATTTTTTTCCCCACAAACGCTCTTTTTTATCTAAATCTATTAACTGAAGCTCACCTTGCAGTGGTTCACTTGTATTTCATTGTATCAGTATTGTTTTCTTTTAATTAATATTATTATTATTATTTAAAATAATTTTATTTTCTACCCATCATTAGTTGCTCATATAGGTCACTGCGTTGACCCCTGAGTAATCAATACCATTAATATGTCTTCCCTATTTTTTTAGTGTAGACGTTTTGTTTGCCTATAGCAAGCTCGTATGAAATTTATTGATTACAATAAAATTATTATTATTATTATTATTATTATTATTATTTATTTCATTATTATTATTATTTATTTCATTATTATTATTATTATTATTATTTCATTATTATTATTATTATTTAACTAATTATTTTTTGTGTTGAATTAAAACAGGAATAATACTTCTCTGTTCTGTTCTAATGCTGAAATGTAAAAAGTTTATTTCTTTGTAGTTAATAAATCAAGGCTTTGGGAATCCTTCTGTGGGGAGGAATCCCTGATTCCCGGGACATCCCTTCAAAGACAAACAAAATCCATTCGTTTTAGTGATAGCACATTATCAATGTTTTTTTAATATAAATTTGATTTTTAAATAGTGTTTCTGTAATGTGAAATGGATTAAGAAGATAGCGTACACTTCTCAAGTTTTCAAAATTATTTGGATCCCGAGTAAAATTACTTGCCGAACCCTGCTATATACTACTTACCGGTACATATCTGCCTGAGAGCGATCATAAAGATAAAGATAAAGATGTTCTCGCAAAGAAGGGAGAAGTTTCAAGTACTAAGATGATGAATAATATTTTAGCAGCCCATCGAGTGCCCAGTTGCAACAAAGAGATACCTAAGCCTATAATGGTGCAATTCATATCTAAGAATATTCGTGATAGTGTATTATTTATTTATTATTCATTAATTTATAGTCGTACTTAAGGCTCTGTTCCATCAAGCCAGGAAAACCAAAACCGAAAAGAATTTTAAGTTTATCTAAAGTTTAGCCGATATAATTTGTATAATATTTGTAAAGTAGTAGAATTTGTTTTTATCTTAATTTTTTTTTGTATTCTGTACTAATCAGTGGCTGCTCGTCCATAGGAGCACAGGAGCACGTGAACACCCACAGAAAAAGTAGAACAAAAATCGAATACAAAGATAAATAAATGTTAATGGAAATATATTCTCAATTTCTTTTTTACACCCAGAATTATGTTTCTTCCCCCCCCCCTTCTCTTCTCAATAAGAAAAATTTACTACCGGAAACGCGAAAGCAATCGAAAAAAGAATGAACTCTTATTTTTCTTTCCTTTTTCGCACGAGTGAGCGTAAAAAACATGGGATTCCGAAGAAACCCCGACTGCTTGCCGGGGGAATTTTAAGCTTACGGCCTCGTAATTTGGATTCCCGCTAGCACAGATTTTGTGTGCCGGGGCTTGCGTTTTTGAAGCTCAGCTTGTTTTTTTTTGTGGTCTGGATTTTTTCGGCTAGTTAGAAAATGAGATAAGTACTTTTTAAAGAGAAAATTATAATCATGTCAACTAATTTTTAATAATTAATAATTATAAAAGGTGTTTGTGAGGTATTATGTTATGTATAAGTATTATGACTTTCCCCTCAATGGTATTATAAAAAATGAAAGGAGCATTTTATATTCATAAGTGCTTTTTATTTCCATTAAATGCATATTTTTTCAAAATGAAAGCGCGCATGCAGTGAAGAATTTAAGCATTTAAAACTACTCTCCTAAGAGAGATAATTTTTTTTCTGCATTGGTCCAACATCCTTCTGTTTCTAGATCTTGTGTAAATTTTAATTTTATAAAATGGGTGTGAACCCCCAGTTTATAAACTCACGAGCCGCCACTGGTACTAATCAATACCATATACTGTTTATGTCATGCATATTGCATATACTGTCAATGCATATTTTTCCTTTCCCTCTGTTTCTTTTTCTTGCTAAAGCACGTGGTTGTGTATTTATCTTCCGGAAGCCGTTGTTATTTTGTTTCTTATGTTATTTTGGCTGCCGGCATTCCAACTGGAGTTTTGATCGAGTGAGGATGTATACTATGTCGCTGTCAAATAAATGTTTCCTTTATAATTAAAATTAAATGCTTAATCCTTTCTACTAATTTCTCTGCTCATCTCCTACAGTTTTCCTTTGGTTTTTGTAACTTTTGTTTTGATAAATGAATAAATTTGATTTGATTTGAATGCTGATGCAGCTTTTTTAATTTAACTACGTTGCTTGCGTATAAGTGCATAAACATAAAAACATTTCTAAGGTTTTATAAAATATTTATTGTTTATTGTCAGGACAGACGAAAAAAAATGCATGACTTTTCTTAAATAATGTAAATAGAGCATTCGCACATGACGTCACACTTGACGACATGGAGGACAACAACAACGTTACTAAGGCTGTTGTTAGGTACAGTATAGAAGCGGGAAATAGAAGCATTCGCACATGACGTCACTGGAGGACAAAAACAACGTTGCCAAGGCCGTTGTTAAGTCCTAGTCATGTGATTGAAATGCTCTATTGTTCAAAAATACATTTGTAAATGTATGTTAACTCAAACGAGCTTTACGAACTAACTCGACCTAATTCAACAGATTTACATTGTAGTTATCTCGTTCCTCAATTAGTGATATCCTTAAAACGTTTAACAAGGGATATTCATGGTCTGTATCGTTTTTTTAATGTATTAGTTTTATTTTTATAAGAATTAACCTATATTGAAATTTCCTAGTTATATAAGAGCCAGACTAAAATTTATGTAATATCTTGACAAATAGATTATGCTTCCTTAAAATACAAGACATATTACTAAAAATTATTATTAACCACTAAAAAATACGTGCTATAACTCCAGATCTCTCTGTCATGTTCCTTTTTTCCTTAATTGGTTTCTGTAACATTCATGTTGAAAATAAGCAATCCAAATGTTAATAAAGAACCGAAAGCAGACACAAGAAAGTTGTTAGTGAAAACAACCATATCACAAGCAGTCATGTAGACTAAATCTTCTTCTATAATGCGCTGAAGAAAATAAACTTGATCTTTTTGAGTATTTTCACCACACCCGAATTGTCTAAGCAATTTTTTTGCAGTTTCTCTCACCTCTGACATACGCTTTGGTATTTTTGCACTAAAAAATGTAAGCAATATGATGCTAGCGCTACTCGATAAACCTATGTTTGCTATTTCAATGAGCATTCTGGCATTTGCCTCCAGAATGCCTTTCAAATGTTTTGCCAAAATTATGTATAAGTTTGAGAAACTGATTACAAGTGCAATCAAAGACGGCAATGATAGGATTTGTTTCACGTCCTTAACCAGTTCGACGACAGTGAAATATTGTTTGAATATTTCAGTTGCGTTTTTAGAGGTGAAATGAGTTTTGGTCAAGCTTTCATTGAAAAGTTGCAAAATGTTGTTACTTCCACGCAACAAATCACATATTGTCCATACTGCATTGCAAGGCCATTTTAAAAACAATAAATAATACCCGTAACATCCCAAAAAGTATAAAAGTTTTCGAATTTCATCATGATTTTCAAAGGTATGATTGAACATTAAAGCAGTCGAACTTTCCTCTGGTCTGTAGTTAACAGTGAGTGCAGAATAAGCAAATGGCACAATAGTAAGAAAAATCAAGAGACCTTTCTGTAGAAGGGTAATTCTTGAAGTTAAAGAAGAAGGTGATAAAATTGCATGCAATTGCATTACCTTTTCCATTTTCTTTTCTCTTTCATGAAGCACAAACCATAATACAGAAGATAGAGTCGAGACGAAGAATCGGGCTAAAGACATTGTTATGTCATTGTGCTCCTTTACTGCATACGATAAAACTATCAAAATATACATTCCATACAAGTGAAAAACCAGCACAGAAATGTGAGAGAAAATGGCGTAAATTTTACGCATGCTTTCATTTTTTCTTAAAATAAATGTCAGAACAGTTAAGAAAGGTATATCAGCACTTATCATAGCTAAGTGAAGACTTTTTCTTCTGAGCGATGCGATCTATAGCAATAAAACGTGTGTAATATATATTTTTGAGCGTATTTACCAATTGTTACTTTTCAACAGTTAATTTTCGTTTTGAGTAGATTTTATGTGCAACAAACTTTCTTGTTTGATGACCACAGACATATAATATACTTCCTTAAAAAAAGCCTTTAATTTTCCAAGGAAAATATTTAAAAACCACACGTTTTCTGAATATTGAATAATACCGGAGGTAAAAAACAAATCCTAGTTGGAAAAACTAATATAAGCCTCTAAAGAAACTCTCCCTTTTCCCTGATACACAAAAAGTAACTATGGAAACTAATGTAGTAGTGAATTTGTTTATTTACGACTTGGTTCAATGTTATTTGCCTGGAATTAACATACTTAAAACGTCAATAAAATACTTTACCAATATATTGATACATAAAAGAAAGAGTGTGTTCTGAATTTATCTTGCATCTTCTTTTAATCAGTTAAATGAGCTCAAGAAAATATTAATTTAGTATCCGTCAAGCTAATGGAAAGAATCTGAATAAGTAGATAATTGAAAACATTTCCAATATTTCACCAATATACATAAAACGAAGAGTGTTTTCTGATAATATAGATAACATCTTTTAATCAGTTAAATGTGTCCAGAAATAAAATTTGATTTCAAAGAAAATAATTAAGCTAATGAAAATAATCTGAAGAAATAGATAATTGAGAATATATTATTATATTTTATAATTTATTTTCATAAGTTCATTTTGTAAGTTATTCATAGTAATAAGGAGAATTTTAGAAAACTCATGAAAACTTTATACATTGTGATATAAAATTCTTTAATAGAAGTAGTAAGTAGCAGTAGCTTTTAATAGAATGTATTGATATAATGAAATATTGTGAAATTGAAGTTTAAAAGAGATCTACAAGTTAAGGTTAATCACGATGTTTTCTGATTTCCTTTTATCTGCTGATTATATATTTTAGTGTACATTGCGGTACCTTTTAAAAAATTTCGAGTTCTGTTAGTTAAACTAAATTTTTGTTGATACTCCTGTTAGTTAGTAAATAGAGGGAGTAGATAACTACCAGCTCAGATAAAAGTATAAGTAAAGTAAAATATCTTTCACGCTGTGGCCCTTAAAATAAAAAGATTACTATCAATGTACTGAATACTTATCAATTTGCGTCCGTGTGTTACAAAGGTTGTTAATGTAGTAAGTAATATAAAATATGTATTTACATTTTCACCCAAAAACTAAATAACGCCCCATAGCGTAATAAAAAAATGAATTACCCAAGAAGCAGAGTTAATTATGCATTTTAATTTTTGTCTTTAGCGGCCCAAAATCTGTAAGAAATGCCTATTTTCATCTCTAAAATATTTGAAGTTAAAATTTTATTTACAGTGTAACTCTACACCAGTTCTATTCCGCCAGTGTAATCCCAACACCCTGTTTGACTGATTTAGTGGCCAAGTGTTAAATGGTTCAATATACTATGCATTTATTTGTCCTTATGTCTATTTTAACCTTTTCAAAGCATAAATGTTAATTCCAGAGCGCGCGAGTGACAACGAGATTGATGGAGTCTTTCGGACTCTTCCGCGGGGGCTTCTGGGGCTCTAACACCTCAACCGCTTTTAGTAAAAATTATTGCTGCATATTGTCATTAAATTTGGGTGCTTGGGGAAGGGTTAGGACCCTTCAAAGGTGAATTGAGTAAAAAAATAAGAGGAAAAAATATCGTATAAAAACTTTGAACTATTATTTATGAATATCGTACTAATTTTGAGCAATTTTTTTTTGCCTTTTTAGGGGGTAATAATTCCTTAAACCTATCCATTTGCTACAAAATTTCATATTTTAGAAATGTCAACCTTCCTTGTCCATTTGGGAGTAATTTAAAGACTCGAGTAATGCCTTTTTGTTCCTGAAAATCGAATTCAAAGTCGTTAAGTCATCAAAAAACGTAAAAATGGGGAGGGGCCATTCCACGAAAAACCCGAGCTCATTAAGAATTTTGATGGTGATTTTCGTGTTCAGCGACCCAAAATCTATAAGAAATGACTATTTTCATCAAAGACATTTTTTAGTTGTTGAACAGTGTTATCAATCCATAGATCACTTTTAAAAACATATTGTATATTCGGTAAATAGTAGTTTTTGTCTATTATTCTCAGGATTAACCGTTCATTAAACCTCTATCAAAATAATCTTGTTTTATTATTAAGTAATCAAATTCTTTATATTATAGTAATAATGTAATCAACAAGTAGCATATATTTTATTCAAGGACAATTAAAAATAGAATTCACTATAGAGAGCAACATTTCTGGAGTGCCATAACAAAAAAGACCCAGTAAAACTACATATCTTCTACTATGTATTTATAAAGTAAAAATATAAATGAGATTTAGTTTTTGGGTGAAAATGTAAATACATATTTTATATTACTTACTACATTAACAACCTTTGAAACACACGGACGCAAATTGATAAGTATTCAGTACATGGATAGTAATCTTTTTATTATAAGGGCCACAGCGTGAAAGATATTTTACTTTACTTGTACTTTTATCTGAGCTGGTAGTTATCTACTCCCTCTAATTACTAACTAACAGGAGTATCAACAAAAACTTAGTTTAACTAACAGATCTCGAAATTTTTTAAAAGGTACCGCAATGTAAACTAAAATATATAATCAGCAGATTAAAGGAAATCAGAAAACATCGTGATTAACCTTAACTTGTAGATCTCTTTTAAACTTCAATTTCACAATATTTCATTATATCAATACATTCTATTAAAAGCTACTGCTACTTACTAATTCTATTAAAGAATTTTATATCACAATGTATAAAGTTTTCATGAGTTTTCTAAAATTCTCCTTATTACTATGAATAACTTACAAAATGAACTTATGAAAATAAATTATAAAATATAATAATATATTTTCAATTATCTATTTCTTCAGATTATTTTCATTAGCTTAATTATTTTCTTTGAAATCAAATTTTATTTCTGGACTCATTTAATTGACCCAAAATCTATAAGAAACGACCTTTTTTTATCAAGGAAAAAATTTTCCAATTCCAGGTCCAATTTGTTGAACAGTGTAAATACAAAACTTGGGAAGAATATTCTTACAATCGAATTACTATTGTAAAAACACTTTATTTTGGAGTAGTTTAATCTTTTATTATAGTACTTTGTTATGACCATAGAATGGGATAATAGAGAAGATTTCTTTTGATTTTTTTTCCCACAAACGCTCTTTTTTATCTAAATCTATTAACTGAAGCTCACCTTGCAGTGGTTCACTTGTATTTCATTGTATCGGTATTGTTTTCTTTTAATTAATATTATTATTATTTAAAATAATTTTATTTTCTACCCATCATTAGTTGCTCATATGGGTCACTGCGTTGACCCCTGAGTAATCAATACCATTAATATTTCTTCCCTATTTTTTTTAGTGTAGTCGTGACGTTTTGTTTGCCTATTGCAATCTCGTATAAAATTTATTGATTACTATAAAATTTATTATTATTACTATTATTATTATTATATTATTATTATTATTATTATTTAACCAATTATTTATTGTGTTCAATTAAAACAGGAATAATACTTCTCTGTTCTTAAAATGTTTATTTCTTTGTAGCTAATAAATCAAGGCTTTGGGAATCCTTCTGTAGGGAGGAATCCCTAATTCCCGGGCCATCCCTTCAAAGACAAACAAAATACATTCGTTTTAGTGATAGCACATTATCAATGTTTTTTTAATATAAATTTGATTTTAAAATAGTGTTTCTGTAATGTGAAATGGATTAAGAAGATAGCGTACATTTCTCAAATTTTCAAAATTATTTGGATCCCGAGTAAAACACCACCACCACACCGAGTAAAACACCACACCATTCGCACATGACGTCACTAGAGGACAAAAACAACGTTGCTAAGGACGTTGTTAAGTCCTAGTCATGTGATTGAAAATGCTCTATAAAATTGTTCAAAAATACATTTGTAAATGTATGTTAACTCCAACCAGCTTTACGAACTAACTCCAGCTAATTCAACAGATTTACAATGTAGTTATCTCGTTATTGCAACAAGTTCCTCAATTAGTGATATCCTTAAAACGTTTAACATGGGATATTCATTTCCTAGTTATATAAGAGCCAGACTAAAATTTATGTAATATCTTGACAAATAGATTATACAATATATGACATATACAATAGATTCATACAATATACATAGATACAATAGCTCAGATATACAATAGATTATGACAGTAGACAGATATAAAAAAATACAAGAAATATTACTAAAAAATATTATTGACAACTAAAAGATACGTGTTATAACTCCAGATCTCTCTGTCATGTTCCTTTTTTCCTTAATTGGTTTCTGTAACATTCATGTTGAAAATAAGCAATCCAAATGTTAATAAAGAACCGAAAGCAGACACAAGAAAGCTGTTAGTGAAAACAACTATATCACAAGCCGTCATGTAGACTAAATCTTCTTCTATAATGCACTGAAGAAAATAAACTTGATCTTTCTGAGTATTTTCCCCACACCCGAACTGTCTTAGCAATTTTTTTGCAGTTTCTCTCACCTCTGACATACTCTTTGGTATTTTTGCACTAAAAAATGTAAGCAATATGATGCTAGCGCTACTCGATAAACCTATGTTTGCTATTTCAATAAGCATTCTGGCATTTGCCTCCAGAATACCTTTCATATGTTTTGCCAAAATTATGTATAAGTTTGAGAAACTGATTACAAGTGCAATCAAAGACGGCAATGATAGGATTTGTTTCACATCCTTAACCAGTTCGACGACAGTGAAATATTGTTTGAATATTTCAGTTGCGTTTTTAGAGGTGAAGTGAGTTTTGGTCAAACTGTCATTGAAAAGTTGCAAAATATTGTTACTTCCACGCAACAAATCACATATTGTCCATACTGCAATGCAAGGCCATTTTAAAAACAATAAATAATACCCGTAACATCCCAAAAAGTATAAAAGGTTTCGAATTTCATCATGATTTTCAAAGGTATGATTGAACATTAAAGCAGTCGAACTTTCCACTGGTCTGTAGATCATAATAAGAGCAGAGTAAACAAATGGCGCAATAGTAAGAAAAATCAAGACACCTTTCTCTAGAAAGGTAATTCTTGGAACTAAAGAGGGAGGTGATAAAATTGCATGTATTTGTATTACCTTTTCCATTTTCTTTTCTCTTCCATGAAGCACAAACCATAATACAGAAGATAGAGCCGAGACGAAGAATCGGGCAAAAGAAATTTTTATATCCTTTACTGCATACGATAAAACTATCAAAATATACAATCCATACAAGTGAAAAACCAGCGCAGAAACGTGAGAGAAAACGGCGTAAATTTTACGCATGCTTTCATTTTTTCTTAAAGTAAATGTCACAACAGTTAAGAAAGGTATATCAGCACTTATCATAGCTAAGTGAAGACTTTTCTTCTGAGCGATGCGATCTATAGCAATAAAAAGTGTGTAATATATATTTTTGAGCGTATTTACCAATTGTTACTTTTCAACAGTTAATTTTCGTTTTGAGTAGATTTTATGTGCAACATACTTTCTTGTTTGATGGCCATAGACATATAATATATGAACTTCCTTAAAAAAAACCCTTAAATCTTCCAAAGAAAATATTTAAAAACCCCACGTTTTCTGAATACTGAATAATAACGGAGGTAAAAAATGAATCCTAGTTGGAAAAATTAATATAAGCTTCCTTTGAAACTCTCCTTTTCTCTGATACACAAGAAATAACTATGGAAACTAATGTAGTAGTGAATTTGTTTATTTACGACTTGGTTCAATGTTATTTGCCTGGAATTAACATTCTTAAAACGTCAATAAAATACTTTACCAATACATTGATGCATAAAAGAAAGAGTGTTTTCTTCTTTTAATCAGTAAATTGAGCTCAGAAATAAAATTTGATTTCAAAGAAAGTACCTAATCAAGCTAATGAAAAGAATCTGAAAAAAGTAGATAATTGAAAGCATATCATTATATTCTATAATTTATTTACATAAGATCATTTTGTAAGTTCATATTAATAAGGAGAATTTTAGAAAACTCATGAAAACTTTTTACATTGTAATATAAAATTCACAATAGCTTTTAATAGAACTTTTTGATATAATGAAATATTGTGAAACTGAAGTTTAAAAGAGATTTACAAGTTAAGGTTAATCACGGTTTTTTCTAATTTCCTTTTAATCTGCTGATTACATATTTTAGTTCACATTGCAGTACCTTTTAAAAAATTTCGGGATCTGTTTGTTAAAGGTAAGTTTTTGTTGATATTTCTGTTGGTTATTAATTAGAGGGAGTAGTTCACTACCAGCTCAGATAAAAGTACAAGTAAATTAAAATATCTTTCACGCTGTGACCCTTAAAATAAAAAGATTATTATCAATGTACTGACTACTTATCAATTTGCGTCCGTGTTACAAAGGTTGTTAATGTAGTAAGTAATATAAAATATATATTTACATTTTCACCCCAAAACTAAATCTCATTTATATTTTTTTACTTTATTCATACATAGTAGAAGATATGTAGTTTTACTGTGGGTTTTTTTATTATCTCACTCAAGAAATACTACCTTCTATAGTGAATTCTATTTTTAATTGTCCTGGAATAAAATATATGCTACTTGTTGATTACATTATTACAATAATATACATAATTTGATTACTTAATAATAAAACAAGATGATTTTGATAGTGGTTTTCAGTCAACAAAAATCGATTATAAACATAAATAAATATCAATGAAATATGTTCAAAATTTCTTTTTTATACACAGAATTATCTTTCTCCCCCCCCCCTTCTCTACTCAATAAGAAAAATTTGTTACCGGAAACTCGAAAGAAATCGAAAAAAGAATGGACTTTTATTTTTCTTTCCTTTTTCGCACGTGTAAGCGCAAAATATATGAAATTCCGAAGAAACCCCGACTGCTTGCCGGGGGAATTTTCAGAGTACGGCCTCGCAATTTGGATTCCCGCTAGCACAGATTTTGTGTGCCGATGCTTGCGTTTTTGAAGCTCAGCTTGTTTTTTTTTTTTGCGGTCTGGATTTTTTCGGCTGATTAGAAAATTAGAAAAGTACTTTTTGAGAAGAAAATTATAATCTTCATGTCAACTAATTTTTAATAATTAATAATTATAAAAGGTGTTTGTGAGGTATAATGATATGGATAAGTATTATGACTTTCCCCTCATTGGTATTATAAAAAATGAAATGAATATATTCATAAGTGTTTGTTTATTTCAATTAAATGCATATTTTTTCAAAATGAAAGCGCATGCAGTGAAGAATTTAGGCACTTAAAACTACTCTACTAAGAGAGATAATTTTTTTTTATGTATTGGTCCAACATCCTTCACTTTTTAGATCTTGTGTAAATTTTAATTTTTTATAAAATGGGAGTGAACCCCCAGTTTATCAACTCACGAGCCGCCACTTGTGATTTTATAAAAGGCTAATCTTGAGAATATTAGACAAATACTACTATTCATCGAATATACAATATGTTTTTAAAAGTGATCTATGGATTGATAAATAAAACCTTGGAAAAATATTCTTACAATCGAATTACTATTGTAAAAACACTTCATTTTTTAGTAGTTTATACTATCCAGAATCCCCCACCAGAGCAAGTGATAGCCAACACAAGAAAGAGCGTATCTTTTCTTTTCTAGTCATTTAATTGTTGATTTTATTACATGTATTGGTGTATATTTTCTGATATTAATAGGTAGTATACCGTGGATCATGTGCTACTAGAGGAGGACTTCAGAAAACCCCTTTCTTTCGTTTGCTAGAAAGTGTTGCACTCTACTTTGAAACCCTACAAGATTCAAGTACACTTTATTTGCTTCAATTACATCGACCGTCCACTTTCTGTGTTCACATCTCCCTATAAGGCCAGTTCATCGGCCAATTCACTAAGTGCTTAGGCAAACAGCCTCCTCAGCAATTGAATCCCTCCAATGATTCTTTCAACACTCCGCCCCTCCTTAAACAAGCCCATAGTACTTGCAAGACAATCGGAAACACGCATTGATCCCCACTACAAAGGCCGGTCAGCCGCCTCGCGCCTTGCCTCAACTGTGATGAGGAGTGGGGAAGGCGGAAGGAAGTAGTCCGAGAGGCTGTTTTAACGATCTTCTAAATGCCGCTAACGATTTCCTGTAATGTTCCTCAATGAGAGATAGCGAAGGCCTTTTCATTTGGGGGGAACGAGAAAGCTGAGCTGTAAAGAATTAAGCTCAACACAACACCCTCCTATGGGGTTATAATGCGTGTTCTATTCATTCACGGGCTATTGTACAGTCCTAAGAACTGTTTTATGTACATTACTTGATGTACATTATTACATAAATTAGATACCCTTTTTGCAATGATTGTTCCATTAAAGTATATTAGGTTTTAATAATAGATATTTTCAATGAGATTTTTAATGTATGCATTTCGTCGTTTTCTTTCACTCTCAAAAAATGCATGGACTGTTTGTTACCTTAGCACTATCGATCTATTTTTCAAACAGTTTTCAAAGATTTAAAGACAAAATTAAAATTGGTAAAATAATCATAGAACAGGTATTATGTAAATTTCTTAAAATGCTTAGTAAAATAAGGCCGAATTAGAGTTCGTAAACATTTATAATCTGGTGAATATATTAATGTAGGGACCATAATTTAAAATATAAATGATTTAAAACTAACACTTTGAAAACCCTATACAGTAGTAATAAGAGTTGAAAATGAAAATTAGTTATGAATTATTAATTGAAATTAATTTCTTAACTTAGTAATGAAACACGTTTGACTAATTTTTATTGCTTAAAAAAGATTTTCATAATGATTTAATGTTATTATATTTGCATCAAATTTCCCCTTTATTAATTTTAATTTAATGTTTAAAAGATGCTATTTCTATATTAGTAGGTATGTTAATTTCCTATAAACCTACTATTTACGATTTTAAAAAATCTCTTAGTATTTGTAATACAGATATTGAAGTAAAGAGAAACTCATACCCACTATAATTAAATTCATATTATATAAGAAAGTATACAAGAAAAAAAATAAATGAATATTTTCATCTGTAACTTAGGTTTTTCAAAAGTCCCAAACAAAATAGGCAAAGCTTGTAAATGCTTGTTTTTTAAAGATGTTTAAACTAATTGAACAATGCAATTTTTAATGGAAAGCTAGGTGCCATAATCTAAATTAACATCATTAAACAGCATGAACCAAATTTAGATAGTTAAATCCTTTTTAGAATGAAATTTATCTCCTTATCTTTATATCTAGATATGCTTATTTATCTTTTTATCTAGAATGAATTTTATTTTAGACATATTATTAGCTCATCTAGGGGTGGAAATCTTTCGTATAAGACCGAGTTTGTCCAAATCAGTTCAGGGTTTCAGGCTGGCGGCCGGCAGAAAGCTCCCCCATGGAGTTAACATGGGGTCAAAAGGAAACACTTAATTTAAAAATGGAAGGTTTTGGAGGAACGTGATATATTATTGGCTCATCTAGGGGTGGAAAGCTGTCGATCAAGACCGAGTTTGTCCAAATCAGTACGGGGGCGCGGCCTGGCGGCCGGCCGAAAGAAAAACCCAATTATTTTAATACATAAGATCATTCTTTAAGGTTGAGAATGAATGAATTTTTTCTTCATAAAGTAATAAAAACAAACTCAAAATACAATGACATTTTACATGTAAGTAATATTTTTTATTTCATCCAAAAATTACGTCCATTACAAGGGTCTTTCTTTACAATATCTCATTACCATTAACTTTAACACATACATGTAGATACAACTTTCATTTTTAGACACGCTTTAGACAAATTTCTTTTCTTCAAGAATTGAAATTTCAAATGAACCACATAGTCTCTTATATGTTAAATAACTGTGGTATTTTTTGGTAATACATTAGAATTTCAATACTTTTTTGAGCCCTTAAAAACTAAAAATTTATATTTTTTTAATTGCAATTATTGATTTTTATATTTAAAGATTATTGAAAGAATTGAATGGAAATATTTTCTCCAACCGGTTGGAAAACTCTCATAATTAAGTTGGGGAAAAATTAAGCCTTGTTTTGTTCAAATTTTAACACCTTAAAAATAAGTTAGGTTTGTCATTTTTAAAAACTATATATTATTTTTCCTGGTTTTATTCTTTAATAAATTATGGTGTCAACATTTGGGACGGTGACCCCAACCTTCAACCAATAATTTCAATCTAAAACAAAATATTTAAAACTCTAAATTACCAACCTTATCCATATAATTTTAAATCCCTTTGGTCATTGCCTTTTCTATATTACCAAGGCATTTTACCGTATTATACTTAATTTTTATCCCAATAAATATCTTTTTAACATTAGATAAAGGCTTTATAGTAGGTACTACGTAGAAAAATAGCTAAATCCTAAGGATTTCCAAATCAATACTTTGCAAACATTTATTTTATCTTTCTCCTAAATTATGCAACAATCTACCTTTGAATCTTCAGTATTAACAAATATTCCGTTTTTAAAAGAAATTTATTCGAATTGTTAATTAATATAGACGACCTGGATCTATATTTTTCACTCTATTAAAGCTTATAGTATAAATGTAAAATCCACACTGTGCAAAAAAATAATCATTGCAAAGCAAAGACAACGTAGGAAAAATGCACATACAAATTTAATAAAACATACAGCCGTGAATTTTGGTTGCTTATATAAATTACTTGTTTAACTTTTTTCTTTGGCAACGCTAATATTCGTTGTGTATATAATTTTTTCTTTGGCAACACTTATTTGTGTTGTGTGTATAACTTTTTTCTTTGGCAACGGTGGTTGTTGTTGTCTATATAAATTACTGTGTTGGTCACGTTTTTTCAATCACACTGACGAAGGGGCTCCAAGCAGCCCCGAAACGGCTGTATGTTTAATTAAATTTGTATGTGCAGTTTTCCAACATTGTCTTTGCTTCGCAATGCTTATAGTATATTTTATGTTATCCAGCTTGCAGCCAATGTAATTTATATAATATTTGTACAGTAGTAGCATTTGTTTTTATCTTATTTGTTTTTGTTTTCTGTACTAACTTATAACGTTTTTAAGTTTTTTTTTTAATATTTATTGTTTAATGTTAATAAAATTGAATGACTTTTCTAAGATGACGTAAATAAATTGTTTAAAAATACATTATTGTAAGTGTATGTTAATTCCAACGAGCTTTACGAACTAACTCGAGCTAATTCGACAGCTTTACATAGTAGTTAGGTCGTTGTTGCAAAAAGTTCCTGAATAAGTGATATGCTTAAAACATTTTATAACGGATATTCAGGTTAGATTTGTGTTCATAAGAATAAACCTATATTACATTTGCTAGTTATATAAGAACCATACTAAAATTTATGTAATCTTGATAAATAGATTATTCTTTCTTAAAATACAAGAAATATTACTAAATTGATTATAGGCGACTAAAAGTTCGTGCTATAACTCCAAATCTCTCTGTCATTTTCTTAATTCTTCATGTTGAAAATAAGCAATCCAAATGTTAATAAAGAACCGAAAGCAGACACAAGAAAGCTGTTAGTGAAAACAACCATATCACAAGCCGTCATGTAGATTAAATCTTCTTCTATAATGCGCTCAAGAAAAAAAACTTCCTCTTTCTGATTAATTTTACCATACCCGAATTGTCTTAGCAATTTTTTTGCAGTTTCTCGCACTTCTGACATACGCTTGGGTATTTTTGCACTAAAAAATGTAAGCAATATGATGCTAACGCTACTCGATAAACCCATGTTTGCTATTTCAATGAGCATTTTGGCATCTGCCTTCAGAGTGCCTTTCAAATGTTTTGCCAAAATTATGTACAAGTTTGAGAAACTAATAACAAGTGCAATCAAAGACGGCAATGATAGGATTTGTTTCACATCCTTAACCAGTTCGACGATAGTGAAATATTGTTTGAATATTTCAGTAGCGTTTTTAGAGGTGAAATTAGTTTTGCTCAAACTTTCATTGAAAAGTTGCAAAATATTGTTACTTCCACGCAACAAATCACATATTGTCCATAATGCAATGCAAGGCCATTTTAAAAACAATAAAAAATACCCGTAATATCCCAAAAAGTATAAAAGTTTTCGAATTTCGTGGTTTTCAAAGGTATGATTGAACACTAAAGCAGTCGAACTTTCCTCTCGTCTGTAGTTCATAGAGAGAGCAGAATAAGCAAATGGCACAATAGTAAGAAAAATCAAGAGACCTTTCTGTAGAAGGGTAATTCTTGAAGTTAAAGAAGAAGGTGATAAAATTGCATGCCTTAGCATTACCTTTTCCATTTTCTTTTCTCTTTCATGAAGCACAAACCATAATACAGAAGATAGAGTCGAGACGAAGAATCGGGCAAAAGACATTTTTATGTCATTGTGCTCCTTTACTGCATACGATAAAACTATGAAAAGATACAACGCATACAAGTGTAAAACCAGCACAGAAACGTGAGAGAAAACGGCGTAAATTTTACGCAAGCTTTCATTTTTTCTTAAAATAAATGTCAGAACAGTTAAGAAAGGTATATCAGCACTTATCATAGTTAAGTGAAGACTTTTTCTTCTGAGCTATGCGATCTATGCCAATAAAACGTTTGTAATATATATTTTTGAGAGTCTATACCAATTGCTAATTTTCAACAGTTAAGTTTTGTTTTGAGTAGATTTTATGTGCAACAAACTTTCTTGATTGATGACCACAGGCATATGTGAACTTTCTTTTAAAAAATCTTTAATCTTCTAAAGAAAGTTTTTAAAATTCCCACGTTTTCTGAATACTGAATAATAACGGAGGTTAAAAACGAATCCTAGTTGGAAAAATTAAGATAAGCTTCCTTTGAAACTCTCCTTTTCTCTGATACACCAGAAATAACTATGGAAACTAATGTAGTAGTGAATTTGTTTATTTACGACTTGGTTCAATGTTATTTGCCTGGAATTAACATACTTAAAACGTCAATAAAATATTTTATTAATACATAAAAGAAAGAGTGTTTTTTTTTCTTTTAATCAGTAAAATGAGCCCAGAAATAAAATTTGATTTCAAAGAAAGTAATCAAGCTAATGAAAAGAATCTGGAGAAGTAGATAATTGAAAACATATTATTATATTTTATAATTTATTTTCATAAGTTCATATTAATAAGAAGAATTCTAGAAAACTCATGAAAACTTTATACATTGTGATATAGAATTCATAATAGCTTTTGATAGAATTTCTTGATGTAATGAAATATTGTTAAACTGAAGTTTAAAAGAGATTTACAAGTTAGAGTTAATCACGGTTTTTTCTAATTTCCTTTTTATCTGCTGATTATATATTTTAGTTCACATTGCAGTACCTTTTAAAAAATTTCGGGATCTGTTTGTTAAAGGTAAGTTTATGTCGATATTTCTGTTGGTTATTAATTAGAGGGAGTAGATCACTACCAGCTCAGATAATAGTACAAGTAAAGTAAAATATCTTTCACGCTGTGGCGCTTAAAATACAAAGATTATTATGAATGTACTGACTACTTATCAATTTGCGTCCGTGTGTTACAAAGGTTGTTAATGTAGTAAGTAATATGAAAATATAACTTTACATTTTCACCCAAAAATTAAATCTCATTTATATTTTTATTTTATCCATACATAGTAGAATATATGTCGTTTTACAGGGTCTTTTTTATTATATCACTCAAGAAATGTTACTCTCTATAGTGAATCCTATTTTTAATTGTCCTTGAATAAAATATATGCTACTTGTTGATTACATTATTACAATAATATTCTACATAATTTGATTACGTAATAATAAAACAAGATGATTTTGATAGCGGTTTTATGAACAGTTAATCCTGAGAATAATAGACACGTACTACTATTCACCGAATATTAAATATGTTTTTAAAGTCATCTATGGATTGATAATTACAAACTTTGGAAGAATATTCTTACAATCTAATTACTATTGTAAAAACACTCTATTTTTAGTAGTTAAATCTTTAACTGGGCAGTTCCATGAAAATGTCAACCTGAACATCAAAATTTAAGAATTTAAGAAATGATAAAATTATATCTAAACAAAAATTTTCAACAGAATATAACCTATAATTGTCTACTTTAATTGCTAATCTCATGAGTTAACTCTTTTATTTCATTTTAGTACACTATTTTGAATTTTTGCATTGATAGATTCAGAAATGTCAGTCAGTTACCATATTGTAATTGCTATCATTCTCTATTGTAGAAACATTTTTGAACTCAAATGCCATATTCTAAAAGTAAATAAAAATGTATTGTTCTTAACATCTTTGTAACTTAATTGAAAATTCCAATAAATTTCAGAGGAATCTCGTATTGACTGTGTTAACTTTTCATAGAGGTTGCATAAATGTCATTCAGTTACCATGTGTTTAAATATTTTCAAAAATAAATAATTATATATTTTGAAAATTTAACTATGCCATTATATATAGCGAACAAAAAAGAAATAATCTGTGTGGAAAATATTTTTTTTAAATTTATTTTGGGGAAAATAATTACAAAATACTTATTATTTTCCTTTTTGAATGTCTGTCAGTTACCCGTGTAATTGCCCAACTATGATACTTTTAAGAATCCCCCACCAGAGCAAGTGATAGCCAACACATGAAAGGGCGTATCTTTTCTTTTCCAGCCATTTAATTGTTGATGTTATTACATGTATTGGTCTATATTTTCTGATATTAAAAGATAGTAGGTATAATGTGGATCATGTGCTATTAGAGGAGGACTTCAGAAAACCCTTTTCTTTCGTTTGCTAGATATTCTACTTTGAAACCCTACAAGATTCATGTATGCTCTCTATTTGCTTCAATTACAATCGACCGTCCACTTTCTGTGTTCACATCCCCCTATAAGGCCAGTTCATCGGCCAATTCACTAAGTGCATAGGCAAACAGCCTCCGCAGCAATTGAATCCCTCCAATGATTCTTTCAACACACCGCCCCTCCTCAAACAAGCCCATTGTACTCGCAAGACAATCGGAAACACGCATTGATCCCCACTACAAAGGCCGGTCAGCCGCTTCGCGCCTTGCCTCAACTGTGATGAGGAGTGGATAAGGCGGAAGGAAGTAGTCCAAGAGGCTGTTTTAACGACCTTCTAAATGCCGCTAACGATTTCCTGTAATGTTCCTCAGTGAGAGATAGCGAAGCCCTTTTCATTTGGGGGGAACCAGAAAGCTGAGCTGAAAAGAATTAAGCTCAACACATCACCCTCCTATGGGGTTATAATGCGTGTTCTATTCATTCATGGGATATTGTATAGTCCTAAGAACTGTTTTATGTACATCACTTGATGTGCATTATTACATAAATTATATACCCTTTTTGCAATGATTGTTCCATTAAAATATATTAGGATTTAATAATAGATATTTTCAATGAGAGTTCTAATGTATTCATTTCGTCGTTTTCTTTCACTATCAAAAAATGCATGGGCTGTTACCTTAGCACTATAGATCTATTTTTCAAACAGTTTTCAAAGATTTAAAGACGGAATTAAAATTGGTAAAATAATCATAGAACAGGTATTATGTAAATTTCTAAAAATGCTAAGAAATAAGGCGTAAGAATAAAATAAGGCTAGAAAATAAAATTAGAGTTAGTAAACATTTATAGGCTCTACCACCAGCGTGTCGTTATCGTTAATATTGCCGAAATTATCGACAGTCACGTGATGCGCCTCAAACTTAACTACGGGTCCTACCATGAGAGGAGAAAACGACAGAGAGGCGAAAAACTCTACGACACCTCTTATCGAGGGCTGTAGCATTATTTTCAAATTAATAGCTATTGTACATTAAAAAGCGCTCTTAGGAATTACTTTTCAACCTATAGATGAAACAATATTTTTATTTTGCGTAGGAACTATGTTTTCTCTGCGTAGTCATCAGATCTTCCATTGCAAATAGCCCAAATCGCCGCCATTATTTGCTTTGTATGAAATAGATGAAAATTCTATTCATAAAAATACACGTCATTGGGTACTTATTTATGATGGAATATTTTTTCTTTCATTTTTAAAATATATTTTTACAAGGTTCAAGTTTATATTAATACAGTAAAAAGAGTCTGGAGGTAGAATAACCACAGAAGTGATTTCATGTGGATTTCATCCTTCGATTTATAGATGGCAGCACGATGGTGTCGGGAATTCTGAAAAATCAAGATCAAATTCTCGATGGCCTACCGTGGCCTACCACGACGATGTAGTTTTTGAATGTCGACAAATGCAAGCTTTTACCGATTGCAACTGAGTTCGAGAGTATAGGTGTCGAGAAGAAATAACGCTTTTGATTGGTGTAAAAAGTTTTCGTCATCTTGTACGTCAGAAATAGGCGGGGAGTTAAGTTACACTGGCGACACTGGCGTAATTTGAAATGATCACCAACGCAAGGGAAGGAACTCGTTTTTTCATGAGCAAAATTCTCGCCACTCTAAACAAGGGATGATCGTAATAAGATTAAGACGCTTAAAACGAATACCTTTACGAACATATAACGGAGGACAAACTTAAATTCAGGAAATTTTTGTTATCAATTGATTACAATTTTTTAATCGCAAAAAAATAAGTTTTGGATAAAGAACAAAATTTTTTCCCATCACCACTGTGATTATTTCTGATTAAAATTTTTTAAATCAGATAATCATTTTAAAGCTGCTTTTTGGATGCACGATTGTTTTATATATTATCTGAAAAAAAAAACGTATGAGTAATCCTCAATTCTCTTAATAAATAAAACCCACAAATCGACTTTAATTTTTAGTACATAAAACCGGCCCGATTTTTAAGTCGATAATTTAAAAAAAAAGATGTAATGCAAGCCAATTTTACTTTAAAAATACCTTTAAGTATCTCAAAAAACGTGCAATGATAACAGGGTAAACAATTCACATAATTTATAGCGTATAAAAGAGCTCGTTCTCGTGTCGTTAACAAGATATAGACACCTCTTGAGGTGTCGTTGAGTTTTTCACTTTCTCGATACCACTTAACGACAGTTAAAAACTTCCCGACAGTCTGATGGTAGACCCTCTTGTTAAGTGAGCCCATACTCTCGACCTCACTTGAGATCACTAATGCTATTTCCTATGGATAACCTTCCGCGACAGTGTGGTGTCGACAACTTGCTTGCTTCTTCAGCGTTCTCGACACGGAAGAAGTAAGGGTGTCGTTATTTTTGTCGAGAGGCTCGTGGTAGGCCCCCTGGTGAAAATATCAATGTAGAGACCATAATTTAAAATACAAATGATTTTACAAATACAAATACAAATACAAATATAGTCGATCAACTACAGGCTAAAAGCCCAGCAAGGTTGATCCAGTCTATTCAATTCAACCTCCCCCCGATTTCCAGTATTCGTCTACTTTTCTTTTAAACTCGTCCACCCCACTTGAGTTAACTATCGATTCAGGTAATGCATTCCATTTATCCACTACTCTATTAAAAAAATAATGCTTCCTAAAATCCCGTTTAAAACTTGCCTTATTCAATTTTAAACTGTGACCCCTCGTTCTATTACCCGTACAGAAATCTAGTCCCTCTGTGTCCCCTTGTTTTAACATTTTAAAAAGTTGAATCAAATCCCCTCTAGCCCTTCTTTTCTCTAAAGTGAACATATTTAACTTCTTAAGTTAATAACAACTTACTCTTAAGTTAAACTAACACTTTGAAAACCCCACAGTAGTAATAAGAGTAGAAAATGTAAATATGCTAATTTCTTAACTTAGTAATGATTAAATTATAGTAATGATCAAATTTTCCCTTTATTAATTTTAATTCAGTGGTTCCCAAACTATTTTGCTCGTGGAACCCCCCAATTTGTTGCCAATGATCGCGGAACCCTGAATATTTTTTAATCAACGACTTTTCAAAATTTAATATCTGATATTAAATGAAGCAAGCCAACTTACTTAATGTTAAAAAAGTTGTGATTAAGCGAGTTCCAAGAATCATCAGAGGGTCTGGGGATCCTCCCCCAGAAAATTTTTGGAAATTTGACTATAAAAAGAGGGTTTTAACTTGTTTTGGTACACCTAATCCGAATTATGGACATACATTTTTAAGAATTTAATACATATTTTTGGTAGGATTTTCATTTTTTTATGAATAAACTGTTATGATGAATAAACTGTTATTATTATTAAACTGTTTTATGAATTTTTTATGAAAATTTTTAATATAAAAAAACGCCATTCTTATTTTTTTTAAGGAAATAAAATTTGTCACGCGGAACCCCTAAATTTTTCGGAACCCTTTTTGGGAACCACTGTTTTAATTTAATATTTAAAAGATGCTATTTCTATATTAGTATGTTAATTTCCTAGGAACGTACTACTATTTCAGGGTTTAAAAAATCCATTAGTATTTGGAATACAGGTATTGAAATAATGAGAATATCATATTATAATTAAATTCATATTATATAAGAAAGTATACAAGAAAAAGATAAATTAATATTTTCATCTGTAACTTGGGTTTTTCAAAAGTCCCAAACAAAATAGGCAAAGCTTGTAAATGCTTGTTTTTTAAAGATGTTTAAACTAATTGAACAATGCAATTTTTAACGGAAAGCTCGGTGACATCATCTACATTAATCATTAAACAGCGTGAGCCAAATTTAGAGAGTTAAATTCTTTTTAGAATGAAATTTATCTCCCAGCACAGGTATATAATCCCACAACTTATTAAAGGTTTGCATGTTACCTAAACACACAAATCTCCCAACAAGCCCATCAAACCCAGCGCCCGAAGCTCAAACAACCGTCCTCCTTCCCCGTCTAAACCACAAATTAGGAGCTCAGCAACTACCTCCAAGACAGCTCCCCGATACCGCTGATCCAATCTGCATACAAATGGCATTAAATCGCCAACCAATGGCCTTCACCCACATCCGAAGAGACGTCTCTTTCAAAAGAAATCCCCCTCAGGGCCTCTCGACGACATCCAGGGAGGAGGGTGGGGGTGGGATTGTGGATCGGCAAATGGAACACTCTTTTTTCGTACCTGGAATAAGAAAATATAGTACGCGTTTCGGTTCTCTTTTCACGTAGAAGAGAACGTGACAACATCCCCTTAGTAAACATAGTAGTGTGAGTGTCTACTTCTTAGAATGGCTTTACTTCGATGCATTGTTGTTTTTTCCGCAGCGAGATTTAGCGAGATTTATTTAGCAGTTTAATTAATATGAGTGATCATCTTATAATTAACCAGTCTCAAATTATGACAGTTTCTATTCAAATTTACGCCTAAAGTAAACGCAATTCAGTAAAAGGTTTTTCATAGTATCAATACTCGATAATTATAATAATTTCAGTAACACATCTCAAATTCAAGTGTGGCAAATAAAGACTCGATTTTGGAAATCTTTTTTAAAAGGGTTTCTAACTAATAAATTCCGAAGATATAACCATACCTGGAAATGTAGTAACACCTTAATTAATGATATGGTCACAAAATTAATCTTTTAAGTCCCTATGCCAATTATGAATATGAATAACTAATAAATGCAGTAACACCTTAATAAATGATATGGTCACAAAATTCATCTTTTAAGTGCCTATGCCAATTATGAGTATGAAGACAGTATGACAGTAGACAGACATTAAATAACCGAATAAAATACCCAAAAAATACCCAATAATTCTTTCCGTAATCCACAAGGTTTTAAAATTAAAATATATATATATATTTATATATATATATATATATATATATATATATATTACATTAATTCCTTGGTTAGACATATTTTTCGGGTGCATGATTCACTAAAATTATTTCCCTTTCATGTAAGCAATAGTCCATCAACACCAAATGATTTTAAACAACAGTGATTTCTCATTCCTCCGGTCTTTATTTGAAACGCCATGTTACAGTTTTTCTATTTTCTTGACCACTTAATACCACGTAGGGTTTCTTTCGATGTGCACTCTAGTCATTCTCACAACCCATTATTCTTTTACTCTCCATCCTCCATGCGTTCCCTTGGTGACGTGGATGGTGCCAGAGGGCAGAGGGGGCTTTTTTGTCGGTGTCGCCTGTGTGTTTCTTTTTTGGTTTTGGGGCGTTCGTTCCCATTTTAGGTGATTACTCGAAGTGTGCTGTAGAATGGAGTCTTTTTGGAAGTAAGTGACAGCTACAAATAAGAGGATTTGGAATTCTTGGGAAAGGGGAAATTGATTGGTGATGGGTTTGACGTTTTGGAGCTGTGTTTATTGATAAGCTGGTTGGAGGGAGAAAAGTTCTGTCTGTTAAATCATTGTAAAAATTTGTGTGCCCTCATTATTATTTTTAAACAATGGGCAAGGCTGAAAATAATTAATTTAAATTTATTTTGAGCTTGGCTGCCAAAATTTAATTAAAATTCACTTAAACTATCCAGTTTAAATAATTAAATAAGCAAGAAGGACTTTTAAAATATTTGCAAGTAATATCGAGTCATTATATCTGAGTTCCTGGAAGAATGTTTATTTTAATGCATTTTCTGCCTGAATATTTTAAGTTAGTTATTAGTTTTATTTCTACAAAATATGTATTTTGGAGAGTTATGAATATTTATTTATTCAAGAATTTAAAAGACAGTGTGTATAAAAATTATTTAATGGAAAATACTTCGTACATTAAATGTACAATATTTTATTTGAGTGTGTGGTGTCAAAATAAATTGGGTTTATATGAAATTTAAATTAAATTTATATTAGTAAACTTATCTCTCATCATTACTTGTACTTCTTGGCTTCTTCTTCTTCTTCTTTCCAACCACTCATATTATAGGAGAAAAAATATTTACTTTTAAAGAACATTCGCCCAAGTCATAACATTCCGTTGTTATCTAATTGATTACAACATTAAATTTGAAAGATAATGGTTTTCCAAAAAGGAAAATAAGACAATATTTTTCAGACCAAAAGTAAACTCATTTTAAAAAATAAAATATTTGTTTTCAAATAATAAAGAAAATGCATATCATACCAACCTTCCGTAAAAGTACGAATAACAAATCATCAGAAGAAAATGAGAACCGATATTACCTTTCTGCACGCCATACTATTTAATCATAAAGATAAAAAAATACCAATTTCATTGAGTATCGAACAAGTAAGTTTCCTTTTGTAAGTTCTACATTTCTTTTTCTCAAACTGATCCCGTACACTTTACAAATCATTCGCTTCAAATTACACAATACCTTAAACACTCATCTTCGAAACCTCCTCTCAAAATTCTTATTTATGGAGTATCATTATAGGGATCGGATTTGGAATTCCGAAGTTGTTAGTCTTCAGAGACACTGTCTAATTATGCCCACCGAACACCGCATCGGAAAATCGACGAAAATCACGATGATTTGAAAGTCATCAACACACTTAACCCGAGTGCTACTTTGTCCCAATGGTAGTTACTACTAGAAGAAGAATGTGCTAAGCCTAACGCGCAGTTCTCTCTGAGAAATTACATAATAAATCGATACGTCTGTTCAAGGAAGACTAATTGCATAAACAATTAGAGGGATTATGATAATGTTAATTGGGTATTTTTGCAGTTTCAGGAGACAATGTGTAAAGCTTGATGGAATTTCGTTTTTAAGATTGCTTTTGAGTGAGAGTTAGTTTTGTGTAGGGGTAAATCTCTCATTTGAGTATTTCTTTCATTTAAAGGGATTTAATTACAACGCTTGTTTAGCTTATTTTTATCTTGCTGAGTAGGATTTTATGTGTTTCAATTTAAAACAGTTTATATCCGATGTTTATTTCTACAAGTATGCATAAATTAAAGTGAATGAAACATTCTTTAAAAATTAATCCACTGCTCTAGGATAATAATTATTGGCTCTATTTTGTTATTGGGGACCACTTTCCATACTCAAAGGTATTGTTTTTAATGACCGTAATATTTCCTCTAAAAAAGCAGTTTCTCTCTATTCTAAAAAAATGTTTTGCCATGCAAAGTTGCAAGAATGTTTTGCCATGGAAGATTTTTCTAACTCTTGTTTTTTATTTAATTTTCATGTTCCCTTAATCTAAATCGCGTTTAGTCTGTCCAATGTATGAAATTCCGCATTGATATGAAATTTTATAAATCCCACAACGATTAAATTTATATATAGGATTTTTAAGATTGTCAAAACAAATCCTGTTAATAGGAGAAAATACAATATGAAAACTAAACTTTTTAAGTACCTATATTAGAAATATTACTTTAATATATTACTTTATAATACTTTATTTTGTAATTATAATATAGTACTTTTAATATACATTTTTTAAGTTTTTATGTGCAAATAAACGTTGTTCTTCTATTTTATCTTGCTAAGATAAGTAATTACCCTCAGGGGCTCATTTGCTCTTGAGTGAATGAGTACGTGGGGTGGCGTCCCCGAGGTACCTTAGCTACCCAGTGTCCGGGGGTATAGCTGGGCACCCCTGCCTCTAGGGGGTTTATAAATATGGAGGCCTGGTCCTCCAGGTTGGGGGTTGGGCGTTGGGCTAACAACCCAACCCCGTAAAAACCCTATTGTTATGAAGTCTCAAAATGGAATTAAACGGGCTGTCTCAACTGGTAAACGGACTGGAAACGATAAAAGGAAGAGAGATTGGAATATAGCAACTTGGAATGTGAGAACTATGAAGAAACCAGGAAGAATGAATGAAATAGCGAATGAAATGTTGAAATATAACATAGAATTAATTGCCTTGCAAGAAATTAGATGGAATGGGCAAGGGAGAATTGATAAACCTGATTATACTATGATTTATAGTGGAGCAGAGGGAAACCACTCTCAGTACGGAACAGGATTTATGATCTCAAAGAAAACACGAAGAAGTTTAATTGAATATGCAGCAATTGATGAAAGAATATGTAAACTTAGATTAAAAGGAAGGTTTAGAAACATAACTGTTATATCTGTACATGCTCCGACTGAAGATAAAGATGAAAATTTAAAAGAGGATTTTTATAGAAATTTGGAAAATACACTTAATGAAGCACCAAAATATGATATGAGGATAATCTTGGGTGACTTTAATGCAAAGATTGGGAAGGAATCGTACTTAAGAGATGTAGCAGGAATTTATACTATACATGATGAAACAAGTGAAAATGGTAACATGTTGGGGCAGTTTGCTGCTCGGAATAGGTTGCATATTAAAAGTACAATGTTTCCGCACAAAAAAATACATTTGGGTACTTGGCGAATACCTGGCACAGATGAAACAAATCAAATTGATCATGTTTTGACTACAATAAGACACTCAACATCGATAATCGATGTGAAAACGTGCAGAGGACCTAATTGTGACTCTGATCACTATTTAGTTAAAACAAAAATTCGAGAACGACTTACTAATATCAAGAAAGAACTTAACAAGAAAAAGCAATGAAATGTTGATAATATTGTAAACAACCACAATATAAGGAAAGAATATCAGGATGAATTAAAAAGGAGATTTGAACAAGACAGTGATATTGAGGAGCAAATGGATATTAACAATCACTGGTGCAAAGTTAAAACACTATTCATTGAAACCGCTGAGTTAAAAATAGGTGAAAGAACAAAAATAAAATATAAGGAATGGTTTGATGAAGAATGCGTGAATGCTATTAAAGTCAAAAATGATGCTAGAAAAGCAATGATACAAAGAGAAACAAGAAGTAACTATGAGAGGTATAGAGAGAAACGTAGGGTTGCAAATAAAATCTGCAGGAAAAAGAAGAAAGACTGGTTAAAAGAACAAATACTAGAAATTGATTCATTACAAAGACAAAATGAAAGAAGAAAACTATATAAAGCAATGAGTTTTCAAACCAAAACATTTCAACCAAAAATTAATGGCTGTAGAAGTCAAGATGGTAAATTATTAGCTTATTTTCGATTCCTACATGAAGAACGCAACAGTGTACCGATCGACCAATAGGAGTGTGCTTTAGCTCCTCCTCCTTCAAAAAAAAGAGACCACAAACCACAACAAGAACACGCTTTTGGTTTATGCTTTTTTGTTTGTTCAAATACCTATTTTTTTTGTTATTATGATGGAGAATGAAATGGAGTTCTCTTCAGATACAAATTTCATTGAAAAAAGAAGATTTGGTAAAAGTAAGACTTAAAGTTAAAGATAAATATGAATTTATGGTGTGGCTAAAGGTATTATGATGATTACTTCTGAAGTTTTTATCATTCATTTTTAAAGTGAATTCATCATTTGAGCAGATTGAGATAATTCAGAGTAGGGTTTTTTTTGCGATTTTTTAAATAAGTTATTACACAAAATTTTTCCTAATTTAAAAATAAGATAATATTTTTTCCTATACATGCTTGTCTCTGCATTTAGAGATGCTCAGCTAGGCATGTAGGAAGCAAATTAGATGTAAATTAAAAGAAATCATGAACATATTTTAAATATAGGGGAGAGATGGGTACCTGAAACATATTTTAGTAAATTATTTTTCTATTCAATGATATTACTTATTCAAACACACCTAATGTATATATTAAATAAAACTAATTCAAATAAGTTCCTGACTTTCATGAAATGTTCCTGTTCAAGTGACTGATTAGTTGATTGTTTGGCAAGTTTTATTTCTTATCAACATTTTGGTAAGGGATTTAATATTGATTTGATACTTAAACAAATCTTAATTGTAAAGCTAACATCACAGATTTTTCTTTGTGTTACATATAGTTATGTTTTAAAAGTCGCATGTAGACTACTATATAGTACAATGTGTATTTAGAAAAAAAGTTTCATTTAATGCTCATTTATATAATACTTATGAAGTCTAGTTTTCTCTTAAAAATTGCTAATTTATAAAGGAAAGTATGTGTCAAGATTTACATTAGTTGTCTGATATTATAAGCACTTCATTATTTATATTGTACCTACAAACATTATAAAGTTAATTTTCACTTAAAATGATTGTTCTTTTGAAAATTGGTCACACTGAAGTTGTGGGATGAGCGTTATTAAGCATTTTGCCTCAATAAAATTATTAAAATTAATCATTACTTGGCTACTTTCTCTTTCAGTTTATTCGGTTCAATTCCCTTAACGTTCCCGCTGAATATTGCAAAGCTTTTTTGTATGCTATACATACAGATATCAAAAAATTATACTGATTTTTATTGATAAACAGAATAGTTTATTGATTTCACTAAACATTTTAACCTATGAGTTTGAAATTAGTAATATTTCAACTTTTTGGTGCTCAAAAGAACATTACAGTATTTAGTAGGGTCGTAAATGGAATTGAATCCCGTTTATTCATATCTAACTCTCAAATTCTTATCTTTGCATGAATATATAACTAAGAAACTAACATGGCATTAATTAAAAATAAATGAAGCACAAATGTCCACGGTATCTTAAGAAGGATCTTTATTAAATTAACAAGTCATGTTTTTTACCCATAAGCCCAATAATTCATAAAATTAAAAACAATCAAGACATCTCAAGTTTTATAAAATGTAGGGTTAGACTTCAGTATGTCCTGCCAAATATTGCCAAGCTGTTTTAAAATTTAAGTATTAGAAAGATCTCAATTCAAAGCTAATCAATTAAAATATCTACAATTATATCAATGAAAGTCAAAAAAGGTAGAAACATTCGAATATTTTTCATCTAAAATGACTAAGCAATATTAAACAGGACAGTCTACATAATAAATATAGGGAATGATGAAGTTTGCAGAGTTATTGGTACTTTAAAATAAGCCAGACACAAATCTAGATCACTGGATTTATTGATAATCTTTCACTGTTAATGTTAAAACATAAAACAGTTAAAAGCTTCCTGCTAGTTAAGATATTTACATTTATATCATCATATAAAATACTTACAGTTAATAACTTTCAGCAGAAAACAAAGTTTTAGTTCCCATTTTCTATTTAAACATTTTAATCACAAAAAATACAGTTTATTGTTTACAACTTTACATATCGTCTATAAGAACTGCAGTAAACCTTTAGAGAGAATTCTCGCATCAGTAATTTATTCAACTAAGATGTAATTAACACCCGTAGTCTTTACTGCGACAATCCCTGAGCTGCATATTAACATTAATATATTATTTTGAGTATACTTTTTACTGTTTATAGCGCTCAATAGTGTGATCCACAATGTAAACAAAAGTCTCGACCGTCTCGACTTCGAATAGACTCGTTTCCTCGCGGCGGCTTTGCCCTGTAGATGTAGTGAAGGGAGGAGCTAAAACGAGTAAACAAGCAATCCTATTGGTCGATCGGTACACTGCTGCGTTCTTCATGTAGGAATCGAAAATAAGCAAATTATTAGGTGAGGAAAATCTAGTAATGGAAAGGTGGACAGATTATTTTAAAGGTTTATTAACAGAAAATGAGAGTGAAGAGCTAGAAGATGAGTTAAATTATGGGGAAGATCAAGAAACAGTTGAGGAAGATCTTACACCAACTATAGAAGAAATTGAGAATTGTATCAAGAGAATGAAAAGCAATAAAGCCTCAGGAACAGATAACATCAATGCTGAATTAGTAAAATATGGGGGAAACACAGCAGTTAAAGTAATATCTGAATTAATAAATAAAATATGGGCAACAGAAATAATGCCAAATGAGTGGAATGTAGGAATTATTTGCCCTATATACAAAAAAGGTGATAAGTTTGATTGTAAAAATTACAGAGGGATAACTTTACTAAACACAACATACAAAATATTCTCAAGTCTGTTAGCAGACAAAGTAAAGAAATATTCTGAAAAATTTCTGGGAGAATATCAATGTGGATTTAGACAAAACAGAGGAACTGTAGATCAGCTTTTTGTGGTCAGACAGATTATGGAAAAGTTTTATGAATATGATATTGATTTATATATGCTTTTTATAGATTTCAAGCAAGCATTTGACAGCATAAATAGAAAACAATTGTATAAAGCAATGCACAGATTTGGTATACCAGCAAAAATAATAAAACTTACAGTAATGACAATGAAAAGCACTATGGCCAGTATAAATATAGGTGGAAAAACTGGAGATACATTTAGGTTTAACAAAGGTGTTAAGCAAGGTGATTCGTTATCAGCTGTGCTGTTCAATATTGCCTTGCATTCTGCAATCATGTCAATTGATCAACGAGGAAATATATTTACCAAGACGACACAAATCTGTGCTTATGCAGATGATATCCTAATTATTGCAAGAACAAAAAATAGACTAATACAAACTGTTAAGGAACTTATGAATTGTGCAAGTGAAATAGGTCTAGAGGTGAATGAAACCAAAACAAAATTCATGATTATGTCAACCTCTAAAGAGAGAAGACAGATACAGAACCTAAAAATAGATGATAAAATTTTCAAGGGCACCAACTCGTATACTTATCTTGGTAATGAAATAAACAATAAATGTGAAATCCATGAGAGTATAAACAAACAGATACAAAATGGAAATAAAGCAGTTTTTGCAAATAGTAGACTACTAAAAAGTAAATTATTATCTAGAAATTGTAAGGTGCAGATATATAAAACCCTAATAAGGCCAATCATAACATATGGTTCTGAAACCTGGGTGTTATCTAACAAAGATGAAATTATGTTAAGAACATTTGAAAATAGAATAATGAGAAGAATCTTTGGAGCCATATACGAAAATAACACATGGAGGAAAAGGTACAACTATGAAATAGAAAGGCTGATTAAAGGGAAAAATATTATAAGATATATTAAAGCTATGAGAATACAGTGGATTGGACATGTGGAAAGAATGAAGGAAACTGACATGTGCAAAAAAATTATGAGTGGAAAACTATATAGTAATAGGAAACGAGGAAGACCTAAACTAAGATGGCTGGACCAAGTTGAAGAAGACCTAAACAAAATGAAAATAAAAAATTGGAAAAGGAAATCAGGAGAGAGGGCAAGGTGGCGTTCTATAGTAGAGAAGGCCAAGGCCCACCAGGGGCTGTAGAGCCGTGCAGAGAGAGAGAGAGAAAGATAAGTAATTTTACTAGAAACTCAAATTATTTTTAATGTTTGAGATTTATATTTATTTCGTTATGAAGTATTTTATTTTAGGGTTAATTTTAAGCGTAACGTTGACGAATAAGTTTAACAATCAGGTATTCTTTACGGCATTGATCCTTGCATTTAGGTCTTGATCGCTTATCAGAGTAAGATATTTCCGGGTACCAAAGGAAATTAATCTTTTCTCGTGTGTAGAACTAGTATTAGCTGGTAAATCCTTATTCTAAAGTCAAAGGCCACCAACCCTTCTTACGAAACTACTGATCTCCAATCCATTAACATAAGCCTTTCCATGTTATTTGGAGTTAAAACAACTACTCTACACAACCTGTTATAATTAGACTCTCAATGTAAATTAGTTTCTAGGATAAGCTAGGATGGAATGGAATTATTTTGTAACAAATATTTTCTCTTAACATAACGACAACAATAATGATTCCTGATTCGCGTTTTTAATTTTATTCATGTTGTTGAGGCCTCAAATGTCTATTATTGTTTGAAATTTTTCATTTGATTGTGAACTGTATTGACCTTTAAGATCCATCCCCCATTAAGTTAAAAAATATATTGTTGTTTTTAAATGTACTGAAATAAATGAATTTAAAATAATATATATTTTTTTTTAATATTAGATACTTTCAAATAGTCTCAATTGTAAAAACTTGGTAAGATTTGAAATACATAATTATGTTAATTAAAAATTACGTATCTTAACACACAAGTATTCAAAGAAAATACTAATATTTTTGTTAACTAACTGATTAGAATCGATTTCCAGTTATGTGTTTCCAAAAAGAGATACGTGTCCCACGACATTTGTATTGTCTTTGTATCTTAAAATATGTTTTTAAAATGAACTTGAGACGCTTAAAAATCTAGAAAACAAGAACCATTAAATTAAATGTCCTGTAACTTTACATGAGGACCTTTGAATGAGGGATAAAATAAAGGAAGAACATAAAATTCACTTAAATACTCTCCAATTGGTAGAGCTTTTCCAATAAACAGAGTAATCCCATTTATTTTACCGAGAAACTGCTGTAACTTTAAACATTGGCAACACTTCAAAACCTTCCATCGGCTTTTGGGTAATAGAGCATTTTCAATCACATGACTCGGACCTAACAACGGCCTTAGCAACAGAAGATGTTACAGTTTTTTGCCCTACAGAGGTTAACAGTTACAGAAAATAGCTGGTCGTGCAATTCTTCTATTAGAGAATTTGCAATCACGTGATCCCATACCTAAAAACCGCCTTAGCAACAGATAAACAACGGCCTTAGCAACAGTTAAAAGTCCTACAGAAGGTACACAGTTAAAAGAAAATAACCGGTTGTGACGTCACCTGCAAACACTCTATACCAAGACCCTCTTCTATATATAGAGGGTCTTGGTAATATTCACCTAAGTGCACTTTCTGAGTCACTGGATTATTCTGCACCTGCACATCATGTTGAGCCAACAATTCTCAACAATTTTGTAGAAAACTAGTAATTTGTAGAAAAGCAATCCAAACTGCAATCTCTGAATGTGTTATAGTATCTCGAAACCAGGAAAAAGCAGATTGGAATTTTAGGCGAGGTAATGACGGCATAACCTAAGAGCCTACACGATTCTGGTATGGAATGGAGTAGAAACCTTCGGCACCAGTCACCAGGTAGCTTGCGCCAATCCATCGCTGGTGCAGAATAAATTGGCGTCTTTAGTGCGAGTGACTCGACTTGTTCCTCTTGCTGAGGGAAAATGGCGGCTCGTAAATCAACTGACGCGGATGAGTGGACTTTTTTCTTGTGAAGATAATGGATCTTTGGCCGTTTTGGGGAATTAGTGGAGGGTAATGGGTTGTTGGAACGGTTGTTTTCGCGAATTAAGGTGTGGATGGTGAATGGCAGAGGTTTAGGGATCAGGATTTTAGACAAGAGGGGGTAATTCAGAGATAGGTAATGAAAACTAAATTAACTACAGAAAAATTGAATTAGAGAATTAAGGGGAACAAAGGAATTTTCAAAGAGAAACAAAAAAAGATTGTGCCACACGGATGTATTGAAATTTAAAAGAACAAATGGATGACACATAAAAATTAAAAAATTGAAAATATTAAAATTTTTTAACAAATGATTAGCTAAATAAAGTATTGCATTATCCCAATAACCTAATTTCAGTTCGTTTAAACCAAATGAGAATGCATATTTTAAAGCTTGTTGTTGTTTCTAATGCCAATTAACTATAACTACTTAAACTTAATACTTATACTAACTATACTCGTCTCTAACATATGTCTAACTATATGTCCCGTCTTTCTTAAAAAAGTACTTCGTACAACTCCGTTATCAATATCGTTAGAAATCACAGAAGTAATTACATGCCAAATATTCAAATGGAACAACATTTTTATAGCTGTCATAAATATAACAGCATGTATTAATAAGATAATTTGCAAATCTAGGAGATATTTTTGTTACTTGGAAACCAAAACAGCTAACAATTTTAAACGGAATTGTAGTAAGTACTTTTACACCTACACTAGTCTTACTCAGAAGACATCATCTTTAAATTTTTAAGCCTTTCTAAATTATTCATAAGTATTTATTTCTTTTGTATTGATGTTTGGCTCAAATTTAATACTTTATTTTTACTCTTAAGTTAAATATTTTTAAAGCATCTTAAAAATACATTTTATTGTTAAAATTTAGTTTAATTTGAAGTAGAATTCGTTATACACTCTTCCCTAACAAACTGAATACTAGTTTTAAATTTTACTAAATTTGTGTAATAAATAAAATACTTTGGTTAGAAAACATAATGATTTAATTTTAAATAATAGTAGAATCCATCTTGATTCAAAATACGTTCCAACCGTAATAGCTCCCTGTTTCTAAAGTTAATAGCTAAAAATATTGAAATCTTACACTTTCGTGAACAAAAATTTTCAGGATTCATTAAAGCCTTCAATTTCTCAAATGATTTTATTCCTCACTATTCGTTAAAATTCCATGACAAATTTCAGTTCATTAAAAAAACCCTCGACATTTCCTTTATTCATCCCAAATCGTAATAGTAAACTTCCATCTCGAGAGAGCATTCGCTTCGAATCATAAAAATATTTTATGTATTCTAATTTACAAACATGCCTCTCAGTCCAAACCATTTTTTACCTTTTGATGAATTCAATCTTTCGATAAATAATTATCTTGACATTTGCATTTTGTAATCTGACAGAATTTAATTGCTTTCAAGCTGGAAAATATTCAAACATTAATTAAGCAAACCATTCTTTTAAAGCTCATTCCAAGGCTGGATTTCCAGGGTGAATTTCATTTAATTTATACCTTTGAGGAGATGAACTGACTTTTAATCAGCCTTGATTATACTCCCATTTTTATTGATTTTCTCATTGAGCACGAGGGAGTAGGTTGTATACTCATCAAAGAAATGTTTGCTCGTTAAAATAATTCCTAAAATTCGTAATTATTCAAACAAAGGAATTTTACATTTGAAAAGGACGAGGGTAAACAGCCGACTATTCGGCAATTGGATTTTTTTTTATCGCTGTTGATGTATTAGATTCATTTGAAATAAAACAATTCTTTTGTTAAAAATAAAGAACTATGTTTAAAGCTATCTTTTATAACCAATAGAAAAAAGTATATTTATTGCTTCTAAACCATATATAAATTTTCCCTCAGCAGAAAATTAGTGAAAACTGAAAACATAGATTCATTGACTTGAATGCATTTTGAAATTAACTTCTCTTAAAAAATTAATTATATCCAATACTTGATATAAAACTAGAAATCATAATAAATTGAAAACAAATACATTGATTCTTAACTATGAAGATTTATCTTTTATAACGGAAATATGATTTAATAAATAAACAAATAGTTTTAATCAATTCCTCAAAGGTTTGCGCACAATGGTATTTCTTAAGTTTCAAATTAAGAGGTAATATACCATATTCAAATAAACAAATATACCATAATCTACTTTTTTTCTCAAACAAAGAGACAGTAAAAAGAAAACCGTAAATATGATGTCCGAAATTGTATTACAAGCAGGCCCGTGCTGGCCAGGGGGACGTGTATATTTTGGGATTTTTTATGTTTCGACTATGGTGAGCTTTAAGTTAAAGGAGTCTGGGGAAACTCTGAATAAACGCAGTAGTTCAGTTAGATTTAGGAGGGTACATATGTTGCTAAGGTGATTACTAGGTGTGGGGTCACATGATTGCAAATGCTCCAGAAAAAGAATTCCACGGCCAGTTTTTTTCTTTTAACTGTTAACTGCTGTAGGTCACAAATCAAATATCCTGATACCCACCTAAAGCGCCCCCTGGCCAGCAAGGGCCTGATTACACGGGCAGTTATGTTCTGTTTGAGAGTATATAAAACTTAATTTGTTTATAACATATAATTAAATGAATAATTTTAAGTAAATACAATAAATAGGACCGAAAAGCCGAATAAATAATAATTTCTTATAAAAAATTATTTTGTAGTTTTTAAAGTATGATTAATTTAAATATTTTGACATCTTGTATACAAAAACCAGTATAAGTTTATTTATGATGCTAAACATATCGATAGCCTTTCGCTGTATTAAAAAAAATAGTTTTGATCGATGGATACCCTACTGATAGCTATATGATAAAAGGAATCACATTTATTAAGTATCTATAAAATACGAATGATAAAAAGATGATTTTCAATTCATTCCATTAAACTTCTGCATCCTTAAATGATTACTTAGAAACACCATTATTATCTTAAGAGCTCTTTTATATACTCCCCAGACCACAAGGCAAAAAATTCCACTCCGGTCTCTTCAATGGTGCAGAAGATTTTTATGCCCGAATATAGGCGGTGAATTAAAATACAAAAGTTAAAAGAAAACAACAAATAGAAGCGACGTTTCCGAAAATTTGCATTTACGCTTAATGCATCACCAAACCACCATGGCGGGGGGAAAAACGTTAACAGAATGAAACATTGTGATTCCATCGGTGCAAAAAGTATTAGCTAAATTAAGTGTGTTACCGAGAATCAGGGAATGTGTTATTCCATTTTTGACTGTAGGGCGCCATTTTTTATTCCAGCGGCCATTGGCACGTTCTTTTTCCAGTCAAGTGTTCCGCTGACTTAGAAGTATTCTTTGATGTTTTAAACTAAGCAAAGAAATCCCGGAAAAGAATTGTTCGAACAAACGCACAAAAGAAAGGAACACACGAAATGTGCTTCATTTCTTTTTCCACTTCGGAGTTCAAAGAGTTTTGTAACGACATATTCTGGGGGAGTAATTTTTGCGTTTCGTGCTGTTTTCGAACGAGTTGTATAACGAACACAATTGTCCCGGCTAAAATGGAAAGCGGTGAGTGGCTCGTTTACCGCTGCCTGATTCTAAAGACCGAGAATTTGAATTCTAATAAGCTGAAGTGCTTGACATTTAAGGGAAAATGTTTCAGATCGTGACGTTTATGTTGCTGGCTTTGTTACGTGTGCAAATACTTAAACTCAATTGATGTCGTTTCGAAAACTCAGTTTGCTTCTTCTTTTATCCAAAACTCATGAGCATTAAAAGAGGGAAATGTATTAAGTGTCACTCGTTTGTGAATTTATTTAGAACTATTATAATTTTAAATAAAGTTCATTGAAATACCTGACATTTGGAATTTTTATGCCATTCATTTGTCAAGAAAGATCACTCAAAGAAGTCCTCTCTCATAGCCACACTTATATAGTAGGTATCATAAAATCTCTAATTTAATTAATTAAATTCTCTATACCAGGCATGTGCAAACAAAGCATGTGGCTTCACAGGTCTCTTTCTTTGGCGCAATAAACCATAATAATTGATTCCAAAAACTTGAAATTTTGAGATAATTAGTTAATAACACCTATTTTATATAAATACATATTTAAGACCTTTCGAAAGTGAATTACCAGAATAAATGTATTAATGTGAAATGAATTCACCAATTAATAAATTATTAACGCATCCTATTAAGAAGTTTATGAAACCTTTTGAATCTCAAAAGGTATATAGATAAATAGATATGTCATTAATATAATAAATAATATCATTTACAGAATGCTTTGAAAATACATATTTGGAGGTACCACCTTCACTTTTATTAAATCACTAATTAATCGCTAATTAAATCACTTGGGCCCAAATCACAGTTATAGTTGAGGTCCTGCCCAATATAAATAACTTATGAAATTGATCGCAGCACATGCAGGATCAAATGACTCCTACAGAGTCGCATGTGGTTTTTTTTGAACCCTGGTTTGCAATATCATAGACTAAAACTGAACAACCCATAAATATCTAACACACACATACAACTCATCCCCGATTCCACCCACGCTCCAAACTTGTCCTCCTCCTCCTCTCAAACCGAGATGACCACGCGGAGGCTGAAAACGAAACCAAGCATCGATCTCAACCATAGGGGTGATATAAGAAGAGAGACAGCTTCGGTATGGCTACCCAGTGGGCCAAATGGTTAAGTGGCAAAAAGAAATCCTCGAGATGAGGAGTCCTACTAATGAGTGGGAAAACCACCAAAAAAAGAATCGGAAATTTGTACATGCAAGAAAACATTTTTCGCCAACATTTTTCGCTTTTTGTATGTATCTTTATTAATAGGGTGATTACATCTTAAATTGCAAAGAATTATAATTTTTTACTTAAAAAATACATGCTTTAGAATAATTTTTTTATTTTTGTTGTATTTTTCACGGTTTTTGTCCTTTTGTTGGCATTTTTTGCCTTTATTTGAACTTTATGATACGCGTTTCTTTATAACGTCTGAAACTTCAAACAATAATTAAATTACAGAAAATAACAATAACAATTCAGTTATTTTACTTATTTTTTTATAATTAAAGTGCTTAGTGTTCACTAGTTGATATACCCGGCCTTGGAGGGGTATAATTCATTAGTTTATTTTTAAAGTTCCATGAAGTTGCATGTCTGCTTTAGCAGCTCCCTATCATCTCGCCATTATCTATTCCAGTGGTTCTTTAACTTTTGGATTACGGAGGCCCCCTTTATATAACAGCCAGACATCACGGCCCCCCAAGATTTTGAACACCCAGAGCAGTAACCAGACTTGTTTCAGGTGGTTGACTCAAAGTTATTCCTAAGGTACCCCATAATATTCCATATTTATGCTAAAATTTTACAATTAGTTCAAGTAATAATAGGGGGCATGGGTGTCTCCCCCAGAAAAACTTTGAGAATTCGCCTCATAAAGGGGTGTTTTGTTTTAGTTCATTTTGAGACATTTTTAGTTACACCCAAAAAACAGCTCCTTGTAAACCGCAGAATTTTCAAGGAAAAAATAGTATAAGTATCAGACAAAATTTAGAGGGGTTCTGGGGTCCTCCCCGAGAAAAAGTTTTGAAACTTGCCCTTTTAAACTTAAACTTTTTATCTTATTTTGAAAATCTTTGGAAAACTCTCAAAGGTAACTTGAGTGTTCCCCAAAATTACCCGCGGACCCCCAAGGAAGGCGCTTTGGCCCCTGGAGGTCCGCGGACCACAGTTTAAGAATCACTGATCTGTTCAATATTGTATCGAACGTGAAATGTGGATTTTAAAATTTTTTTAATTCAAATAATAAAACAAAAACGGTCGCCAAGCAGAGATAAAGATGGAGAAATGTTCTTGGGAAAGCCTTGGCCCACCCTGGGCTGAGCTAGAGAAGAAGAAGAATAAAACAAAAAATGGTCGGTTCTGGGAAATATGTTTTATTTAAGTTTTCAACGAAAAATTAGTTTTCACTTTTCTTCGATAATTCCTCCAAACCACATTCCAGTAAATACTCTTGAATCTTTGAAAACATTCTTATTTTTCCAAGAAAACTGAATAAAAACATATTTACAAACACAGATATATCCAACGAATTTACTCAAAAGGAAATCGTGGTGCCAGTTGTCGGAGTTTTTCTTCTTTCTTCCACTATCAGTTCCCCAAAAGAATTTCATTAAAATAGCATATATTTCTCAGAATACGAAAGAAAATTTTGCATTTTAAGAAGCAATTCAAACCGCTTTATCGAAATCTTACTTTTTTTAAATGGAAATACCCACATAGTATTCTATAGCCTTCTCAGAAATCCCTAAACATCTTAAATGAAAGCATAAACCCTGATTTATCAAGAATATCTCTATTCTAAAAAAATATTTTGGTGAACGATTTCCAGAGAAAAAGTTTTTAATTTCTGATCCGTATAACACATTTTTGGTATCAAACTGTTCGGATTCTTTTGAGGATGTTCAGTAAGCCATTAGAATTTCTAAAAATATTATCAATTTTAAAATATTTCCATTTTTTTAGAATATTTTAATCATTAGAATATTTCCAAGAACATCCATTTCAATTTTTAGATTACGGATAAGGTCGCATTTACAAAGCAAGTATTGTCAAACAATTTTAATTATACATCCAATCACAACGACCAATTGAAGCCATATTTTATGATGAAACAAGTTTTTTTTACGTTTTTAAAATGTACTTTAAAGTACTTTCCAATTTAAATATCATTCTAAGACTGATAAAAGTATTCTAAAAACTTACAGATATGATAGACCATACTAAATATAACGCATTTTGTGTGAAACTTATAATTTTAATCTAATAATTGAAATTAATTGTAAACATTGAGTGTCATGTATATTTTGTCTCTTATTATTTTCAGTGGCTTAAAATGTATTGTTTAACAAGTCTAGGTTTAAACAAATATATACATAGGTTGACAATTTTTCTGCTGATTATTTTATCAGAAGTACCTAATGTGACGTAATACCTGCACCTCCCTTTTTGCATTTGGTTCCGGTTCTTGACTAAATGAAACGCCGTCATGTTTGTCTGTCTGGGTTTCGTCATTTGGTAAAACCGGATCGCCGCACGGCAACCAAACACAAAAATGGAAACGGTATTAACCGCTAGGCTGGTACGTCACCGCACATTAGTGAAAAAATTATCGAATTATTTAGAAAAAAAATATTCACCAAAGTTTTTTCTTTATTTTCATTAATTTTAAAGCACCTTGGTATTTCTCTCCGATGTTAAGGGAAAAATATTAGGGAAAAATTCTTCAATTATGTAATTTATTATAATTATATTATACCCTTCTATTCCTATAACCAATGAAAGTGCATCAATGGGTTTGATAGATATGAGGAAATGACCATACTCTCGGCTCCAATGGGCGCAGATGTTAGAAGCATTTTCTATATATATACCACCTCTATATGGTCTTAACCTCCTTCTTGAGGATGAAGAGGAGCAAAAGAAACAAATGCGTTGTATCTTCTCCAAAAAAAAAGAAGGGAAAAAACTGTGACCAGCCAAGTGAGACTGAACTAGTGCGACTGTTCTGGCATGGTATTCCGGAAACCGGTTCTGCTTCTTGTTTCCCCTATGCATTTTCTTTATTATTTTATGGAGGGGAGATCTTCTCCTAAAGCAGAGTTCAATTTGTTTCCGAACATAGAATATAATCGAAAAATACGACCTGAATGATTGAGGTGCAATGCCGTAGAAGAAGATCGTGCTTCGGGTGTGAAGGAGTTCTGTTTCATATTGGAGAGATATGGGTTGGAGCAATTTTTATTTGTTTGTTTGATTTTTAAAATGTTTACGTGTTTAAATATGTTTGTAATATATTGAACAAGGAATCACTTATTTATGGTTGGGATAGGTTTAAAAACCAGAATTTTGCCTTTCTTATGAGATAATTTAAACATATGAATAGTTAATTCTGATATTGTGTTTAAAATTTTAAGGATACAAGTTCTTTGATGGCAAAGCAAATATGAAATTCAATTTTTAAAACGGCTTTACACAAAATGAGGTATTTTTATGAGTGAGGGATTTGCTTAATTTTATACTTTATGGTTTAAAACTCCCAAAGTTCTGATTTTTAAGTTTAAAAATGCGTTTCAAATAATTCAAAATTCAATTTTATTTTTGCCAAAAGTCACGTGATCAGAAAACAGACTTTTATTGAATGTGACATCACAGCCCACGATAACCATTGTGTTTACTATTTTCATGTGATCAGAAAACGGGCTTCTATTGGATGTGACGTCACAGCGCAAGATTTGTGATTCTTAAGTGTTTTCGCGCCCAAACAAATACGAAATGTAAAAAATTTATATCTTAGAAACTAGGCTACGAAAATACTTGATTTAAACGTCATTCTTCATGTTTTTTTCTCAACTTTTAAATAAAATTTAATCTCAAAACGTGAAAATACCTCATTGAATGCATGTAAAATATTGTATGGTAAAGAGTGAAATGTTTTTTTTTTTTAATCTTTATTTTATTATACTTTTAAGTGTTACGCGCGTATTTTGTTATTCAAAATGTTTCTTCATCCTAGCAGGCAACATTAATCCATTAATTGTGTTTTCTTTATAAATCCACTTTTGTTCTGTTAGTTCACAAAAAAATTAACGTAATTTAATTTGAAGAAGATATTACCAATAACCAATAAATAATATAATTTACATTCTTCATTTTCTATAAAATCTTTTCTAGAAAATATTCTTCATTCTTTATAAAATCAGGTCCACAACTTAAATGTGGAAAAAGTGACTCCAGATGACGAGATACTGGAAAGAAAAGAATGAGTCTTACTTAGTGGCAAAGTAAAAAAAGAAATTGAAGGAAAGGACCATGTCACAAAATCCCAAATTTCTCCCCGCACTACAATTAACTCTGTCAATATACTACGTCACTCAGTCCATCCACCGTTGCCACTCCACTCGAGCAAAAAAAAAACCCACTCTCTTCATCGTTATGTATGAGACCAGTGACGCAATTGAAAATAATGGCTTAACGATACTTCTGATTTATGGGCAAAGTTTTGTTTCTGTCACAGAGGGCGAAAATATGGAAGAAAAGGTACGATGCTGATTTATCACGTGACCAAGGAAGAGTACTTAAAAGGAAGATAAATCACCTTTTAGTCGAGTTGAAGTGGCCATAAAATCGCCTCATTTTTAATAATCGTTTGATAAATAGCTGAAGAATGTGTTAATTCGGATGGAGGAATTAACGCAAGAGAGTGAGGAAAGTTAGGGAATTTATGGGGTTGTCTTAAGGAGTGGATTGTTTTGTTTGTGTCGGATGTTTGTGAAAAACGTCAACATTCTTAATGGGGGTGGGAGCGACAGATCGAATGCCGTTATTTCCAAGCGGATTGGCCGATATATTGTTATCTGATTTATCACCAAGTTTATTTTTGATTTTTGTGTGAAAGAATAAATAGTAGGAGGTCCATAAGGTTGAGCATTTGTCTTATTAAGGGGGTCCGGTTTTATTTCTAATCTTTTAGCATATGGTGCCAATGACAATTTTTAAGAAAAAGAACGTTCCATATTCATTTATAAAAAAAAATTAATTCATATATGTGTTAGTATTGTATTGATATTGTGTTAATTTACATCTTCCATGATTTATTTTGATAAAAATATCAAGTCATTCTCAAATCTATTTACATACTATATATTAAAATACTTTAGAAAATTATTAATTAGAAAATCTTAAGTATACATATCTAACTTAAAGAACACACAAAAAAATTGTAACTGAAATCTTGCGCCATAAAACAACTAAACCAGAAAAATCAAATATAATAAAAATCTCTTATATTAATCTAAAGCCTTATTTTGTACTTGAAAGAAGGATCATTTGCTTAAGATAGAAAGAAATAAAAGATAAAACTGTCACTCTCATGTTTTATAGCTCCAAGAAAGAATGGCCATAAGTCAATGTTTCAGTGAAAAATTTGAACGTTTTTATAAATACTCGGGTGGCATTGCTCCTTCATACCCCCTTCATAAATTTTAAAGCGCGACTCTATCTATTCAATCTACACCAGCTAAATATTGAAATTTAAGAGGTTAGAAATAAAGGTGCTAAGATTTTGAGATAGACTTGGATTTTTAAAAACCTAGTGCGTTCTTCAACCTTAAATCCTTACCACAAAAAGAAGATCAGTAAGGCAAATTCAAAACACTTACCCTTTTAAAACCTTCATCAAGTACTTCAGTATATCCTCAATAACTATGATCTTATCTGAAGGAATCCACTTAATGCAATCTTGTAACCTCCATTTCGGGATATTTTTTTTTAAAAGAAAGGCGTGACATTTTCCATTTGTGAAGAAACTTGAGAGATACATTTCCTCCCTGTTCTACATTATTAAATTCTTTATTGTTGGCACTTCACAGCTTCGAAGGTGTTATCTGAAAAGGCATTCTCTTCTATTAGCGCAAAACATGCAAATTCGTTCCGAGAGGATGAAAGATGCGACACTTCAAATAAAACTGCTTTCAAAAAGGGGTGAGCTCCTCTTTTTTAATGTGTTTGGATCTTAGAGTGAGAATTATTTTTGGGTTAAAGGGTACAATGGAAGTAGGATGGTGAAAGAATTAACCGGTTTCATTAAATGTATTTGAAGTAAAAACTAAAAAGGAAAAAAACAATTTATATCGTAGGATACAAGAATCCACATTAGACTTCCAAAATACTATGGGAAAAATGATTTTTAAAATCAAACTCACTGTCTAACGAAATTTGTATCCATTTAAAAAAATATTCAATGATTGGAAATATTCCTAAATTTATGATTTTTTGTACGTTTATTTTGGAAATTATCAAACTTAATAAAAGTATTTAAGAAAAACGCTATTTGGTTTATATTATTATACTAGAACCGAAATTATACCAATTTAATATTTTTTAAAAAACCATTTGACATTCTTTTGCATTTTTATATGCAAAACGTGTAAAACGATATGTTTTTATGGTTTTGAGGAGTTTGTTAGTTTAATTATTTTTGCGGAAAGAAAGAATCCGCTAGAGCGAGGCCGGAGTATTCTATTCGACAGCGACAGATTTAATGAACACGTCACATCCAATCACAACTGTTACCTCCAAATTGTTCAGCCTACCCCTCTGTCAGTCACAGTTATGATTGACATTTACAGTGCGGCCCTCTACCATAAGATTGCATTTGAAATTACCACTTTGGGCCCTCTGCTGTCTGTGACAAGATACATAGCACACTAACCCCAATGCAGAAAAGCTTTTAATTTATAAAAGATCAAATGGTAATGTTCAAACACTACACAAATGTGTCCTAAGGTACTTCTTATCCTTAAATACCATTATGTCACAAAGAAGTTAAATTTGGTATCACTCGAGGGAATAAATGCATCTGTCATCATGATGCACATCGCAAATCCCTTAAGTTATTAAATCTCAGCCCTAAAAATAGTGACATAATTCTCGGATTCAAACCATATTTCTCTGACACCCAAGGCACTAAAGATCCGCCCTCTTTCTGCAAATCCCCTTGTTTACCCCACGTTCTATTTCTTATTAAGTGAGGAAAACATAAATTGCGTTTGTTGTCTTTTCATTCCTTACCAAGTTTCCTGACGGCCCAGTAGCTACTAGTAAACAGACTGAGCTCGGATTAAGTATAAAACGAAGGGCTGGCGGAATTATGGGATTTGCCAGTTTCTCGCATTCGATTTGGCAGAGGTTTTAATTAAAATGTAAGAAAGTCGGGAAGAATTTCCGATTTTTCAATAAGGCTGTGAGGATTATACGGCTGTAAGGTATTTACAAGAGAGTTTTTTAACGCTTTGAAAGAGAAATGGCACCTTTACTGATGCAAACTTCGTATTTCTTGAGGTGTTGCCTAAATGAAGATATACCTATAATATAGAGATAGAACAGTGATTTTAATCACTTTGGAGATTTCTCAGATATTGAATGAATTTAAGTTTTAAATCTCCTTTACTGTTAGACTTGATGAAAAAGATTAAATTTTCATTATGCTAGGTTAATGATCAAAATAAGGGATTCTTCTCTGTTCCAGCAATTCAAATATATAACTTATGAATATAATCAAGCATTTGATAAAATGACAATTTCTTATTTTTTATAGTAATTAGGGAGTTTATAAATTCCCTGTCTCGGCTATAGATTTAGAATAACGTCTTTTAGGGTTATGTGAAGAACATTGTACCCATTGTAATTTTTTACCAATAACACAGAACAATACACAGACTATGACCCAGACCATTTTTTAAAGAATTTTCACTGCGGGGGCAAAAGTCCATGAATTTTTCGGTAATGCTCTCGCTTCGCTTTTAGATTGACGTTCAAGGGGTATCGAGAGAGAGAACTAAGAGAAAGTCATACCAGTTATAAGAGGGTCTGAGGGTTTCTCGTGGGAAAAATTTGAAAACTTGATGCAAAAAAGCGTTTTTAAGCCCAATTGTAACAACCAAAATTTAGGAAAAAAGGTTTAGATTTTCTTCATTAAAAGAGACTTTTTATGAGGAAATCTTAAAGAAATTTTCCTTTCTTCGAATTTGGACTGAGAACACTTGTAGTGCAGAAAGCTCTCTCGGATCTCAACATCAACATTCCCTGACCCCCAACAGGAAGGGCCATAAATTGGGGGCGAAAGGGATTAGCCCCCAATTTATGTGTAATTAGATCATGGTTTCACTGATTTTTGGGCAGTTTTATCAAACCTCGCTCATTACGAACTCTGGGTCCTCAGAAATTTACCTTTTACACTTTGGGGGCAAACTTTCATAACTGCAGGGGCAAAATAGAACACTGCGGGGGCATTTGCCCCCAAACTTCTTACTTAAAAAATGGCCTGCTATGACCGAAGTCAGTCACTCTAAACATGCCCAAAATAGTACTTATTTCGCGTCACCTGTGGACCGGAGACACATACCAATTCGCATGCGCAACCCCATCCTCTATCTCCACACAGAATCATCCATGCCCGAGAGGGGATTCGAGTCACAGACGGTCGGCTTCGTAGTCAGATACTCGAAACACTAGGCTTGTGCGCCGGTATAGAGAAATTATTACGGTGAATTCAATCAGAAGGCTTACAATGTTCCTGGAGGAAAAATAAAAGAGTTACAAAATTGGGCAAAAAAAAAACCCCTTTAAAGATTAAAAAAAAATCGCAGATATCAGCGATTAACTATGATATTTTTGGTGTTAGTGTTAGTAATTTGTTATAGTACCCTAATTTCTATAGTACCCTAATAAGCGATAAAGAATAAAAATAATAAATCTTTTTTTTTAAATGTACAGATACAATTAGCATTTTGTGAAAAAGTAGAAGTATTATTAATTTATTAGGTTCTAGTCTATGTTTAGTATTTAGTTTTAAATGGGTATACTACAATGAATTGTTAGTAAGAATAAAGTAGATTTTTACTAGATAATATAGGTTGGTGTAAACACTTTTTTATGTCAGCATAAATTTTAATAAAACTCACCAAAAAAACATGCTTTTTAATTTTTTTAAACATGATACAAAAAGGGAATAATTTCCTAAGGGAAGGAAAAGGAACTATTCATAAAACAATTTATTCAAACGAATTCTCCCATTTTCTAGGGTGGTTTTACACATTTATGTTTAAATATTCCTTACGCAAAAAAGGAAATATTGTTTTAAGCGAGGGAAAATGGCGTGTACCCAAATTAAAATATAAATAATAGTTTATAATAATTTTCTTTTAATATTTATGTCGAAATACTTATTCATAATGAAATTAGAATGCCATTTTTACCGAGTATCAAATATCTAAAATTAATTATTTTGATGGAATACGCATGTTTACTGTGCACTGACTGCTTAATAAGAATTTTCATATTTTCAACCATGAGCAAAACTGTTAGATAGGAAAATTGAACTCGAGCTAATTTGTTTATCGAAATATAAATGTTTTTTTTCGTGTTCAAAATAACAAAGTTAATATTGATATCTGTTTCGAAAATTTTAAAAACGCTTTCTTTTAGGTAAACAAGTTAGGTGTTTTTTTTTTATTTAAAACAGAGCTTTAGAGAATTTTAACTTCTTTTGGGGTGTAATTGTTTTTCCAAATTTTAAGGAAGTACACGCAGTGGTGGATCCAGGATTTGGTTTTGGGGGGGGCTAAGAATTTTCATAATCCAATTGTATCTTCTTGATTGTCTTAATATGGAAAAGGTAGTGAATTATCCTGCTTCAACCACTAAAAGGGGGGTCTGGGGCAAGGGCGGATCCAAACCAGATTTTCGGGGGGGGCCATGTCAGAGTCGGAGGGTATTACATTCGAAATTTTCAGAGCCTCAGCATTTTTTTTTGAAGAGTGCTTGCTTTTAAGCAGCTTTTTAGGGGTTTATAGTAACTTAGAGGATATCCAGGGCCCGTGCCATTGTTTTAGAAAGTGCGGGGGATGAAACCTTTTTGTAGGGGCATAACAATACTAATATTTTGTAATTAATATTTCGTTTAAGTAAAAAAAAAACCACTTTTCGTTTTGTTTTGGTACGCCTCATCCGATTTCGGATATAGATTTCATGGTAGAATTTTTGTGTTTTTACAAACTTAATATAAAACAAAGTTGTAATAATAGTTACAAGTACTAAGGGGCTCTAGGGGTCCTCCCCTAGAAAATTTCTAAAAATTTAAGCAAAAAAAACCCAATTTTTCAACTTGTTTTGGAACTTGTTTGTTTGGACTCCTCATACGAATTTCGGTTATAGATTTTATGGTAGAATTTTTGCGTTTTAACAAATTTAATAAAAAATAGAGTTGTAATAATAGAGTTTCTAGTACTAAGGGGGTCTGGGGGTCCTCCCCTAGAAAATTTTGAAAATTTAAGTAAAAAGAAGAAAAAACTTTTTCAACTCGTTTTGGTACGCCTCATTCGAATTTCGGACACAGATTTTATGGTAGAATTTTCGCTTTTTGACAAGCTTTATATAAAATTGAGTTTTAATAATAGAGTTACCACAAGTACTTAGGGGGTCTGGGAGTTCTCCCCTAGAAAATTTTGAAAATTAGGGTAAAAAAACACTTTTTCAACTCGTTTTGGTACGCCTCATCCGAATTTTGGATATAGATGTTGTGGCAGAATTTTTGCGTTTTGACAAACTTAATATAAAGTAGAGTTGTAATAATAGAGTTACAAGTACCAAAATACCAAAAGGGGGTCTGGGGGTCCTCCCCCCGAAAATTTTTGAAAATTTGACCTTAAAATAACATGGTTTTAACTCATTTTGGTGCATAAAATTCCATATTAAATAGTGTAAAATTTTTAATTTTGGGGGGGCGGGGCTCAAGCCCCTTAGCCCCCCCCTGGATCCGCCAGTGAGTACACGCCATAATAGTGTAATCATATATTTGCTGTGTTATAGATTTGAGAATATATTGTGGTATCAGATGATAATACTAATAAATCTATCTAAATAATCCTTATAAAAAATAATTTAACAGTTTTATACAAGTCTTTTTTACTATAAAACAGCAGGCTTGTGCCATAAAAGTATAATCAATCAATCAACCAACCAAACCAACCAACTTTAAAATTGCAAAAAAGCAGAAGGTCCAAAGCTTCAACAATCCCAGAAGGGGTTTTTTTACTTTCAAGAAGAAAAGGCTCGATCGAAAAGCTGACTTCGCGGAAGTGTCCCAACTTTCGAAAAAAATCAAGAAACCCTCGTGACATCCTTAGCAAGAGTTGACTGTTATCAAGCGGCCGAAAACCGTAAAAAAGTTGTTTGGTTCTTCATCGTTCTAGACTTGAGCCGCAAGACCATAACTGTTCTTTTTCACTTTTTGATGTCACTTGTTCGACCTCTTTTTATTTATTTCGTTTTTTTATTCGAACCCACCATTCTCTTCTGAGAAAAGAACTTGTGAAACTTAAGAATTTGTGAAACTGTTCTTTTTTTCTTTATCCAGTCGTTTAAAATTTGTTTTGTGTGGGAATTTCAATGTCGTTTTTTTGTTCCTTGATGTGTGATCAGATGGGGACAGAGTGTGTTATTTGTTTGTTACAATGTTCTTGTCGGTTAATATTTAATTCTGTCATTTGATCCTAATGAAATGTTTTATTGAATAGATTATCTTTAAATAATGGGACATCTTTCTAAACAGTCATAAAATTCATATCTTAAAAGTTCAAGAAGTGTATGTATATGATACTGGAAAAGGGATAAACTGGGCATTATTAATAATGCCCGAAGTGAGGCGGGCAATATGATAAATTAAATGACATTTAACAATGAGTTTTTATTACTTGGCCCGAAATACGCGGGCATTATTACTAATACCCGGATTCATTCATCAAAGCAGCCATTTAAGAGAAAAATAGTAATTATTTCAGATTACGAAGACAAATTTTCAAATACATCAAAATAAAAAAAAAACTACTCAAAAAATATTTTATGTTTTATTTTTAATTTTTCCGTCATCATATATTATCTCTATTATTTTTTAGGTTACCGGAGTCTTGTGATTGCAAATGCTCCAATAGAAGCATTTGCACATGACGTCAATGGAGGACAAGAACTCGTTCCTAAGGATGTTGTTAGGTCCGAGTCATGTGATTGAAAATGCTATATATATTGCTTTTAAACACACATGTAGAGCTTGTTTTTGAGAAAACTTTAATAGCTCTTATTGCTGAACTAAGAGAAGCGTATAAGTTATACTTATATGTATAAAACTATCTGCCCTTTTTTTCTTTTTGTCTTGGTTCAAAAAATAAACATAAAATAAAGATGTAATGTTTTGCAAGGAAAACAAAATAAAGCATACACAAACTTAGCTTTTCCAAGTACATATCAACCAGCGTATTTTTTCTTCCTTAAACACATAAAGTAGGTACTTTCAATATTTGTATTTCGTTGGAATAACTTTATAAAAAAAATCTATTGGTCTATATAGACACTTCTCACATCTACAATTAATGTCCTTAGGGGGTTAATAAAGTCTGGCTCTTAGTAAATACGAATTGATCTACTCTTTTATTACGTTCTGTTAAAAGAAGGTTCATCTACAAGCTAAGGAAATTAAAAAACCTTTTTTTGTCACTTTTTTCCAGATATCTTATAAGAGCGAGCAAAGACTTGGACATGAATTATATTTGGTTTTCAGACGCCTTATCAAACAAAGTTCCGCCGGTATCATCCCTTCAGGCACTCGAATCCAACTATTTGATGAGCGGAACTTTTTTTTCTGTGCGGTGTCAGTGAACTAGTAGATAAAAAATATTTTTCGCGAGATTTCTTCTGAACCCTGTAGACCCTTTTGTAAACTAAGCATATTTTATCAGAGCCTGTGTTTGAATAATTTAAAGGATCGATGGGTAGATAGGTTTTTTTGGGGCTGAATTAAAATAATGTAAAGCTGAATAAATTAAACATTAAGGGAGTCTAAAAATAACGTATAAAGATCTGCGTAGGTTGGATATTATCGTTTCTATTTTGAGCTTAAACAGAAAAACGATAAGTTTCAGTGGCTTTGCTATCTTCAGAGGTTTTTGTTACTTAAAATATCTTTTGTAGGAAATAGCGTTTAAGATAATAACCTTACACAATTTTCATTTATATGATCTAAATGTTATCCATTAAACCATATATCAGGGGAAATTAAATATTTATATTTTTTCAAGTTAAAATATTTTGAATATATATCGAAGCATGTTTTCAAAAAATGTTCCAAAACTGGAAAACTTATTCATGCGAAAATAATGTATTTAAAGTTGAGGTAGGCTAATATATAAAGCTATATTGAAGTGAATGACTTGAAATTCCGATATGAAAGCTGAAATTACAGAAATAAACAGGAAATTATTGGCAAGAAACTAATCAGGAATCCATGCTGTTATATCTAGAAGGGTGAAAAGGAGAATGGAAATAACTTGAGAAAGAAGGTGGTTATTGAATTCGGCACTTTATAGAGATTAGAATATAATAGTGAAATTCTTTAAAAGTAAAAGAGAACATTGGATAGAGTGGAAAGAAAGAACTGGTGAGATAAACACTATCCCCCATCCTTTAAAATCCCTATTCCAAATTTAGTATTTAGAAATTTAGTTAATAATAGCATGAATACGAAAATCACCATTTAAGGGAAAAAATGAATCAAACACAAACAAAACTCAACTACCATCACCCTCAAACACAAATCCCCTCGCTCATCACAAAAGATCACTATTATAACCACCGCTGACGATCATCACATCTATGAAGTGATCGTCTTCATCACCATCAATAACCAGACCCTCAGTTTAACGCAAACGACCCGAGTCTATCACTTGTCCCTGCGCCGAAAAAGTCCCATATCCGCCAGCGCTATTTTCATTCGTAAATAGGAAATTAATGATAGTTATAATGAGCTTTTAACGACACTTATAATGACTCGGATCTTTTGCTTGAGATTCGGTGAGCCCGCGCATTATTCACGCAATGCCGGTTTTGATAATATAAACTATCTTCGGTCTATTTTCAGGCGAGGCGATTATGGCATCGGGAATTAATCTCCGGTTTTTGTTCTTCTGTAGCGGAATAATTACCCCGTTCGGGTGGGAGGGTTCACTGCCTTATTAAAAACGATCGTTCTCTGTGGGTGGGGGAGTTGGATAAGGTTTCAAAATTATTAGATATAATCTGGAATGTGATGCAATATCTGAATACCAGGAATGTAATATCTGGAATGGAATGTAACATCTCTTATGTAATATCTGGAATTAGATTGTCCTCTCTGTGGTTTGGATCTATAAAACAATGTTTCCCTTTGAAATGGATATCGGTTTTGATACTATCATAAAGCAGTGATTCTAAAACATAAGTTTATGGGGGTATACTCTCAAAAACTAAAGTGCAACTTATTTGGGAAAAAATTTGGGGAATTTGGGGAATAATGTTGCCCAGTTCCACAACTTTGCTAAATGTACTCTATCTTGTTTTGAGAAAATCAGCAAAAACGCAATTTAGGAAAATAATAATTATAAAAAAAATAGAATTTTTTTTTTTTTTCGAAACGCTTTTTGAACGTATTTTCAATCAAATTCAAATTCTTCCCCGGGCCTACTGGCCCATCAGGCGAAGCCCATATCTCCGTTTCCTTAGCCTTTGGACCTGGGGTGTTAATTACTTAGCTTGTGTCCAGGCCGAGTGGCTATCCTGGCACTGGACCCCCAGTTGATTCCCCAAGCGAGCTTGGTGCTCATTTTATCGACCCCGGGAGGATGAAGGGCTGAGTTGACCCATGACCAGCTACCCAAGCAGGAGCCGCAAGGGATCGAACCTGGGTCGGTAATGCTCGTAGCCAGGCACGCTGACCACTACACCACTGCGGCCACTTGAACGTATTTTGGCGTTTTTCAAATCTAATGTATTAATCGGTGAACGACGCAAAACTCTATTTTGTAATAAGTAGAAAAAACTGTCAAGCTAAATTTAATTTTAACCTTTCCTGTTGAAAAAGAAGTCACATATTCCCCCTCGTAGGGTCTAATAGATCCCATGCATAAAACTTTCCTGTTGCTCTATTAATAGGGTAATTATATCTTAAATTGCAAAGAATTATCATTTTTTACTTCAAAAAAATGCTTTAAAATAATTTGTCTTATTTTTATTTATTTATTTTTTTCTTTTTTGGATCTAATAGATCCCAGGTGGGGAATATGTGACTTTTGGATTTAACTGTAGTGAATTTTTGGTTTGATTCAAGGACGACTTAGAGAATCACACATCGGAGGCTAAGAGTATACATAGACAAGATAGTTGAGATTTTCGTAGAGAGTAGGTGATGCAGCTGTTGAATAAATGCGTGATTTTATTTTTAAAAGCTTGAAACACCTCTAAAGAGCTGAAAACTAGGTTATGTAAAATCCTAGAAAAGCAACGCTGTGATTTTTCATAGATTTTTCACAAGAAGATTAAATTGTACTTAAAGAGTGATGACATGAAAGAGGAATCTCCCAATAACGATTGCATTGTTTTTTAGATTCACGCTACGTTTTCAGGGCACGTACTTTTGGCCTCACGTCCTGCATACTTTTGCAAATACAAATATGCACATACATATCAAATTTACATATTCAAATTTTTATTTTCTTTGTTATATCAACATACTTTCGTTAAAGTTAAGACTTTAATTTTTTGTAGGTTGATTTGGGAGTCAATGAATTTATGTTCAGTAAATTTTCGAGACTCTGGCTTTTAAATTCTTCATTTTATAGCCTAAAATAATTTAAATGCGTACTCTTACCCTACTTTCTCCTAAGCTAAGGGACTCGAGTGAGGGGGTATATTTTTGATCTTTATGCTACCAAAAGAAGTATTATAAAATGGAGGGTTTCTTAAATGAAGTATAATGAACTGAATATAAATGAAGAATAAATATAAAATGAAGAGGTTTCATTTCTTAACAATTAAATTGTTAAAAATTCATTGTTACAAAACTTTGATTCATTCAAAATAATCATTCACACTATGCTTTGCATTTTGTTTTTTTTTGAACTGTGAGGAAAATTTAAAAAAAACATAGCTAATGCTTTTAAATCTAACTATTTAAAGATTCAATGGAATTAATTTCATAAAGTAAGTTTAAAGCTACTACTATATAGAATGGAAATTTGCATGAGTGATGTTTTTTTTTGCCAATTTGAAATTGGATCTCTATCGGTTGTAGAGTGAAAACCAGACCTTTCACCAAACTAATCCTAATGCATTTATAATTTCATTAAATTCCTGTTAACTATTACATTTATTTTTGAAAGATTAATAGTACCGATAAATAGGGTTTTGCATTAGATTAAGAGCAAATTAATCTTTAGTCCATGATACTTAAATTAATATTAATTTATTTACAAATTAAGTAGTACTGTTAATATGCAAGCTTAGAAAAAGAGGGTAATTGGATAATTTCCTATTGTTGCAGGTTTTGGAAATGAATGGGTAAATAATTTAGGTGAAGTATTTGATTTAGGCTCCAAATTCGTTTGGACGACTAATTTTTACCTAATGTTTATAGTAGATTTTGGACTTTTTAAATACTGTTAATCTTATAAACTTATTACTTTTCTTTTGGAGTTACCCCTTGGATTCCCTCATACTCATTTTAATTGAGATTTTAATCATAAGGAGAAATTTATTGAAATAAGACGCTTTTCAAGTTCGTAAATTTTATTAAATAGAAAAGAAACTTTTTTGTAGTAAGTAGCACATTATATGAATAAATTTACATCGCTTGGAAATACACGACATGCAGCGATTAACATGCAACTTATAAATAGACAATATAATATTTACAACACACTTGGCACGAAATTGAAAGTTTCTTCGGCCAAAGATCTTCCACAGCATCAGCAGCAGCTTGTCCACGCGGATTTAACACTGAATTTACAAGTCAGTTCGAATGACAATAAAATTAACAGATACGAATACACAAAGAGTTCGTATATAATAATACTTTCAGTTCAATAGAGAAGTTCTGAAAAGTTCACCGAAGTTTGAACTCTCATAATTGAATCGTGGCTGGACACGTGATTGTTTGTGCATGGTATGAACATTCATTGCTTTGATGAAGTTTGAAATCAAAACACCCATTGCTTTGATGAAGTTTGAAATCAAAACACCCATTGCTCTTGAAACGAGTCATTGACATACAGCCACAGTACGCAATCCATGTACAAAAGTTAGATGCACTGTGGATGAAGTCACAAATACATACAAGTATAGATGACAGTTCTTAAAGACTGTTGAATATAATTCCAATGCTAGTCTTGAATTGGTGAACACAAGCTTTCTGCAATTCTAATAAAAAGGAAGAATAATCTAAAAACAGTCCAATTATTTTGGTTCCATGAATTTTAAGCATTTGCGTTTTCCTTTTCATTCATTTCATACTCATTACATTACATTTTGGTAATACTTTAAAAGAAGTATTATAATAATCCAATGGAGAATTATTTTTCAATTTAAACAACTTGAAAATAAACAGTAGCATTTAATTATTTAAATTATATGTATTTTTTACTTTCCCTTGTATTTTTATTTCATGTCATTAAAAATGACAAATGCAGTTATTGACTATAAAATTTAATAATCAATACTTCTGTGTTCACAAAACAAAGTTTTACGTTTTAAAATAATATTATGCATTGGAAAAAAAAACGTTTTAGCTATACTTGATTGACATTCCTGAAAAATCCAATCAAAGGTTTTAAACTATCTATTCATTATAATTGTGTAATCATTAAAAGCATATTACATACTCATAAGGTGGAATTATAATTGAAATTGTTTCCGTTAATCACTATACTAATTTATGAATTTAGAAAACTATGTTAAGAATATTTTTATAGTTAAGTCTTACTTGTAACACAATTCAGGACTAGCATGTAGTAGAATATATAGAAAGAGTTCTTGTCTTGGTTGCGTCTGAAATGTGTATGTGGTACACAGGAGACGTGAATTGTTGAATGATATTCATATTATGGCATACAGAGAACCGACATCTTTGCTCTCTGGTATGATTTACTTGATGCGCAAATGAAAGTATGATGTAGCACTCGTTGAAAACTGGTATTTAACTTATTTCGAAATAAAATATTTGTTAGGACGGAGAGAAGCATATATTAGATATTTATTTTTCATATATGTAGAATGGAAAACCACACTGGTAATTTTTTTTCCTCATGGCCCAATATCCTTTGGAACCTGTACCAGAAATGATACCCAGGAAAAATAAACCGCAGAAAAACAGGGGTATTCTAATATTGTGTAAGATAATTTTAAGTCATCATTGTTAAAAGAGTGATCGTGTAATTTTTAGTATTTTTATTTGGTAAAAAACTGATTAATTCTAAATGTGCTGTGTGAAAAAGCCAAATTTAATGAAATTTTGTCCGAATAAATTAATACTGAGTATTTGTATGGTTAATAAAACAAAGTGTCTAAGGAAAAGCATTCAGAATATGTCTAATTAACAATATTTTTGAACATCATAAAAATTAATATTTTTAAAGAAAAAATTAAGACAAATAACTACAATCTTATGCTTCAAAAAGGTTATTTTTAGTAGGTATATTTATATGGAATCAGTACAAATATCAACTGTTCCAGAAGACCCAAGTACCTAAATCTTTTAATATGACGTTAAAATCAATACTCATGAATCTAAATTTGATTTAATCTTTCTAACTCCATAAGTGGAAAGAAGAAAATATAAATCATAGGATGAATTAAAAATAAATAGCAAGTTTAAGAAAGAAGAGGGCCTATATATGATTCTCATTTAAATACAAATTAGGGGTTCAGAGCACTGATTTCCATTATTCAGAGCAGCAATAAAGCGTTTTAAATTAGCCTGTCATAATTCTTTCTCATTGCAAATTAGAGCTACTTCTCCAACCGAAGAACCTTTTTTCAGAATGTGCATGGAATCATTTAAAACAGCAGCAGAGCTGATTCACGATGAATGTATAGATAGATTTCGTAGAGAGATTTTAAATGCCCCATTCGCGTAAGCATGATGGCATCTGAAAAAAGAATTGCAAGACTGGGAATAAATGTTACGCCTTAAACGAAATTACCCATAAATGAATGAATGAATGAGGTAATGAGGATTTTGATTTTCCCTTTTTCAATCGAATAAAACGCACTAATGAGGAGCATTCGTTTTTAGCTTGAAGAATCAGAGCACGGTAAAAAACATTTTTCTAAACGTCACAAACGCTTTAAAAATATTCGCCCACTTCTTTCTCTGTAAGAGTCGACTGAAACAAAGCAAATTGATAGTCTCTTGGAATGTAACCGAACTTTACACATTTCTGTACAAACCGCTTCCTTTTCACGGAATGGTTAATAAGGGTTTAAGCAGCTTTATTTTAACTGACCCACGCATACACGTCCAGTTTGCTTTCCGACCAGAACTTGCACTCGTTCTTGTTGATGTTGCCGAAGGTGATGTTTCGCGCCAAGTTGGCCATTTTCTTGGGGAAGCGCAGCCAATCGCCGTCGCCCACGCTGTCGCCCCCGGACTTGACGAAGTTGGACACCATGTTTTGCACGACCTCTTCGAAGGCCGAGTCTTCAGGTTCCACGTTCGGGAGGAAGCGTTCCATGTCGCCAAAGAACGCGATGAGATCCCATAAGTGGAAGCTGTATTTCGCAGTGTAGTTGAAGAGTTTGACCTGGAAGGGAGATTACATGTATGTTAGAATTGAGAAGTTCTTAAAAGATGTTACGTTTTGAGTAGTTAGTTCAGTTTTAAAAATACACTGTTTTGCATTAGATTAGTTTGAATATCATATCTTCAAAAGATGTTTCAAAAGGTGGCATTGTAACGAACACTAAGTTTTGTGTAATACTCTTGACTATCATTTCCTCATTACTTTAGTTTCATGGGTAATAAAATATTTAAAATAAACCATAAAAATATGTTTATTTAAATTTTAATGGAGCTATTGATTATAATTGAAAGGTAATGAAATTCTATGTATACATACAGCTTATAACAAATGTATCCTTTGAAGTTCATTTACTTTTTACCGTTATGAAAATAGTATATATAAAGAGATATTAAGGAAATCCTGTTTGTTAATTATGTTGTAATATAGTTGTGACATAACATAATCAACCCAACCAAACGAAGGCACAAAACATTATTAAATTTATTACCACTCACTATCATTTATCCTATTTTACATAAATTTAAGGAAACGTAAATGTATTGCAGTTCTCGATAACCACTTCAAAGGGAAATCCATGGAAAAAATTCATGTCTAGACAAATGGTTTTAGTAAAGGGCATTTTATTTCTACTGCACTAAATTATCACAACAATTATTTTAATAACATTTATGAAACCCTTTAAAATGAACCCACTGAGACAATCTTATTAAACAGCCGTCCTCAAAGGAAGATGCACATTATTCCCTATTCCCAGAACTCTCAATTCAACTTTAGAGAACTCGCTAATGCTCTTACTCGAAAAGAGTGACCGCCATTTTACACAGAGCCTCTTTAAAACTTCCTACCATCGCACCCACTCCTCTTCTCTCCTCCCATCTTTACATAATTACCAATAGCGCCTGGGTTGGAGAGGGTTTCGAGCAGCAGAGTTTAGTTTACTTGGCTTCTCCTCAAATTCAATAAAACGCATCCTCAGCGAGAAGAAAGAACACAGAGCAAACAAACTCCAAGGTGGGGAATCCCACCAATCAAATTTGTTTCTTGGAACCCGCTATTCAAAGTGGATTTAAAAATCGGTGTATGGAATGCCCGCCACTGCTTTGATGAAATTGGCGCGCGCTATAGGCTGCAAGGTGGTAATTGTGGAGAAGGTGTACCTTGGGGATCTTGTCTTTGTAGAGGTTCCAAGAGAGGGATTCTGATTGGATGATGAGGTATTTGGGTATATGAAATGCTCACATTATTAGTGGTCTATGTCTACTGAACGTAGTCTTGAGTAATTTGGAGTTTTTCTCATAGTGAATTCGTTTTACATATGGAGAACTACTTTTTGAGGCGTCTTTCACTTGCTTGTTATTGAAAGATAGATATCAAATAAGATATAAACGACCTAAAAAGAAACTGAATCCCTGCTTATATGAAATTTAGTATGTTTGACCGCGGAGTGGGTCAATTTGACCCAAAACAAGTTTTAATTTCGTTTTTCTCAAAAAGTTACAAACGCAGACTTAAAAAATTTTGTGACTTTTCCTGAATCATTGTTAATAGTAAACTGTGAAAAAATGAGGATTCTAGCTTTTACCATTTTTTTGTAAAAAACTTGCATACCTAATACCGCGGGGCGGGTCATCCTGACCCAAAGCGTTCTACCCTTATGCAATCACAGTAAAGTGCTGTCAAAAATTTGAAGAATCTCGTTTTATCAGTTTTACCCTCTTTTCCCACAAAGGTCAAGGTCACTAGACCAGTTTGGGATAATAAAGAATGCTTGAAACAGGTTTTTCGAGCAGATAAGTTGCAAATTGCATTCCTCTGAATACACATGGGTGGATCGGTAAAAAATCATGGAAGAGCTCTATCCATTCTTTATTTTTTGAGGGTAATTCATTTTTCAAAGGTAAAATATGTTTGAAATACAATTTAGATACATATCCTGTTAATTTTCTTCCGAATTTCCCCTGAAAGCAGTCTAATTTTTTTATTTGAAGAAAATAATGCAAAAATCATAAATTTATCTTTTTTGAAGCTCTGAATACACAATTTCATAATCTAGAGGTAGCTACAGCAGAAGAAATTTAGAACTTAGTAATTTCAGGGTGAGCATGATTTTTGGAACCACCGATCTATTGCGCTTCTATGCTCAAAAGCCTATTTTTGTGGAAAAATGAGAATTTGCAATTATAAAAATAAATACGATAAAAATTTCCTCAAACCGATACTATTTTAATAATTTCTGAAACTTAAAATAAAAGTATAGGGAGTTTTATTAGTTTTTTATAAAGAAACGAATTTTTTTGAAAATTGACCAGCAGTAGTTTTACACGATATTTGGCGGAAAAGCCTGAAAATTGAATTGAAATTATGAATTTAAAGCTATATTTGGCATTAAATTATGGAATGCCGGTGATGTTTACAGAAAATATATATCAAATTATTGTTATCTGGGTTTACTGAAATTTTTAGCCTCAGAAATATAATCATCCCCTGAAAAGTTCTAAGTCTTTAACACGTTTTTGGCATTTTAATACTTTAATTATAATAATGTCTAGCTTTATTGACCTTAATATAGAGCAAAGAAGTAAATTAAAGTAATTTAACTCAAATAATATGATATATTCCATTAAAAGCTCAGTTTTTTAAGCCAGGGCCAATTTGACCCAGGCCCGCGGTTTTAGTTGTACCGAAAATGCCGCGGTTCTAGTGTTAAGTCATTGTCATTCTTAGCGACTCATACGAAGCCGATATGGTATTTTAGTTTGAGAAGCGTGTAAATATGCTTTTGTTGAAAGGTAGGGGTGTTATCTTTGCATGTCATTATGAATATAAATTCATTTAAATGCGAATTTAAGTTAGAAGGAGGAAATGATAACATAGTGGTTCACTCATTGGGGAAGGACTGAATTCAATACTATTGAAAACAAAGTAAATGATCTTTTCTTTAAAACACTCAATATTTATAATTCCTTTCATATGCTTTGAATAACCTTTTCTAAGCCTTCCCAAACCACCTCTTTGAATAAACATTTTCCCATTAACTTAAACAAAAGGATAAATTTTGTTCATTGTCAAATTGAAACTCTGCATTTATGCATGTATTTCAGCTTCTACGCAGTATTGTAGTGTGTTAGAATTTCAATGTTTAAGTAAAAATTTTAATGAGTTAGGGTAAACATAAACTACATTTGGTTATTTTTAATTTATTCCGATGTAAAATTTGTATTCTATCAAGGGATTTTCCTATTTAAGTTCACAGACGCATTTGAACCTTTTCTCTCCGCAGTGGCTAAATACGAATCCATTCTGTTCTCAAGGGATAAAATAACAGATGTACATAGTTATTACTAATTAAGTGTGTAATTTGCGTTATGTTATACACCATCTCCATTGAATTTTCTTTAAATTGTATTTAAAGTCTGGCATTCATAAATATAAAAGCAGTTATTTGTTTCCCAATTTCGGAAAATTGAATACTGAATTATTGGATATAAAATAATTTAAATATTACCTTTTTAACTAGAAATAAATCCTTAATTTATCATATAGCAATATACTATGATAGGTTAACTAATTTAGTGGATAGCTGTTCATAACTTGATTGAAATAACATTACATTCAAGTAACATTACAAAAGCTTTTTTATTCACCTGTTTTAAAATCGTCATAAAAACAACGCATGCCAACATCAGAGACTTTTATGGATGGTCAACCCTACACACAGAATAGATAACAACACACAATAAAACCTATCGACAGCATTCATTCTTCACATTCCTTTCAAGCCTATTCAAGTCCCCAAATCATCACATTCTTCGAATCCCCACATGGAATCCCTATTAACATTTACCCAATCTTTTTACCCAGACAATGTTCAAGGAGTCCTTTTAAAAGACATCGATCCCCTTCGGTCTGAGGGGGTGGAAAGGTCCAAGGTGATGATTAGCAGAGGGGGGGAGGGAGCTAATCGCGCCCCGTGTGTACCCGGGCAGATGGCTCGGGCGCTGACTCGGCGAGATTCGTTCTTAATGGTCGCCAACTCTTTAATTGCAGTTGCTTGCATTCGGATTTGGGCGGGAGGGGGTATTCTTTGTTGGATTTATGCTGAGGAAAGCGTCTGAGGCGCCATTTGAGATATTTAGAATGAAATAGGTGTAAGTCCACAGATGCAATTTTGAGTAGTTTAATGTTTTCTGTGCGTTGTTACGTGAAGGTTTTTGTAGATGTTCTTATAATAAGGTTGAACTTTGATTTGACTTAAACATCTACCAGACCAGGGGAAATATCTGTAAAGATATGCAAATAGCTGCTTGTCTTATTTTGTTTTTGTAATTTTGGACTTAGTTCCCCTTCGTTCTGAGATGGTCGTTTGTGCTGAGAGAGTGCGGAAGTGAATTTCGTTGGCTTGGAATGGAATGTTTGGGTGGTCGGATGGAAGTTGATGACGTGGTGTTTCAGGTTTAGAAAGGAGTGGGGTGCTTTATCTGAAATGTGTTTGAAAGCTTAGATTGATGGGTTTTTGAATTGTGTGGGTAATTGAAACGTGAATTACTTGGAGTTCTTCTTTAGGAAATGGCTGATAAAGGATAAATCCAGTTATCCTTGGTGGGTCAGGTTAACGACAAAATGAACGTGACTATCCAACTATGTTCACAAAAGATTTTTCCCAGCTATATAATATAACCTTGTGGTTAACATTCTCTTTTCATTGTTATTAGGTTTCCCAAAACAATGTTTGCCGAAAAACTTTTGCGCAATACTATATTAGTGTTTTCATGGCAAGGTTGCAGAAAAAATTATAAAAAAACCCTAGAAAATCTTTTCAAAACCCGTTACCTCAATTTCTAACCTTGTTTGGTTTTAAGTATTTTTCGTAAAGTTACGTTAACCTTATAGGCGTCAACTAGTGTAGGTTGTTTTTACCTTGTCACAAATTCCCATGTTGTCAATGACAACCTTTCAAAAACCCTAAAGGGGTTACGCTGTAAGGTTTTAACAAGGTTTATGAAACCTTTCATTATAGCTTTTTTTTTAAGACCAACATTTTTAAAAATCAGTTCAGCAGTTTGACTATTGCCACAGTAAAAACGGCAGTTGTTTAAAATCTTTTTCTGCATCTTTCTGAATTCATTCATGCATAATGTCGTATTGAACGGTTAATCAGCCAGAATTAAACGCATATAAAATATTTTTCAGTGTCGTATCAAACTATTGAATTGAAAGCGACGCATCTCAAAACTACCAATCAGAGACGTTCAGAACCTCCGGAAACAACCCCCATAACAATTCCCTCGAAATGCCGACAGTAAATTCCTTTCGAGACCATTTTCGTCGGTTCGATTTACGAGGCTGCTGCACTTACCGGACTGGATGGCTGCTCCGTGAGGGTGTAGCGGTACACGGACGACCTCGAGATCTTCGCTAGCTGCTTGGCCAGGGTGTTCACGGGGCAGGACTGCCGGATGTCCGACACCATCGTGGTGTACAGGTACTCTGCTGTGAAGTTGGAATCTGGGAAAGGGAATTTGGGTTTACAAATGTTGTGGAGATGGTCAAGATAAAAACTGATATTTTTCTCACAGATTAAGTGATAAATTTTAAAGATACACTGTAAAGAAATCCTGGAAGGTTCCTTGGAAAAACTGGGCAACTAGGTTGCTTATTTTTTCCAAGTAATGTTCCAGAAAAATAACAGGAACGCTACAGTGAAATTTTCAATATGCTCCTCAGAAATATCAGTTATTTTTAAATAGCAGTCAATCTGTGAAAATTTCAAAATTTTTACCGTAACGTTCCAGTTATTTTCCTGGAACATTAGTAAAAAAAATAGGCAACCCAGCAGCTCAGTTTTTCCAAGGAACGTTTCAGATTTTGTTACAGTGCACAGTAGTTGTAGATTAAAGTTAGTTGAGTAGGTAGTATTTTTAATTAATAAATTAATGCTATGCTTCAGATCTGATTCATGAAGGATAGAAAAAGGAATAGGGGATATCGTCGTTAAACGTTCAAGATGATGAACTTCAATTTTCACCCATTTTTAGTTATAATGTCTATTTAAACTTTACGTCGGAGTGCCTAATAAAAACGGTTATGAAAAAAAAAAGAATATTTGTTTAACTGCTATCGCAAATTTTGCTCCCACTACATGCATAAAAGAGTAGGTTTCAGAGAACTAGGTGTTTGTTTTCTGAAAATTAATGTAACTTATTTTATTATTTTTTAAATGATTTATGGGACAGTTACAAGGTTTGACTACTCACTGATAGCTTGCGCTGCTGTTCCGTTGTAAATGCTGAGTGCCATCTGACTGACTTGTAAGCCAAAACTGTCCAAACTGGTTGTGACGTATTTCTTGTATTGGTTCCATGTCCAAGAGGGGAGGTCGTCTGGGCCGGGCCAGAAGTCGACGGCTTGAGCTGCGGAACCTAAAACAGACAAAAGGAGGATGCTTACTGTGGTTTATTTATGATTTATTAATCATTGAAAATGTTTCATTTGAGATTATTTTTTAATAAATATATCAGAGCCGAGTGCTTTAAAGCTTTAAATGACTATTAATTTAAATATATTTTCAAATTTACAGAAAATATTCCGGATTTATGATTTCATTTTGATAAATCTGTAAAATATGTAATATGTTTACGTGTATAAAACGTGTTATTATTACGTGTATGTATTACGTGTATAAAATTTAGTGGTTAGAATTAATAATCTCAATATTTTATCGATAAAAGTTCGGTTAATTGCTAAGAATACAAGCTTAAAAACTATAAATTTTACAAACAACTTTTAAAACTATAAAATCATCATATTCTTAAACAAACAAAGTTTTTTGTTGTTTAGGCTTTAATTTCCGATGGTAAAAAGGGACATAGTATTTAAAAATGTAAGATTGTCGATAAACTCAGCAGAGGGTATTATTTTTTAAGAACCTCTTATAATTCAGTATTTAAAATTAATAGTGTGAAGTAATCCTTACCTATTAGTAAAGGTATGTGTTTGAGCGCTTCATTATTCCACGCTGTGGCAGGGGGATCGTCCAGTAGATCACCTGTAAGAGGAAACTTAAGACATAAAATAATTTACTAATAAATATTGAATAAAATAATATTACACCGTTATAGAAACCCCAAAAACCAAAAAAATTTGTGTAAAAACGTCAAATGTTATGAAAAAAAAGGCTTCTCTACCCTGAAACTACAAATTTTGATCTTGAAATGTTCTATGTACGAATTTTGCAGTGAATAGTTAAAAGCAAACACGAGCTCATTTGCTTACAAGGAAATATGAAACATGTAAAAGATAATAAAATGTATGAGTGAAGAAATTTATTAATTTTACATCCAGTGTTTTTCATGAGGTATAAAATTGAAGTCGAACTATTGTACATATATTTTATTTAAAACAAATTAAAAAAAAATCATAGATCAAAAACATAGTCTGAATAAGATTAACAAGACTTATTTTCATAGTCTCATCTTTGAACAATAAATACCACAGATCACACTCTCTCAATAAATCTCCAATCCAAATTCCCTTGCTGTTTTCCCAAGAAATCAATTATCTATCCCAGAAACCTTTTTAAAACTTTCACAGGATTTTCAAACATAAACACACAATCCCATCTAAGCTGCATAAAATTTTCAAATCACCCGGCGGGCAAAAGGCACAGGCTGCAATTAAAGCGTCTCTTTGGGCAGAGTTGGAAATGAACACGGTCTCTAGGGACCTTTCCGGGTAATTAGCTTCGTTAGCTTTTCAAATCTTCTTTAATTGCAGCTTGTCAAAATCCGGGAACGATCCAGTTGGAATACGTCAGGGCAAATGAGAAGTGAGGGAGATGCTTTGTATGGGGTGGGAAAATATGGCCGTAAGTCCTTATGGCTTTGCATGAGGTTTGAATTCAAGAAAATTCCTCTAAGATAAATTTAATGTCGGGTATTATTATTGTTAAAAGGAATGGTAGTGGGGGTGTTAGGTTCTCAAGCATTATTTTATTCATTTGTCAAAATATTTTAGTTTGTAATGGACTGAATACATACTGAACCCTAATAAGGCCAATCATAACATATGGTTCTGAAACCTGGGTGTTATCTAACAAAGATGAAATTATGTTAAGAACATTTGAAAATAGAATAATGAGAAGAATCTTTGGAGCCATATACGAAAATAACACATGGAGGAAAAGGTACAACTATGAAATAGAAAGGCTGATTAAGGGGAAAAATATTATAAGATACATTAAAGTTATGAGAATACAGTGGATTGGACATGTGGAAAGAATGAAGGAAACTGACATGTGCAAAAAAATTATGAGTGGAAAACTATATAGTAATAGGAAACGAGGAAGACCTAAACTAAGATGGCTGGACCAAGTTGAAGAAGACCTAAACAAAATGAAAATAAAAAATTGGAAAAGGAAATCAGGAGAGAGGGCAATGTGGCGTTCTATAGTAGAGAAGGCCAAGGCCCACCAGGGGCTGTAGAGCCGTGCAGAGAGAGAGAGAGAGAATGGACTGAAGAAGAAATTTTAGACACATTATAAACAGTTCGATTTCTAACTTTGTATAATAATTAAAAATGGGAATTGCTTTAAAAATATATGAAAATAAATCATAAATTTGATATTTATCTCAATACATTTATAAACTATGAACTTAAACTCCTTTTCATATATTTTCGGAATGATAATTATGGAATCAATTTTAACAATTTACTAACATATTTTATCTCTTTATACTAATCAAACACTATCTGAATTTTTTTAAACAAAATACAATCAAAAATAAAATAGTTTTTCTGTTCAAAGTTATTATTTAAAGTCTGACTATCATCTCCATGCTTATGAATCATTCTGTAAGGTAGTAGATTTAATTAAAAATTTTAAAAACTGTTCACATCTATTATAGTAATAAAATAACAAGCAAAAGGTAAGTAACTAATTTATGACCCATAAAAGCCTTAAACAATCCATTATTCAAGGGTTTTTTTTAATCAGAAGTATATATGTTACGGGCAATGTGATAAATCAGAGCATTATTAATAATGCCCGGGCAATGTGATAAATTCAGTGGAATTTATGAATGAAATTTATCACTTTTCCCGCCTCCACTTCGGGCATTATTAATAATGCCCGATTAATCACTTTGCCCATAACATATATATGTTAGGTGAAACACCGAAATCTGGAGAATGTCGACTTTCACCGGTGAATGTCAACATTCACATAGTCGCTTGGTGTATGTCCGACATTCTGACGTACACCAGTAAATATGTCGACATTCACCATGCACTAATGGTGATTGTCGACATACACCGGTGAGGGTCCGAATGTACAAGAATGTAATGAAATATTCGATCTTTCACCGACGTATTTGGTGTTTGTTGACATTCACCAGTGAAAGTCGACATTCTCCAATTTCGGTCTTTCACGGTAACATATACTATATAAATAAATACCTAATAATCAAGAACAAACAGCAGCTCAGATTTTTCCCCAAAGCTTCCAGAAACCAAATATAGCATAACCCTCAAATATGCATCCATGCTTCTCATATTACATCTTATTTTTTTTTCTTCCACGCCCTTCATACACGATTTAAAAATAACTCTTCCGACTTATACATCTTTCCGTTCACTCCAAAAAAGTTAAAACCCCGACTTCAGCGGATCGACAACTTCGAACGGATGTTTTTTCCTTCGAAAAACTTTAAAAAGAAATCGCCCCATCTCCACGCAGACGATATTCTTCTTCCGATGGGAAATTGCTTTTTCTGTCTGTCATCCCTCCAACATCACTTCCCACGAAAAGTTCGAAAATAATTTAATATAACAGAAAAAAATTACGGGGAAGACGCTTCTCTATTTATAGGGATTTTCTTTTTTTCGGGTAGACACTTCTTTCCCGGTAAAATTGTTTCCGGCTTTGAGCAGTTGACACCTGGGCAGCGGAAAATTTCAGTCCCGCGGAAAAGAGAGCTGAAGGAAGAGAAAGAAGCCGTCATGGTTTATTGCTCGGTTTATGGATTAACTAGATTTTTTTAAAATAAGTTGCTTAACTTTTCTAAAACATCAATATTTAGCTGAATTAAACCTTTTTTTTGTGAGAATAGGAAGGAGGATTTTTCGGGTTGTTTTAGAAATATTTGTTAATTTTTTATAAAGATGAATCGGTAATTAAAGAAAGAATGTAAAAACGGAAATTTATAGTTGCGGTCAGGCCACGGTACACATAATGGAGACGTGAATTTCGAATTTAAGGTATTCAAGTATTCAAGGTATTTCACCATAAGAAAGATGGTAATTATTCATCTTAAATCTAATGATATAACCAATACAAGTTATTCATATGTCGCATAATTTTCAGTAAAAATATTCTGAAAGGGTATGTAAGTATACAAAGTGTTTCAGGTAAGACTTCTCATATTCGGGAATTAAAAAAATGCCCATAGAAATACCTTTACGACCAGTAGTTTTTAGTAAATTGCAACAGAAAAATTTATAACATAATATCAATTGTACGTAAAAAATAGTTGTAAACAAGAACATGGTTATATTTGTATATGTTTCCTGACTAAGATGCTAAAAATTATTAAAAAAAGATATTTTTATTCATATACATCTATGATGTCATTTTCCCCACAAAAAATATGAGTTTAAATATCCAGATTTCTTGGCCAGTTTTATGATATCCACGAGAGGAATCTGACTGTGCCGAGTTTGGATGGTCTTGCTGAAACACTAAAAAATATCGTTTATATCTCGGATGTCATTTTCAAGCTAAACTTCAACTTCTTAATATTCTATTTCGACATTTTTATACATAAAATACACATATTTTAAAAAAATAGATTCTGAAACCGGCGAGTAATGTAAAATAAATCTCATATCCCCCCTCACACCCACACATTTATGTTTTTGTAATAAGCCCCGAATTATTACTCGGCTAGTCTAAACCTTTCCCCCTTGAATTGCAGTTCGGGGGGAAGAAAATGTTCTTTTGGCAGCACAGCTCCTGTGATTCACTTAAAACGAGGCCGATTCACGGGGCCGACATTCTTTCTTCCGCAGCTGCGAAACCCACTTAAAACAAAACCCTAAATCTCACCCGAACACTAAACAACACCGTTCCCATAAAACGCTTCAACGGCAAAGCGGCTTACACCTATCTGTTTACACAGGACGCTTTTTTCCAAACGGAAAACAAGCGACCCAGGCTAAATTCCATCGCGACTTAATAATTCGTTTTCGCCCTGTAATCTCCCTTTCTCTGCAAAGCTCCGGAGGAGTGCAGGAAAGCGCAAAATGGCGGAGATTATTTCGCGCACTCGAGGGGCTTTGCTGCCGTCCTATTTATTGGATGATCCTCCAAACGAATTGCTTTTGTGATGGTGTTTCCAGGGTGTGAAGAAATGGAGATGGATATTGTGTGTTTATTGTTTGCGTCAAGGTGTGATACTCTTTTAGGAAAAATGGCGTAAAATAAATTCGAAAGATGGATAGGGACAGTGAGTTACAACAGGTATAATAAGGTCATAACATTCTGTATCTTGTTACGACATCGCGAAAACAATGAAATTAACAGTAACTTGTATCTACAGCCAGACACATTTAAGTTTTCGTAGGATTAATGTGAAAAGAATGTTTAACTCAAACTAAAATGAGGAATCTGTATGACGTGTTTCAAAAATTGTATTGATCTAAATACTAAATAGGTTTGATAGACATCATCATTCAAGCTTTGAATAATTTTGGTTTACAAAAAATAGTTTACTCTAATTTGCACGTTTAGCCCAGGCAACGAAAAGGTATAGAGGGAAATTCTTGGAGCACAATTTTTGACTTCGGAACTTTGTTTGGACTAGTTAGGAGGTGAACATATCAAAAGTCCCCGCCCGTAGCCCGGGCGCCAAAGTGAGGGGGGTGTTTGAAAGTCTGATTTTTCCGTTTTTGGCTAATTATACTCTTACAAAATGCATCCCCATGAAAAAGTTTCAATTATCTCTTTTAAAGTAGATAAAATTTGCAACAATTTAAGACCATTCCCAGGTTTATACGTCGAATTGATCCCGAGTTACATCTCTTCAAAATTGAGAAATTTTTCCTAAAATTCGAAAATTTGAGAAAAAGTCGTTTTTAAAGCAATTTATTGGCTACATTAAAGGCTATAACCTTATAAGGCACTTATTTAGCTTTAATTTAAGCCCTGAACCAAGTTTGTGAGATCAATAGTTCTCACGCTATCTTAAAAAAAACAATTAAATTGGGAAAATGGGATTTTCCCAGTAGTGCAGCCTACAGGTTTGTAGGTACAGTAAAAGAGAAGAAAAGTCGTAAAACATGAAAGACAAGACCACTCTAAACAAAATGAAAACTGATTAAACTTGCTACAAGAAAGTCCCCGCCCGTAGCCCTTATGCCGGAGGGAGGGAGGGTGTTTGAAAGTCTCATTTTTCAGTTTTTGGCTTATTACTCTTACAAAATGCATCCCCACGAAAAATTTTTAAGTATCTCTTTTAAAGTAGATAAAATTTGCAAAAATGGGAAATTTTTCCCTAAATTCGAAAATTTGAGAAAAAGTCGTTTTTAAAGCAATTTATTGGCTATATTACCCATATAAAAGGAAATTAAAGGCTATAACCTTATAGGACACTTATTTAGCTTTAATTTAAGCCCTGAACAAAGTTTGTGAGATCAATAGTTCTCACGCTATCTGAAAAAAAAAACAAATTGGGAAAATTGGATTTTCCCAGTAGTGCAGCCTACAGGTTTGAAATAATATAAGACTTCACTAGAATAATATAAGAACTCAAGAATAACAACAATAATATAAGAACTCACTGAAAATTTCAGAATAAGCTCTCTATGATGTCTATAATGATAATCAACCCTGAAAAGTCCCCTCAAATCCCCAGCGGGCTTCATTCCAAAATGGCGGATCAAAGATGGCCGCCAAGCAATCAAGGTTTCAAGCAAGCAAGAACTATAAGCGGATTTTCAAAAATTTTGTTTTGAAATAATCCTTATTTATAGTACTTATGAATTTATATCGATTGCTTTTGGGGATTTTTATGTGGGTAAAGGTGGGGGCAAATTAGGTGAAAAGAAACAAAACAAAATCCATTTGGCGTCTATTACACCCTTTTAAACCATATTTATACAATTTTTTCACTGGGAACATTGAGCGAAACTCCAAGAGGTTCTATTGCTAAGTATATTGCTTTTTACAGAATTAAAAAATATTTATTTTTGACTGAGATATGGCAAAAAAACTTGATTGCTTGGCGGCCATCTTTGAAACCGCCATTTTGGAATGAAGCCCGCTGGGGATTTCAAGGGACTATTCTGGGTTGATTATAGACATCATAGAGAGCTTATTCTGAAATTTTCAGTGAGTTCTTATATTATTCTTGTTATTCTTGAGTTCTTATATTATTCTAGTGAAGTCTTATATTATTTCAAACCTGTAGGCTGCACTACTGGGAAAATCCAATTTTCCCAATTTGTTTTTTTCAGATAGCGTGAAAACTATTGATCTCACAAACTTTGTTCAGGGCATAAATTGAAGCTAAATACGTGCCCTATAAGGTTATAGCCTTTAATTTCCTTTTATATGGGTAATATAGCCAATAAATTGCTTTACAAACGACATTTTCTCAAATTTTTGAATTTTGGGAAAAATTTCCCATTTTTGAAGAGATGTAACTTGAGATCAATTGGACGTATAAACATGGGAATGGTCTTAAATTGTTGCAAATTTCATCTACTTTAAAAGAGATCCTTAAAATTTTTCGTGGGGATGCATTTTGTAAGAGTAATAAGCCAAAAACTGAAAAATGAGACTTTCAAACACCCTCCCTCCGGCATAAGGGCTACGGGCGGGGACTTTCTTGTAGTAAGTTTAATCAGTTTTCATTTTGTTTAGAGTGGTCTTGTCTTTCATGTTTTACGACTTTTCTTCTCTTTTACTGTACCTACAAACCTGTAGGCTGCACTACTGGGAAAATCCCATTTTCCCAATTTAATTGTTTTTTTAAGATAGCGTGAGAACTATTGGTCTCACAAACTTGGTTCAGTGCTTAAATTAAAGCTAAATAAGTGCCTTATAAGGTTATAACCTTTAATTTCTTTTTATATAGGTAATATAGCCAATAAATTGCTTTAAAAACGACTTTTTCTCAAATTTTCGAACTTTGGGAAAAAGTTCTAAATTGTGAAGAGATGTAACTCGGGATCAATTCGACGTATAAACCTGGGAATGGTCTTAAATTGTTGAAAATTTTATCTACTTTAAAATAGATAATTGAAACTTTTTCATTGGGATGCATTTTGTAAGAGTAATTAGCCAAAAACGGAAAAATGAGACTTTCAAACACCCCCCTCACTTTGGCGGCAGGGCTACGGGCGGGGACTTTTGATATGTTCACCTCCTAACTAGTCCAAACAAAGTTCCGAAGTCAAAAATTGTGCTCAAAGAATTTCCCTCTATACCTTTTTTTGAGTATTCGTTGCCTGGACTAGTTTGTCACGTACCAGTAATGCAAATATACATAATGCTGCAGTATCATCAAGAATAGATAAATGAAATAAAATTTTAGTGATTTAAATAGAAACATACTTAAAGGCAAACAAGTTTTTACTTACCTCACAAAATATAAGTATATTATCTTTGCATATTTTCCTTATAATTTTTTACATTTGTTTTTGATAAAATACCGTGAAATTTGTGTGTTCAAAATATAGTTCAAGCATTGATGAAACAGCAACATGAGTATGTATTCGTGATTGCATCATATTGAAAGGGATTCTGGTTAAAAAGAAAGCTTGTTTCAAGTTTTTGATAAAGCTCTCATCACAGCCATATTTTTAAAGAAGTCAGTACAAAAATTCAAAACAATATTCCATTTTTGAAGTCATTCTTTTTTAAATGGTCTCTAGAGGTCCATTTGAAAGCGAACACACTACAGAGAATTTTAATAGTTGAGTATATTATCAATTGCTCTAAAACTTTTTTCACACTAACAAGTCTAAAGATTTATATTATCTAACTAATACTTATAAGAAGGAATCCATACGTAATCAGAGCCCCACAAGCAGACAAAATACAACTCCAGCTGAGCGACGTGATCTCACACACCGAAATATGCGTAATCTCTTCCATTTCAATCCTCTCCAATAGAAACAATGCATCCCTACCGATCACAAACCTGCACTTTGTCACCAAAGCCCCTGCCGACTGTCTCACCTGTGACAGCCGTTTTGGGATGGCCGCCCCTCTAATGGTGATCGCTATTAGAACAGTCACCCCAGTTACCGTATTGGTGATGTTTTCACACAGAATGTAACTGGATAGCTTCTCCGGAAACAACATAGAGGAAGCGAACATGATGTACAGGTTGGAGAATCCCATCAGGACGATCATGAGGATTGGTACAGACATAGCCTGTCGAAGTAAGCGCGTTGCCTTGACGATGACGAAGTACTTTCGAAGGGTATTGCACACTGTATATGAGTCTATCACATCCTTGCGTCCTATTTCGATGTTAAATTGTAATATTATCTTCTCGCAACGGTACAGGAGAATACACATATACAGAACGTACAGTCCGGTGTATTTAATGAACACTTCAAAGTATGTGTACATACCAAGGAACATGACACACGCTCGACCTTCCATTGTTTCTATGGTTTGTCCCAATGACCATAAAATCACGACTTTTTCGTCATTGATGTAAAGGTACACGAAAGAACATGCGAAAACACTAGGTAATATGTGAAGCAGGATCAGCAAAATTCGTATGAACATAATGCAACTCTTATTCAGCTCATAGCGGAACAGTCTTACCATATTTAAATGTCTGTAAAGTTTCCGCCTTTGGACTACTAAAGAATAGCGAAGGATGACAGATAAAACGACTATGATTGGATAAGTTATGCCGAATTTGACGTTACTTGCGTATATAGAATCAGCTATTCCAATGACGAATTGAATGATCTCACATAAATGAAGTTGAATTAGGAAGAAAAAAGAGAAAAATTTTAAGTAGAGGGGAAGCGACCTCTTGGGGTTTATGTCTTGAAGCATTAGCATAATCCAAACGGAAGGATCAACCATCTTTAAATTTTCAATTGCTGGCTTCATGTTTTCCTTTAAAAAATACTCTTTAATTTCGCATCACAATTTTAAGGGTAATAGATTTACCAATAATAAAAATATCTGATGAAACGAAAAGTTAATAAATTTCCAGATCCTTATAGGTATTCTACTCAGGAGATTTTTCACACTGTTAAGAAAAACACACAAGGAAATTTTCTCTGCTTTGAATATTAGTACCAAATAATAGATGGTCAAAATTGAGAGATGATAGAACTGGATGAACCTAAACCTTCCTTCGAGTAATACTGAATGATATCTCTAAAAATATATTTTATAGCTAACGAAATATCCTTTTAAAGCTTTTGAAAATTGGAGAAAAATAGTTTACACCTTTTTTATTGTATCTGATTTATTACAAGGCTGTATACATAGACTGAATAACGTGGAACTTAAAGTAGGTATAAAGCTATTTCTGAATCAATTTTTTCCACCTCAATTAAACATAAAAATGTCCAAAATGTCTCAAATGTATCGGATCTAAGTAGTACCACTTATTTGGATTGTGATATACTTGGCCATGGGCGTAACATTGAAAAGTCCTTGATTCCTATAAAATTACACTGATATAAAATTCCAGCTTTTTTCAAACTAATAATAAAAGCTGTGGGATTTCATTCATGTGTGTGTGTGTTTATACACTTTCTCCAAGGCAACTCATACCCTAATTCTTTTATAAGAATATTGAATAATAATTATGGTAGATATGATGTCTTACTTTTACACAATATATCTCGATTCAAAAATAAATCTAAACCACTATGTAAGCGTTTCAACAGGATGAATGAAACGGGAAGAAAATGCTTTTTCAGAACAGAAAAAATAATGCAGTTGTTTTATCTGTTTTTTATAAGAAGTAATTTGTAGGATTATTTACTTGTATGGTATTTGTAAAAGATAAATTTTCACCCTATAATGGTTTTACTACTTTTAAATGTAAGGCTTTTTAGAGTTATCGTAAAGATAAAAGATA